>JAIUJO010000320.1:40000-455000 GCA_023846275.1 Vanilla planifolia | reverse complement strand
AATAATAAATTATTATTTTTGCTTAAAGTGACTATATACTATGGCTAAGATGAGATAAATTAGAAAAAGCAGTAAAACATAATCAAAGCAATGTAAAGGATACATGATAAGAGATTAAGAGTTACATAGAAATATAAACAAATTGAAGGACAAAACTTTGAAAAAATGTGGTAAATTGAATAGAAAAATTGCTTTCGAAGATGCTAAAGGGAACTAAAGTAACATTTTTTATCACCAAAAATATGGCAGAAATGAAAATGCCTTGTAAAGGGAGCAATGCTATTGAAAATAAAATATTTTAAAATTTGTAAATTTAATTTTTATTAGATAGATCTTATTTAGACAAATCTAAAAGCCTTTATATTGCCATGGTTAGACATTATTTAGAATTTCTTTTGGGTTACAAAAGTGAAATAACAATATAATAAAGAATTAATTTTTTAACTTTAAATAATTTATCTGTTATACATTAATTATCATATATTGAAGTAATGCAATATATCAAATTCAAAGTGATGTCAATATTATAGTAGAGGAAAATTAGAGCTTCATAATAACATAACCAAATCAAAGATAAATAGTTAAAAAAATTGGATAAATTATTTAAGAAAGTTGTCTTTCAAGATACCAAGGGGATTGAGTGTAATATCCTAGACTACCAAATTAGGTAAAACTCAAAACTATCTCATAAACTGCAAAAAAAGCCTTAAAATAAATATTTTAAAATGTATAACTAAATTTTTAATTAGATATAGCTTATTGAGACATGTCAAATGATGTTTGTTTTGTCACAATTTTAACCTCATTTGAATTATTATGAATTACCTAATAAAATAAACATAAATATCAATAAATTATTATTTTAGCATAAAGTAAACATTTATTCGTGGTTGAATGATGAAAATTGAAGATAAGTAATATAAAAAAATAAAAACAACATATAAGTCACATGAGAGGACATTTATTATAGTGTAATATCAAGAAATAAAAAAAAATCGAAGAAATGAGATAAAGTAACTGAAAAGTTGCACTATATGATACCAAGGAGATCAAGTATAATATCATCAATCATCAAATTAGTTATGAATTTAATATTTCTCATAAAATGCACCAAAATGTAAGAAAAAATATATTAAAAAAATATTAAAATAATTTTTTAATTGGATAGATCTAATTAAGATGACTCTAATTACATTTTTTAACTCAATTGCACTTAGTTAAGAATTACCATGAATTATTAAAGTATATAAGACTAAATAATAAAATATTATTATTTTTATATTTATTAAAAATATAAAAAAAAACTTAACATGAGATAAATTTAGGAAATAATGTTATATTTTGATAGATATGATTAAAAAAATATGATTAGAAAATTTTAAACATTTAATATAGGGTTTTCTAATCAAAAATTCATCATGGTTCCAAAATCAATGCTTTAAATTCCTAAGAATATATACATGCTTCACTTAATTAAACTAGAAATATGAGAGCCCTATGTAGATGCATGTCAATTATTTACATTATATTTATACTTTTGATTTATATTTGTAATTACTTTTATAAGTAGTTATATATAAGATAGGGGAAATAGAAATTGAACCCTTCTATTCTTTTACTAAGTGGTACTTAATCTTAATTTATAGGAATTGACATATCTAGAAAAAGTGCTATTTTTTATATGGATTTATATATGAATATATGGGAAGGATAGAAGCAAAACATGTTCTCAACAATTTGTATTTTCACCCTTTGGCTTTGCACTTTTTATAAGTTAAATAGATTGAAAATAAAACTATTATTTCTAGTTTAATGTGTGACATAAAGGGGCTGAGGTACACTTATTTTTGCATGTATTGGTCCTCTAGCCAGTTTATTTCTTTTTGTCTTGTGATTTTTGGGGTCCTTTGGCCTAAAATTTTCTAATGACTTTTTTCATGATAATTTATAGACTCCTTTTGACTAGTGTTGTAGGATTTTATGTTCTAGTGTGTATGGTGATTTTGTCTAGGTCATTTTAGAATCTTTTATAAATGTAATTCATTTTTTTCCAAAGTGTTGATTTCAGTTTGAATTAAACAACATAAAAAGTTTTTGCATATCTTTTCTTCATGCTCTCTCACGAAACATTTTTGAAAGTTAACAATTATTTATAAAACAACTTTTCAAATGGCTATAAGAAATGGAAAACATTTTTGTTGTACTATATTTAAGGCTACTAAAGTTTATGATTTTCACAATTCATGCACCAATGGGATGGACATCAAGCTCCTTCATTCCAAACATTTTTAGTCCCCAAGTACTACATTAGATATTCATATTAAAAAAATATTGCTCATTAACAACTTTTCTTTACTTCACTTTTCACTTTATCATTTCTTTTCATTGCTACCATATTTAATTGTCTTATGTTAGAAGAAAAGCTTTTGTTGACCAATCATGCAAATATGATTAACTATTAAAAATGATTTACTTTTTTTATGATATTTTATGTTTTGTGTATTTTTATATTTTTTATCTATGCTAAGGAATTGTCAATGATAAGTAAAACATATGAATTTAAATATCTAAAATGTTATATTTTCAAATTAAATTTTTTGACATAACTTTCAATGCTTGTGTATAACATAAAGTATCTAATGTATGCTTTTATAAGGAACTTTTCTTTTGACAATTAGATGTAAAGATTTATTTTAAGAAGCTATTTTTAAAAACATTTTTGTACCTTTCATTCATGTTGGATAGCATAGCACTTCTAAAATATTAACATAAATTCAAGTTAAAATATTAAGAATATAAAAAAAACTTCAATTATATAATTACAATGAAATTATAAATTTTTAATTATTTCAATTTTTATGTTTAGAATAATGCATGTTTTCCAATTATATTGTTGAAAAAATTATCTACTAAGATGTGTTACATATATTGTTGATATCTCAATATGTTTTCTCTATATTAGTCATTTTTTTATTTTATAACCTTTTTGTTGTGATGTACTTTACATTAATAAATTAAAAAAATAAATATCTTTGGTAATTTGTAATTGGTTTTAAATAAATTAATTTTAGTTATCAATAAATAATGTTTTTTGTTCGATTTCTTGACTTTTTCATATTTTGCAAAATCATTTACTATGCATTTGTTTTTACCATGGTATTTCATTACTAATGTTCAATGCTTTTCCATTCTATTATTTTATTCCATTTTGTGTATTAATCATAAGAATAATTTTTTGTGATATGTTTTAACAAATGGTTTATGATTTTAAATGTTCTATTTTTCTTGTTATGTTTTTTTGTGGAAATTTAAAATCTATCCAACATTCACAAATTTTAGCTGCCACACAAAGTGCATCATATCTTAACATAAATTACCAAAAAAGCAAATTCATCACCAACAAGAGAATACAATCAACACATTGGAAAACAATTATTCAGCAACTTTGTTTTCAAACAGACAACTTTCCCATAAACCAATTTAGAAATCTTTGCTTTGTAAAAGAAAGAAATTTACTTTTTTTCAGCACTTCCTAAATTAAATTAATATGAAAATGGAAGATGGAAGAATACAGTATTAAATATAGGAGGTCGACATGCTCTTATAAGGTATGTGTAAGCCTCAATGCTTATTTTATCTCTGATGAAAGTTAATCACATCATAACATTCTAAGTAGAATTGAGAAAAGCTTGATTGGCTTATTTTTGTATGAGTTAGACAATATCACATACACCATAAGACAAATTCATGAAATTTTTACATTCTAATAAAAGGAATCATGAAGTGGTTAAATATGCATTCTCAACAAAAATAAAATTAGAAATTGCAAACAAATAATTCTCTGTAGTCAAAAAATGAAGGAAAAATATTTGGTATGAGGAAGGAAAGACAACATATCTGACATTTGGAACCACATGGAAAACAATAAGGAGACAGTTTTAAAACTAACTAAACTCTTCAGCACAAATGAAATTAGTATCTAAACACTCACAATTGATGTAAATTTTAGCATTCAATCATCCTATGAAGCAACTAGTAGAAAAGTTCTAATGTTAAATTTAAGGTAAAGGATTTGGATTTTTAAATGTGCATTTAAAAAATCATTTCTATTATGACTAGTTTTAATAGTCTTCTAAAATTCTCTTAGTGTTTAAGAAAGATCACCACTTAGAGGGATTCAAAGTGCTCGCACAACTCTAATGAAGGCTTAATGAGACATGTCATTCTATGTTGATAAAAGTTAAGGTATACTCTATCTTTGCCAACATTCTTCAAACTAATTAAGTAGAAACAACAAGAATGATCTACCAAACATCACGTTAGTGGATATAAGGAAGCAACCACATAACTTGAAGAGAAGGCATTTTGATCCATCTTCTTATTATTTTATGGGACATATGGTAAGCTAATAACCCAAAAATCCTTGAGGAAGTAAATAAGCCTTTAAACACAATCATCAATTATGTCATATTGAAGTGCTAAAACACTATTAGCTGCATTTCCACCACACAGACATCTTAAGAGAACGATCTAATGGCTCAACTTGGTTTAGTCCATGTTTAGTTATAAGGTACAAAAGTGGAGGAGTTATGAATTGGTGCTCTACACAAAAAATGTGTATTCTAATGTTTATGATTTTGTGAATAATCATAATGGGCATGTTGTTTATGTTGGAGTTATTTGTGATCACAAAACACAAATAGTGGAATCCATTTCTCACAACGTGGGTGACAAATCATTGTTAGAAACTAAGGGATTGTCGATGCTTCTTGGACTTTTTTTGAGTAATAACAAGGACATACATTAGTTAGTCATCAAAATGGACGATATGGCAATCCTTAAAATACCATAAGATCAAATCAACACTCTCTGGGAGCTATCAAACATTATTCAACAAATCAAACACAAGACAAGTGTAATAATAGTACACTAGAGTTACATTCACAAAAAAGTAAATGGAGTAGTGAATTACCTCATAGAAATGGTAGTATAATCAACAAAGTTACGCAATTGGGATGTGCAAAGCATTCTGAAGGTATGCAAAGCTATAGGTCAATTAATCTCGTACATTCATACTTTGCACCATATATAAAGCAACACCTTAGAGGATTTGTTCTAATATGATGATAGATAGTTTTTTACTTGACGTGCAATTATCTTGTATGATATGATATTTTACATAATATGATGTAAGGTATATACTAAAAAATACCAGCATCACAGCAAGATGCTTTGCCTTACCTTAGTTATGTCTAATTATGTAGGCATACCTTAGTAGAATCAAATAACTTTAAAGTCAGAATTTCAAATTAAAAGAAATGGACATTTACAACAATCCATCATTCACACTATTCATATTTGGAGATCATCATACGTTATGAAACTATTTTTTTAAATATGAATGTAACAAAAATTCAATAATCACTATATCAAATGCATAGAAAATTTATAATAGAAAACCATTCAAAATACTGTCATGTTGAGAATCCCAAAACATTTTTGTTATCCTTAAGACAAAAGAATAAATAAATTATTGACAAGATCAAAAAACCATTTGAATCTACACCATTCTAAGGCAATACAATGAATAACTAAAAATTATTGAAATAAAAACTTATAAGAAATTACCAACCTTAATATAACAATGTGATACCATCGTAAGTCCAAGAAAAAGAACTAATGACAAAAAAATATCAAATCTATCACTACTAATGATGAAATAAAGATGGTTAATCATCCAATTGATGCATTAGTTTTGATTTTCTCAAGCTTGAGAACTGCTAATCCACTTGCTCCCTAGTCCAAGAAAAATATAATGGGGTAAAATTGTAGGCTCAATGAGGAATTCTTGAGCCATACTATAAAACTAATATGTAGTATGTAATAATTGAGTAAATAATGCAGTAAATGGAACTAGTTTTTAATTACAATGATAACATTACCGTTTAATAGCTAACTCTATCTATATATTCTTGGTATTATGGCTTAGTGTCCCTTGTTTGATCTAATATACTCTCCTATTCACGAGAATCATGATAGGCGGTAGAACCCCTTTCACATGACATAATCTAACAAATAAAATAATGCCACTCATATAAGCCAACCTTATAAATGTTAAGAAGTCTTCAACAAAGACATGGGCTCTCCTCCAAAACATGGGATATCATGTGATTCCTTATTAGGCTAAATGTGTAATAGTTCACTCAAACAAGTTTAGAATCACATTTAGATAATTCAATAAATTCTTATAATGTAATTTAGCACTCCTCTCATTGGCTTAACCAACCATGTGTAACTATCTCATGGACAAAATAATAGAGTAGCTTAACTTTCTTAGTTTTGAAAGAGCATGCATGAACAAGGGTCCACTATATTTGATCATCACATAATCAAAGCAATGACCTTATGCTATAACATCCTCCAAATTCTATTCCATAATTTTCTAGGATTCTTCAAGCCTTAGGTCAATTTAGTGACCCTTGTGCCCCTAAGGCAACCTTACGTTATCATACCTTTTCTAAGGTTTGTCCTAGGCCATCATATATCCCAAAGATCTCTATGTTGGGTCCCATCATGTGGCTTAAGTGATTAAATAAGGTCAATCATATTCTTACTGAAAGCACCTAATCAAAGAAATGGTCTAGCCAACATTTTTACATTATCACTTCCTTGGCAAACCTATTGTAGTTTGAAGTCTTATTCCAAGCTTTGTTACTTTCTTCCAAGGCCTCAATAAAGAGCTTCACTAACCAAAACTTAATTTATAATGTGCATAGAGCTTCAGTAATGATATTTGCTAAGCCCATCACTTTGAAATTTATTTATAGATCATTTTTTTCATGAATTAATTCTAAGTCTTTAAGCATAATTTCAAGACTAAGATCAAATTACATAGCCATATCTAAGCACCTTAAATCTAAATTTTTTGCTCTATTAAGGATTATCCATATAACTTTAAAATTTAACTTTAGTTTTAGCACTTTTAGTCATAACCAACTCTTGGTTGCCAACTATATCCCTACCTAACCTAGCCTTCTTTTAAGCCCTGAAATAAATCTCTCCAAATCTTCTTAACCAAAAACCAAGGACCACATGCACACACTATAAAAACATATAGATTCTTTTAAAGGTTGAATCTATGCCTCCCATGACTTTCCCATGCCTTGGTTCCATGCTTCCAAAGCAAACCCAAGATAAGGGAAAATTATCCATAATATTTGATCTAAGGTTTCCAAGTTTCAAATTATGGTTCATCATCAAATCTAAGTTTTAATTTTTTTTATGCAATAGGTGGCATATTTCATACATGGTTTTGCAACACATACACATCTGTATCATGTCATGAAGTGAGATAGAATATATTTCTTTTGCATGGTTGAGATTTTATATTTCTTATATGTTACTACATGGAAATGTATTTACATACAAGCTTGTAATCAAATCTTTAGCATAGAAATCAAAATAAAATGAAGAAATCATGTCTTCGTTTTTAGACCCATGCACATTAGGATTTGCTAAACTAATTTCACTTACATTCACAATTTAGTTTATATAAAAAATTCTTACATAGTTCCTTTAGAAAAGTTTCATAACAAAGGGATTATAAACAACCTCTATATGCTAATGAAAATTCTCTTTAGCTATGGCTATATGAGGTTTCACTTTTTTAAAACAAGGTTCGTTGAAGAAGGTTGACTTGTTGTTAATCAAATCCCATTCCTAAGGTTCTACATTCCATTTTAGTAATGTAATTCTTTTTCAATATTCTTTAGATCATACATAAATTTATTGCACATACTAAAAGGTCATCTTGCCAAAAATGTCATGTATAGGTCTTTTTCTTGGCATCAAGACATGAACCCTCTTTCTTCTTCTTATTTCTCATGGCTTATCTTGCTTTCCACCTTGGTATTCCCTTTGTTAGCCATGCCAAATCCCTTTTGTAAGAAACATTTTCTAATACCAAAACATGAACATCTTAGTTGCTTAAATTGACTTGTCCATACTACCTTAACCACATACTTTCTTTAAGAAAAACTAGTTTTGTTTGCTTTAAGCAATGTTCACCCATTCAAGTTAAACCTCACTTAATTATTCACTTTATGGCTTGCCATATCTAGCTACTAAAACTTTTGAATCTATGTACGATAGTGCTAAAAGAAATTTTGACATCTATTCTTCTTTCTCATACATTTTATCTCAAGATATTCTTATAGGAAACAAAAACCATTTTACCTTTTTAATCCTATTATTATGACTAATCAAATAACTCCTAAGGTTTAGAAATCCTATTTTTATCTTCATTTTGCATCCATTATTGGATAAGTATAAGGGATAACACAAATAATATAAATAAAATTACAAGATGATTTTAAAGCAGGAAGCCTAATCTTATCATGGCTTATATGGGGCAACTCAAGTCTTTTCATTCAATCATACTTCAAATTCTCAAATTTCAAATTTCAATATTAAAAATTTAATTTATCCATAGTAAGAAATTTTAAACATATTTATTTTGAATTTCAAATTATAATTAAAAAAAGGACACCCTCTGATCAACTACATTAAAATAATACAACAAAGAATATTAAGTATAATAGCACTAAGATGAAACATTTTATGTTTTGGGTTGGATATGCTTTTGGATAAATCATAATGTTCACTTTAGGTCTACTTCATGTCATTACAATTACACTCCAACACTCTAGTGAATAAATGTGCTAAAAAAACACTTTTCGAGGCCATTGTATTATGAAAATTATGGAATCACAACTTTAGCCTTGTTTGTCTCTTCAATGTTGGTGCTATTCATTTTGGTGCTTTTTCATACATCAACATTAGATCCTTGAGAAAAATCGAACTTCTAGTATAAATAATTTAGGCAACTGCTCAACCGTACATCTAATTCAACACATCTAATTCATTAGAATAATGCATTATTAGAACATTTTGACAACACTTTGACATTATATTATACTAATCATAATGTGTAACGAATAAGAACATTGGCTTTGAGAAGTAACTATTCTAATTTGACTTTATCAGTTTAAAATGAAGTAGTGATACCACTCAATTAAACTTAAAAGGTGTGTTTCATAATATATTGGAATTGTTGTGTTGCTTTACACAAACTTTACTTAAATCAGTTGTGTATTGCATGTGCAGTGAAGCTAACCCCTCCAATCAATATACTAAAGCAATGCTTGCTGGTAGTTAGACGTACTTAGTCATTGACTCATTTAATTAATCCCTCTATGGGTAGTAATTGTGATATCAAACACCCAATAAGAGTACTACAATCTCTCAAAGCATGTTCTATAAAAAATGTAAGTGATACAAATCTAAAATACTAAATGAATTGAAATAGAATTTGCTCAAAAAACATGCAAAATAGTGGTGGCCAAATTTTATATTTAAGAATATGATTACAATTGTCTCATCATGAGAATGTTCTAATGTGTGGATTAAAATTTTTGAAGGGGAATCACATTTTATATGATTTGATAATGCTATTATTAATAAAACAAAGTGCATGTTTAAACCTTTTATTTAATAAAAAGGATATGCTTCTCCCTTACCTAAGAGGAAATTGCTCATTTTGAGGAAAGCATTGAGATAGAGTGACAATAAGTGATATTGAAGGAGGAGAGGGGAGTATAGCTATTGAGGAAAGTAGAATGGAAAGCATTCCATGCTTTATGGAAAAAATGAGATTAAGAAAGGAAGGAGTGAGCTTATGGTTTTTAGCTTTTTTTTAAAGGAGCAGCTCGTAAAGATAAGAATCCTATTTAAGCTTTCTCGTCAAGTAAAGGCTACTTATGAGCTAGATTAAGGATCAAAAGAGCTTGGATCCTATTACAACTTTTAGCTAAACATTATCATGCATGATGGTCAACATGATCATACTTATACAGCAACGTATGTAGGCACTCGAAAGCTTTCATGCTAAGTGTAAAAAGGTAATTTCCTTAAAATCTTATTAGTGTAATCAATGTCCCTTACTTGTACAATGGTGTAATGTGAACATACAAATATGTTATCTATCATATAGGTATGAAATTCCTACTAGACTAGTATGATTGAGGTATGATACTGCATATTAAATGATAGATCAAAATGGAATGAAACATGGATATAACTTTTGCAAATGGCTTTGGATAGCTCAATAGACATTTGTTGTATGATTAGTGATTTGATTAGTAGCAGACATGAATTGTATAGTGTGGTATGTGATATTATTCTATACAATTGAAAATTAGAATATAACTAAGTCATTTTTTCTATAATATGAAATAAGAATTAGACTATTAAATTCTTTGATGAACTTTATTCTTGTGATGCTTTGTTTGATTCTTAATGTATGCTATTGACTGCCTCAAGTCATGCTAGTATGATACTAATATCAAAGTGGAAAAATTATTGCAATGAAATGATCTAACCATTATAAAGCCCTTATCATATTGCATGATAGGACTAATCCTACTATAAAATATTATGACAACAAAGCACAAGAAGGTATTTTCTTAAATGTAGCTTTTGGAAAATATATTTATAGTGGAAATTAAATTGTTATTAATAAATATTCATGTGAAATGTTATAGAGAATGAGAATAATAGATAAAATGAATGGCAATGTAATAAAAGATGTGTCTTAGCAATAATAGTTAGGAAAAACCAATTAATAATGATGTAAGTGGGCTATTAAATATTCCTTTATATTATTGTAGAATTTTAGGTGATGTGCCATTGCAATGCATAACTTGTTTTTTTTGTAAATGTTCATGTTCCAATATAGCACTCTATGATTATTGGTATATAAAAGTGCATACAACTAAACATTTATAGTTGTTTAAGTATTACAAGACTATAAATTAGTACATATTATAAAAGAAAAAAAGCCAAAAAGAAAAAAAAAAGAAGGAAAAGAAGATAATATAGCATGTGAAAAAGCATGACCTTATCTGGTAGCAGCTTGATTCATGTCAAATATATGATGTAGATCACCACTATTGTTATGGTGTAGATCTCTAATATGTTGTTTAGATTGATTATAACAAAACTCAAATATTTATAATGAAGTTGGTCAATTGAATTTGTAAATTCTAGATAACTGATGTATACATTCATGGGAGAACATAAAAAAATCACATGTGAAATCCAAAGAAGATGATTTTGGTTGGACTACTAAACCACTAAGAGGATCATTTTGAATTTAATTCTAGATATTTTATTTTATTTTGACATGATAGTTGACCTTTGTTAAAGTTATTTTTCAAAGCACAAAAATTTAATTTTATCATCTAAAAAATTAAGATTTAAATTACCCCAATAAAAAAACTATGGATTCCAACACTTTGATCATCTTAGATGTCACCATATGTTGTTCACATCTTTGAAAATCTCCTTCAATGAGTTGTTGCAAAACTTAAATTTTAAAAAAAAGCTAGTTCTAGCAAAACTAAGACTAAACCTCTTAAGTAATTTGGAATTCGAGTAGGTTATGAAAGTATCAGGCTAGAGAATGACTTCTAAACCCATATGTTATAGTGTAAAGTCAGGGAATCACTCTTAATCGTGTTATGCACTTATTGGCAAGCAAGGATACTGATCACCTAAGAGAATAAGGGGCAACCATCCCTACATTTTTTTTGACATTATGAACATATATAAAACTTTATATCCATCTATCTTTCATAAAATGGCAGTGTGGGAAAAACTTCTCGTGCATTTCAATGTAAATCACTTCCAAATTGTAGAGGTCAATGTGTTCACTAAATCTCATAGTGAGATCGAATAGTCTAAAATTACTCTAATGTTTTAAATCGTACAAATTGAAATCTAGCCATTCCATCATGCAATTTTCATGATCAAATAGTTGAAAATTCATCTATCTTTACAAATCTCATAATTTTAAATATACACATCCACAAAAATTTTGTGATCCAATGGTCAAAACATTATCTACCTTTGAAAATAAAACGTATGTATCCAATTGATCGATGACATAATTTTTGTGATGACAATCCAAATTAAAACTTAACTCAAAAAATAATTCGTTTGACTCTCATTTACCTTCATTAAATCTAGAAAGGGTAGTCTTAATGATATTTGATCAATTGTAATGGTTATTTCTTGAACACCTTTTAGCAAACTACCCTTTATTTTGCTAACAACAACTTTTGAATAATTGATAACAAAGTCGATCAATTCAACCCATAATGGCAACTAGTGTTCACTATTATTTCCATTTGCTAAATAATTCATTCTTCAAGCTCCAACTCTCCTTTCAACTTCAATGGGTTAAGCTTTTATTATTTTATTTCCTAATTGATTCAAATAAAGCATGATACATTGGTTCTTTCTTAAATATTACATCAAGCATAGCATTGTTTTATACATCAAACACAAACTTGAGTTGCTTCAAATCTTCTTTATCTACTCATTTTTATTCATTGTGAGACTATCATAGCCTATTTGTTTTATTTCATCATTGTGAGGTGAAAGGCATATATTTGTTAGCTTAGTTTTTTTCCATATTTTTATCAAGGGTGGGGCATTGATTTAGGCTTGAATTTGAGTAGAACCACAAAACAAGTTTTTGTGTACCTTGTGATTATTTGATTTTTTTTATTTTAAAAAGTTAAATTTTAATTTAAAAGAAACTTAATGTGTTTTAAAATAAATGTTAAAGTAAAGTCATTTATAATGATCTACTAGAGCATTTTAGATAACCTAAAATAATTAATTTAAAAAACCTTCTTAAATGAGTTTTTTAGAAGTCAAAATTTCTATTCCAAGTAATTCTTTCCTCTTTTGTTAGACCATGCTTCAATTGGCATCAATTCTACTTCCCTTTCTTTTGAGAAGATATTAGCTATCGAGACCCATGTCACCTATTAATGCTTTAGTGAATTTAGGTGAAGATTTAGCTCCCAATAGGCCACCACTCTTTCTTGGTGAACACTATCTCTATTGGAAAACTAGGATAGTAATTCACTTGAAGTTAGTTGGCAAAGAAGAATAGGAGCAGTTGTAAACTCCAATCAAATTTCTTACAAAGAAAAATTCAAAAGGAGTTATTTTACATAAACCATTTAGTGAAATGGATGACAAGAAAAAGCATATTGTATATAAAATCATGGGCTATGAAAATTTTGCAATGTGCTTTGAATGCTATTGAGTTTAAATGAGCAATGAATTTCAATGTATTTTTTAAAATATCACACAAGCTAGATGTAATTTATGAAGTTACATCTTTATCTAATGAAAATAAAAACAAACATAGTGACACATGATTATGATTTGTTAAAAATGCTTTCCAATGAATCTATCAAAGGAATTTTTACTAGAATTACAAACATTACAAATGAACTTGCTAATTTGGGAAAATAAGTATGTATGAATAAAGAGGTAAAGAAGATCCTTTGTTTTTTGTCAAAGCAGTATTTTTGTTTGACCACTTCCATCAAGATTGTTGAGAACAATTTGACCAAGACACTGGATGACTTGATGGGTGAACTCACAACAAAATAATCAAGAGATGGAGAGGAAAAAAGAAAAAGGCTTGATTGAGAAGAACAATGTAAAGAAGAAAAAGTAAAGAATTGCATTCAAGATTGAGGTATACACTTAAATAAAGGACTCTATAGAAAAGGATGATATAGCTCTAATCTTAAAAGGTTTATTTAAAGTGATTGGTATTAAAGAAGACATAGGAATCAAAGGTCCAAGAAGAGAGCAAGAAGAAATTTGAAGATCGTTTGCAATGAAAGTGGAAAAGAAGGACATATCAAACTAGTATGTCCTATGGTGTAAGAATAAATTAAAATAGAGAAGAAAGAACTGATGAATGTCAAGAAGTTTAAGAAGAAATCATTGACAACACCCTGAAGTCACCAAGTGGACATTAACACCAATGAAGAAAATGACAACAATGAATGGCTATCTTGTATGATGGTTATAAAAGTTGAAGAAAACAAAAAAAAATTATCAAGTGAAGAAAAAGTAAGTTACTTTACTGAAGAATTAGCTCAAAAATTACATTATCTTTGTGATAAATATGAAATTTTGTGCAAAAGATATAAGGAACTAAAAAATTAAAATTGTGAATATTTTCGTCTCTATGAACATATTATAAAAAAGCCTAACACATTTTTAATGAAAATGTAAAAGGCTAATAATGGATTAACAAAAATAATTAATGTGCATACACCTTTAGCTATGCATTATGAAATGGAAAAGTTATTATAGACATATTTTTGTTGTAAATGCCAAAAGATTTCATATGGAATCACATAATGGTAACATCAACATTTTACATGGTTACAAAAGTATTTTACATGACATTATTGCATGTAACATGGCCATAGAACACATGCTTGTAGGATTGGAGCCAATCTTTATTGTAAGTTTCCTAAATTTTCCTAGGTTGTTAAAGAAAGTAGTCATTCAACTTCTCTTAAATGTGTTGGACCCAAACAAATTTGGGTTCTTAAATCTAACAATTAATTTGGGTGTGTAGGTATTTCTTTCGTTCATGGTTGAGGAAGACATGTAGTCCTTGGATAGTCAGTGTTTGAGATGCAAGACTAGAAATATTAATTTATTTACCCAATTAAAGGTCAACGATGAAAGAAAAGTAGTAGTTGGTGACAACTCAAAGAAATATATCGAAAGAATAAGTAACACTAAAATCTCTACATTTTTCATTACTAAATTCTGTTAGTTGAAGGTTTAAAGTATAATTTAATTAGTTTATGTTAACTATTAGATAGAAAATTTACAATTCATTCGAGACAATTGCAAGTAAAATTGATAAAGTTGAGAATAAAATAGTTATTGCACCTATATGAAATAATATTTATTTACTTGTTTTGAAAATAAATGGTTCTCTAGTAAAATGTTTTGCATCATATGGTAATGACTAATTTATTGCATTAGAAACTTTATCATGCTGACACACATTCTTTAAGAAAAATGACTAAACATAGCTTAGTTAGAGACCTACCAAAATTTACTTTTTTTGATGATCATGTATCTAGTAATTATAGTTTAGGTAAAACAAAAGAATCTTTTTTTAAAACAAAATGTGTGTAACATCTAAAATGCATTTTATACTTTCACACATAAGTTGGATTGGACCTATGCACCAGAGGAGCTTACAGGAAAAGACATGCAGAATACTTGTTGTAGATAACAATTTTAGTCAACCATGACTAACATTCTTAACAAAAAGGAGTGAATCATGTGGATAGTTTCATATCTTGATCACAATTTAAAAAAAAATGTTAGGCCACAACTTAGTTTTCATTAGACATAATAATAAAGGAGAATTTATAAATAACATATTTATTGAATATTGTGATGTAATAGAATTTTATATATAGTTTTTGCTCCAAGGACTTCACAAGGCATAGCAGAAAGGAAAAGTAGAACTTTATCAAATTTAAGTAGAAATTTTGTTGAATGATTATAAAATATGTCATTTTTTGGTAGAATTTATTCTTACAACTTGTTTTGTTCAAATAAAATATTTTCTCGTAACAAATTAAATAGATCACCTTATTAGCTAGTAGTATACAACATGAAAGGAAAAATTGCTTATTTGCATTATTCTTGTCGTAAATGACATAACTTGAATAATGGGAGGAGAGAATTATGAAAATTCAAAGTCAAATGAAGAATTTTTAATAAGAAATTTTTTTAGTGATAGTACTTATATAGTTTATAACAAAATGACTAATCATGTGAAGAATCTATCCCATTAAAATTTGATAAATGAATTTCAACTAAACAAGATAGTGTGAACACAGATGATAAATATATAGGATTTGAGAAATTAAGTTAAAAAATTCAAATGAAATAGGAAAGGAAATGGAAGTAATTGATGAAATTTTAATCTTAAAAGCATGAAGAAGTTTATGTCAACCAAACCAAAACATTTGAAGTTTATGATAAATTACATCACATATATAAACTAAATAAAATTTATATAGATTTAATAAGGTATCTATATTATAGTATGATAGATAATATAGTTTTTTTATTTTCATTGGACTTTATAAAAGAAAAGTAGACAACATAGTTTTTATTAAAAATAAAAGTGAAGATCAACTTATGTGCTAAATATAAGTGGAAGACATAGTATTTTATGTTAGCAATGTAAACTTATAGAAAGAATTTTTAGATTTAATTAAGTGTGAATTTCATAGTATTTTAATGTGTGGGTATAGTATCTTCTTAGATTTTCAAGATAAGCAAACTAGAAATAATGTTTCATATCACAAACCAAACATAGTTTTGAATTATTAAAGAAATATGGTTTCACAAATGTCAAACCTAGAAAAAGATCTATTGGCATTAACATTCAAGGTAAAGGTAAAAAAGGAAAATTAGTAGATATTAAAATTTGTAGGGCTATAATTAGATAACTGTTTTATCATAACATATGAATACTTGATATAATACATTGTTTTTGCATGCGTTAGGTTCCTAGCTTGTCCCAAAGAATCTTATTAAGTAACTATAAACCTATTTAAATGTAACTTGGAATATGTCAACAAAAACTATAGTATCTAAAACATTATAAAAGTTTTCAATTAAAAGAATTCTCCAATGTAGATTTTGCTAGGAGTAGAACATATAGAAAACTCATAAATGGAACATGCCAATTTTTAAGAAATTAACTAATTTGATGGATTATTAAGAAAAAAATATTTTGCACAATATGCTAAAAAGTTTTATTACATAGCTACAAGTTGTTGTGCAGCATAAGATTTTGGGATTAAACAATAATTGGGAGATTACAGTATTACAATATAACAAATTCTTATTTACTATTATAACTTAAGAACAATAAAATTAAGTAAAAATAAAATAAATCATTCAAGAGCAAAAATATAGATTTTATAAATCATTTAATAAGAGAACACATTGAACTTAATCTTGTTTAATTAAAATTTCTACATACTGATGATTGATAACTTATCATTTTCACAAAATCTATTAGTTTGAATATTTTACAAAACATAATTTGAGTTTAGGAGCTTTAAATCCATTTAGGTGATAAAAAACAAAGAAAAAATAGAATAACAATTGAAAGAAATAATCCTAAGTTAAGGGGGACCATTAATCTACTCATTAAATATATGTATTAAGACTTAGCCTTAAACTATATTGAACACCTTTTGAATAAAAAATTTATATTTTTGATTCAATTTCATTATGGTTCCTATTATCATCAAAAGAAGAAGATTGTTATGGTGTTGACCTCTACTCATGGTTCTTTGTTTTATAATAACAAAATTAATACATTTTTAATAACTTTAATTGTTCAAATTTTAGTTAAGTAATATTTATATTATGGGAGAACTAAAAGAATAGGAATTAATGATAGTTCTTATGAAGATCATCTAGGTTGGATTGGTAGAACACTAAATAATTTAAATTTAATTTTATTTATTTTACTTTTATTTAGAATAAAATGTTAAGCTTCACTGAAATAATTTTTGTAAGTCATAAAATTAAATTTCTTCATCACAATGATCATTATTTACAGTATTCATCTAAAAAACATAAGGTTTCAAAGCTTTAATCATCATAAAATTCATCTTTCCATGGTCAAATCTTTAAAAACTAGCATCCAATGAGTAGTTATAAAAAGCAAATTTAAAAAAAATCCAAGTTATATTAAAGGTAGGCATAAACTTTGGTAAATAATTGAAATTATAGTAGATTATGATAGTATCAAGTCAGGGCATGAATGCTAAGTCGATATTATATAGCATTGGGTTATGGAAACACTCTAGAAATTGTTAAGCACTAACTGACAAGCAAGGTCAACATTTCCCAAGAGAACAAATGGGCAACGAATCCTAAATGCTCTATCTATTGTTTCACATAGGTAGAACATTGTATATAGCTCTCTCACACAAATAGTTAGTGTGTAATAAAAATTCCAAAGTCTATTTGTGCATTTCATTTATCAAATGTAGAAGTGAATTTGGACAATATGATCTGATGATCAGATTGAATAGTATAACATTCCTTCTTACTAAATCACGATAATTCAAATCCAATCATTCTTTCATGACATTTTTGTGATTGAATAGTTGAAAATGTTGTTGCCTTTTTAAGGCACGGATTCAAATCCAATCATTTGATCATGCAATTCTCATGATCAAATGGTGATAAATTTCACAACCTTTCTAAAAAGAACAAATTCAAATATAGCCATTTGATCATGCAGATTTTGTGATCTAACAATCAAGATTAAATCTTAACTCCTTAATCAAATTTGTGACTCTTATTTACCTTGATCAAATCTAAAATCAACATCCTTAGGACATATAACAAACTGTAGTTATAATTTTTTAAACACCATTGAGCTAGCTAACTTGTTAATTTTCTTAATGGCTATAATTATTATTATCGAAATCATACCATTCAAACAATAACAAAAAATTAATTTGTTTAGTTATTTCTTCTAGTTATTGTAACATACTTATAAATAGTAGATTTTTTAACATAAAAGATTAATGAAAGATTAAGGAAAATTTGTTAACCTACAAAATTTAAGCCATGCATTGAAGCTTACTATTGTTTCCATTTATTGCATCAATCATTTTGTGAGCTCAAAATGTCCTTTCTAATTGAATCAACAAAGACTATATTATTTTATTTCTTAGTTGATTCATGTAATTGGATCATACACTTGTGTCTTGTCAAATATTTTCATCAAGCATAAGATTATTCTATGCATCAAATTTATATTTGTGTAACTACAGTTTTTCTTTTTCTACTTATTTTATTTCAATACAAGGTCATTGTAATTTATTTTTTTAATTTATTCTCGTGTGGCTTCTACCTACCTATCTTTTGTATATTGGTTTGTTAGTTTTTATCTGTCATTTGTTGGGGGTGGATTTAGGTTTCAATTTGAGCTAAATCACTTAAAAGCATTTATGTACTTTCTCATTGTTTACAAATTTTTTATTTCATAAATCTGATTTGAAATATAAAAAAATTAATGTGTTACAAAATAAAATTTATGTTTTGTCCAAAATCATTTACATACATTTACTTAAGCTTTCTAAATATTAAAAAATAATTAGTTGAAATTATTTTTTAAATAAGTTTTTTCGAATTTAAAATTTTTGTTTTTAGCAATTCACCCCTCTTACTAGACCATACATCATATATATTATCATAGATCATATTTGTACAAAACTAAAATGAACACTAGATTGATAATATTACAACAACCATATTAATGTGTTAAAATAGTTGAAGAAGTAATCATGCAAGGATGAACATGAAATTAGGCATGTTTTTTTTAGTCTCTTAGACTTTAACCAAGTACATTATCAAATATATTGATCATACTATTAGAAAAATAAATGCCATACTTTTCTTATTCACACTAAGCTTCTTCTTCTATGAGGTTTAGTTGGATTGTACTCATTAGATAATTCCTATTTGGTGGTTGATTACTGAAATGAACTATTACGCCAAGGATGTCTTACTATTAACAAAAGTTATTTCTGTAACTTTAAAGTTTTTAAAGTTGACTTGAAAATTTTTTGGACTAGAATGATTTGTACTTGTCTTTTGAGATAAATTATACAAGCATAATAGACATTATTTTTCAATTATAGCACTTCTAAACCCACAATTCAAGTTTTCATGAACTAGTTTTACAAGTTGCATATATTTCTGATTACTCACCACTTTCCACAAAAATGTTGTCAACCGATGATTATGTTCAAAGATTTTTTTACCTATTAGTATAGGAATCACTCATCCTTACTTTAATATTCCTTAAAAATACTTAAGGTGATAATCATGCCCTTATCTTGCCATAATAGAACACTTTCCTATTTAATGCTATACACACACTTACATAATTAAATGTGCCCAATTTCACTTTTGATAATGAAGGACCACAACTATTTTTCATAATACAATTTAAATTTTCATAAGTTAGCTTGAAGCAAATCTCAAAAACCATGGTTTGGCTTCACTGGTATTTATTATTAAGAGATCCCTACACATCTTCTTAAGCATTAATCTTAGTAACCCAAGGCATCTCTAGATCATAAAGTTAATGCTGTGGACCTTTGTGGTAGTTTTTATATACCAAAATTACATGCAATTTTTATTAAATGTTTGCACGAGTTGTTATTTTGGGCAAGAGAAAAGAACAATTATTTCATAAAAGTTGAAACCATGATTATCTCATAAGGGATATTTTAAGAACATCTTCTTTATGTGACAACCAATGGAGGAATTTACTCTTATTAGTTTAGCAAACATCAGAAGTAATCTTTATCTTTCTCTTATTTACTAGATTTTTAAAACATATTAAAATGTTCTTGTGTAGCCCATACCAGAGTGTGCATAAGATCCCAAAGGATGAGCATGGATTAACATATTCATGCACACATAGTATTTTGTCATGGAATCTCACAATGCCCTACCAAACATGTAGGTATAGTAATAGGTGCCTAGGGCTACTGATAGTGTGCACAAACCTTAGCACAAAATACACCATCCAACTCTTGCTTCATCATGGGCCACTCCATAGTGCACATTGGCACTCGTAGATTGCATATTGTGACAATCTTTCAAGGAAGAATACAAGTCTCTCAATAGGACATCACCTTATCCAATCACCAGTAGCCTGTAATGCTAAAATCAAAAAAGAAGTTACACTCTATAAGCCTTATTACCTTATGCATAGTTGAAGCTGCTAGGTAAGAACAAACTACTTGCCATGCGTGCAAATGATGAATTATCATTTGTGTAGCTACACTAGAGTGTGTTTAGGGTTGTGTCCTAATAAACACAAACCCTAATGTATATTGCACATTCAAACTTCCAATTCACTGTTGGCTGAATCGTGTCCCACATTGCCCCTTGTGGATTGCATATTGAGATAATTTTGTTAAGGAAGAAAGCAAGTCTCCTAATAGAGTGGCTTTGAATCCATGCTTGAGTAATCACAAGCAATAAATTGGGTAAAAAAGGTGGTAATGTTTGCCATGCACATAGAACCGCTATAGGTATCGCATTAATAATGATGCAAGGAAACGACAGAAATTGTTGAAAATTTTCAATGATGTCTTTGGTCTTTTAGGGTTGAATCTACTGTTACATAAGTTAGGATCTCAAAAGATTGTGAAAATTTGTAGAGAAGTCAAAGTGCAATAATTCTGACATTCTACCATCCAACTTTCGTGATGAACAATGTGAGGAAAATCAACCATATACCACAAAAAAGCTCAAATTAGAGCAATAAGTAAAAGTGTTACACAAAGTATCATAATAAGTAGAGCAAGTGAGCAAACTGAGCAAGATTAGTAAGCAAGCAAGTGAGCATAGGGTGTTTTAAAATCTTTATGATATATATGTCTCTTAGGGGATGAATTTGCTACAATGTAGCTTTATACCTCAATGGATTATGACAACAAAGCTACTCTTCCTATTTCAATGCCTCATCATAAATTTAAGTCACTTGCAAAGGATTCTAACCACCATTCATACTTAACTACTACCTCACAATGTTTTAAACCCAACTCTTTTTTCTTCTTGTCAAGTGAACAATCCAACACTTGGTGAATTCTACTTTGTAATGACAGGAAGAGCTAATAACAAAGGATCAAAAAGCAATGTTGCTATGAATGCATGGCTGTCAACAGATAGTTATCCATATGATAACTTCTCTTACACCTCTACCTTAAAATTTTGGAAGCTTAAAGAATAGATAGGCCACTCTTTCATGATTTGTATTTGTATTAGAAATTAGAATCAAACCATATTTTACCAATTTGTTCCACAAGAGATTTCTGTTCTTATTAACCTCATCTTAGGACACCTGTGTTATAATTTAATAGATGTGTCATTGTAACCAAGCTCCTCACCTTATAATGTCCTTCACTTAGATCGACCCATCAATGCAAGAGTTGGAACCAAAAGTAGAGGCTGGACTTTGCCTCTATCACATAGAATTAGTAAAATAACTATAAAAGTAGTGGTACTTCAATTTTGTTTGGATGCTGACTCTCACTTATGCTACACCTCTTAAGTTAATTCAAAAAGTTGGACTAAAGTCAAGCTCAAAAAGGTCTTCATTTTTTACTGATCCTACCAAGCCCATTCCCTTGGTTGTGGTTTCATGGATAGTAGAGAGTGAATGTTCTAATCTCTTAAATCTTTTCCTTAATGTCACTAATTAGATGATGAGGTGTTTGGATACATCAAGAGAGTCATAATTATTCCTACCTATTAGTTGCATTGGGTTGGATTTCTTCACTTTAACATTTAGAGCACTGCACATAAATTAAATTGCATGAGCATCTTCATAGACCATCAAAATACTTTGTTTTAATTAAATAATCATATTTCCAATGTCCAAACCAATTTTGATTCAATTGTTTGACACCCAGGTAAGCCCCTGCAAGGGTTGCTCTTAATTCATCCCCTAGCTAGCACGCATCAACCCACTCTGATTGCATGAATAGTTTGAGTAGTCAATCAACATTCGATAGGTTCAGGACTAGGAACCTATGGCCAATCCTTAGACCTAATCCTTTTTCAATAGTTATTGATCCATTTTTTTTCCTTATCAACATTACTCCACTTATCAGGCACATAAGGCACTCATCTATTCATATTTTCAAGGGTCACTGAGGATGCATCAGACAACTAAAACATGTGGTGTTCTTCTAACTGTTTCACCTAACCCCTGGCTTGCCAATTATTTGGGCTGATATGCTGTTAAGAAGAAAGGATAAATCTTCCTAAGGCCCCAACGACATCTCTGAACCACTTAACATTGCCATCAACCACCACAACCTAGCTAGAGAATTTTAACTCGACTTCCTTTCAAAGCTCTTGCTAAATGGTCCCTCAAATTTGTCTCTTTCTCACCTTGGATCAATAACCCATGTACAAGTTGCATTCATATGGAACCTTTTTATCTTTCTACCTTCAAAGTTCACTTTTAAATAATTGGTACTACCACAAAGGTCTGAACCTATTAATACTCGATGTAGGTTCTTAAATTTTGCAGAATCCCTTACACCTTCATTCTCGTTAGAGAACTGCACTACATTGATGGCCAAGTGCTAGTTGCTCACGTAAGTGCCATCCATTTTTTAGGCTAGTTTTGATAGGTGTGTTGTCAACACTCTCCATAGAAAATTTAAACTTCCATAAGCACCATCTTACAGTCTTAACAAACAAACATTCATTGTAGGATCTAGGTTATCTTGTAGTTGGACATCATAACTCAACTATTTGTTCATCTTGTATCCTCAATTTCTTTACCCTAAAAATGACCCACTTCGGCTACACACTTCCTAATTAAACTCATCAAAGCACCTGAGCCTTCCTACTTATTTAACATTTGTGAATAGGTCAATGATATTTAGTCTTAATGACTCTAATCATTTACTTTATATGATAAAACTCCAACTATCCTGAGGGAAGCTTTGAAGAGAACCAATTACTAGATGGTTTGATTAGTCTTTAAATCTAATACCCTTCTGGGGAAAATGATTTGCATGTCAATTTCTCTTCAGACCTCCACTAGAGTTTCCACTAGCTTCACCTAACTTGGGCATAGTTCACTATCCTTTTGCTCTTAATAGGAACACTCTCACTTTGACCCATCACAAAAGATATGGGTTAGTCCATGTCTTACCCACCTCGAATGGGGATCCCACCAATTTCTTCCTTACAACTTTTGAGCTTGCTCACTAATTGACTCACAAGCTTTTTAGACTCCTTTGTTCATGTTTCATGAAAGGTCACATAGGGAGCCCCGTAGGCATAGCCAATGTATATGCTGTAGCCACAGCCTTAATGTGGTGAGCATTATCACCAACAATAATGATGATTTCTCCATTAGCAATCTCAAATTAGGCTCTTCTCATCAAAATGGCCTGAGACGATCTTCTTCTTGAGTCACGCAATAAACCATCTAATGACAATTTAAAGCACTCTTTGACCCTCATTTTGAAGTCCTTAACATTTTTTCCTCATGGTACTAATTTACTAATGGTCCCTTGTAATTATTTAGCCTCTGATCAAATTTATCACTTAAATTGGGCAACATTCCCAAATAACTTGACTCAATGACAGCACCTCATGTAACAATAGTGTTCGAGCTGAATCAGGCTCTCATCCTCCCTTATGCCCCCTTCTATGGGACTTTATCCAAGTCTACCAATAAGGATGCCCCTTTAGACTTTAATTTGAGCTTTAGATAGCCTTATTTGCCCATTGGGCTGGTCCTATTAATATTCTTAAACTCAATGGGTAGTCTCACCTGGAAATGGGTCATGATTTTCCATGGCACATGGAGTTGGAGTATGGGCATCGATCTATTGTGTTCCATCATAGATTTCTACTGGTCAATGCCATGACACTTTGTGGCATCCACTCCTATCGCATTGATAGTCGACCATAACCCAAGACATTAACACACCACATTGTAGCATTGGGTTCCATGGTTCACCTCCAAATGGGGTATGAGACCCAAACTAGGGACTAAGCTTCTAGGAGTGATAAGTTGCATTACACCAATGTAGTCCTTGTGTGCAATTTGTGGTAAAAAAATGGGTGGCCTATGGGATTCTACAATTCGTAGCACATATGACATTTTGCTGCATTCTTCATCAATGTAAAAGCCAAGGTATCCTTTATGGAGATTCAATTAATGTTTGATTGCCAAGCCCTACTGAAAGAACATGACTTGGAATAGTCATTGCAAAACTACATGTTATAGAAATCACTCAATAATTTTATCTCATCAGAGATCCTTTTGCATGTTCACTTATGTAAACAATGTTACGACTTCTTCTTATAAATAATGAAATTCATTGGTCTTCTTATTGACTTGTACATGAGAAATTTCTTGGATCACAACTATCTGAGCACGTCATAAGAACACTAAAAAAGTAAGAATTATGGGCAATGTGTATAAAGCATAGGGACAAGATAACGTGAGTTGATGATTCATGGTAACTAGGAATTCATCTTTGAAGACAAAAAATTGCAATGACCTATCCCAATAATAATGTAAAACTCATAAAATTGCCTAGGCCTTTTGACCAAGCAAATGCATTTTTTTAAAAACATTAATTTAGTGAGTGTGTAGCCCAAAACATCACAACCATCATAGATCCATTATTTCAACAAACTTCCATGGTCTAAATGGCCATAGTGAAGTAAAATTTAGTATGCCAATCTCACAAGGAGGTGAATTATTGTCTTAAATATAAGTTTTGTTATTTATGAAAATAATTTTTTCTTAAAAATAATTTCAAACCTTTATCATATGTAGATATTATTTCTTAAAATGATAAAGAGAAATGAATTAATATAAAAATTGAAATGAGACATTAGAATATTTAGGTGTCTCAATTCAAATAAGAACTTACATCCAACCCCAACAAATGTCAGGGAAAAATACCACTAAAAGAATGTTACAGTTTGAGATTTTTCCTTATTTTTCACCTCCAACTCACTACCTTTTATGGATTCAACTAAAACCCAAGCTTTGTTGATCTTAAGCCCAACTCGATTTTTTATGAGATCAAGCAAAACCTAGGCTTTTATAAATGCTGATGGCCTAACCTAAGAGAAAATGAAAAATACAACAAAAAAAAACAAGTTTGATAAATTTGTACAATTTATTCTTGTTTAAAAATAAAACATGACATAATAAGCTTAAATTTAACAAGAGAAATGAGAATTTGAAAGATGAAGCATTTAAGGCTTAGAAAACTTTAATGATTTGAGAAGAAGTCATAGTTGCTGCCAGTATAATTTACACAAGTAGAATATAGGGCAATGCTTTGTTGAAATCTCAAAGATTGATTCAAGCCCATTTGTTATTCCATTTAGAATGGTGTGGTACTTTTAAAAAAATTGATTATAAACATTAAAAAAATGTAGAAGCTATTTTGAAGGTAACATCCAAAAGATTAAAAAATATGTTAAAATAAGTTTTCAAAATGGTTAAGTGATTAGTTGTTATGTGGGATGAACCATTCATTGGATCTGATCATAAGTGATAAAGATCATTAGATCTAATGCTAAATAAGCAGATGAGTTATGGATGGTTCATTCAAGATGAATCTGATCTCAGGCATCCGATCAAAGATTAAGATCATTTGATTTAACAACAATAAAGTTGGAGTTGATCTTTGTCATAGGGTTCAAGAAGGATAATTAGGAGTTGCACTATTCAAGAATAAGGTATAAAGGATTCTAGTCATTCAATAAGTTTGAATGAAGTTATGACCATCAAATCTAGGGATAAAATATAAGAAATCAATGGAATCAATAATCACCTTTAGATCTGGTAGATCAAATCAGATGGTGTATTGGATGATCATGATCGATAAATTAAGCAGTGGTGTTCCCCATCATTCGATCGCAAAGATGCTCTATCCAATGGAATGAAGTACTCAAACACAAGAGATTTAGTCCTACATTACAAGAAAAGATAAGAGTTTGTACCTTTATAACTATTCACATGGAGATATGATGTAGAGCCAAAATGGGGCTAGCTCCCTCTTTGTGCTCTCTTGAATTAATCCTCTAGCCATACGAGTAACATATAATTTTGTACAGATTGATCCATATAAATAAGTTTGACTGCTGCCTAACATGATCCAATGCTATAACCCATGAAGTTCAGAACTTGATGTCAGTCCATATGGGCTCAACCTAATTTTCCTAACTTGAGGCTTGTAATTGCTTGATTAGTCAGGCACCCAAGAGCTTTGCAATTGGGCTCAAGAATGGATGTGGAAAATTATTTTTAGTTTAGTAATTAAAAATGTAATAGACTTAATTTTTTTAATTTAATCAAGGTTTGACAAAAAAAATTAATATGGAATTTAATAAGGATAAAATTTAACCAAGAATAGTGTTGTGGATTCAAAAATGAAACCCAAATAATTTGCTAAATTAAAGGGATAATTGAACAATTTGATACTTGAGTATCATTTGAGATTGATACAAAATGAGCATGCCTTTAAAATAAATGAGTTAATATTCTATTTAAAAAAACTTATTAAAGCTTGGTGCACATGTCTTTATTCATTTGAGCTTTTTAAACATTCTAAGGTACTTTGAAGACTCCTAAATCACCATCTTCTAAGGCTTGCTCATTAAATTCTACACCTGATTCATACTAAACAAGCCATTCAAATAAAATGCTAAACATTTAAGGCTTGACTCATCAAACACAAGGGTGACCTAAGACATAGTCCCTCTATGAACTAACCATAAGGATTGCACTCTACATTACTTATTAACAAGTCAAGGTCTTGTTCATTAGCAAATTTAACTAAACAAATCACTCCTCCAGCTAAGAATGACCATGCAACATGACCTATATAATAAAAAATGAGCTCTTAATCAATCAATCCTTGTTATTTCTAGACCTTAAAAGTATCCTTGTGTTGAGTCAAATTAAGCTACAAGTTGCACTCCTAAGAAAACTCCCTGATGATGCTTCCTAAGGAATGAGATAATTTTGGCATCCATGATTTGTCTATTTGGTAGAAGGCATTAATTACAATGTGATGTAAATAGTTCAAAACTCAAGAAGGTGGCCTATGGGAAAAGTTATTCAATTCTAATTATGTTATGATAAATAACAATCTCTATGTACCTCTGGAGCTACATACATATGCAAATTATTGGATTATCATATGCCTTGGACATTTAAGAATACCATATTGTGAGTTGTGTAAGGCAAAATTATTTCTTTTTGAATTGATAATTGGTTGGGATTTATCTTAATGGCTAACATTCATCAATGTGCATGTTAAGTATCCAACAAAGGTGAAGGAGCTAGTTAAGGTGCATGCAGAATAAGATAGTGACAAAATTCAAAACATATTTCATGCCAATTTAATGTCCAAAGTTTTACAGTTACCTTGAGCTAAATCAAATGCAAAAAATAATGTATTTTCGGAAAAATGAAGGCATGGTGCTAGAATATAAATTCATAAATTACAACTTGCTTATTTGTTTAAATATGCCAAGGAAGGATGCATCTTGGGCCTGGAAGATGAAGGTGTAGCTTCGAGAGAAGGTATTCTTATGGAGAATGATCCTAAATTTTATTCTAACAAGCTCATGGCTTGGTATTAGGGCTTAGTGGTGCAGGAGACTTGCTCGTGGGGATGCAAGAAGGAGAAAACTATAGAGCATTGTTCCTAAGGAAGTTATAAAGCAAAAGATGTATAGGAAAAAACATCTCAAATTCTTTTATATATTATGGATAGAAAAACTATATTCAGGCTAATTCATTGCAGGAATTAATTAGTTGAATAAGGAACAAGTTTTGGAATTCCAACATTACTAGTGGAATGAATTATGCTACAATAGTGTTGCATCATTTGAGGATTAGTAGAAATATGAAAACACATGAAAGAAAGACAATCAATCATGCTACAATATATAGGAATATTTAATTGAAGTTGTTTCAACTATTGTAAACTTGAGAGTCTTCCTAGCCTATCTAATAGGAGTTCCTACAACTCTATTAGGCTATGTGTAACATCAAAATGGACTCCTCCAATGGGTTGGGTGAAACTTAATTATGAGGTGTTGGTAAATGAAAGTCATAGTGTTTGGATCAACATAAGAATAAAGGATCAATGGCGAAGCCTCTAATTCTTGATCGTAAAATGTAGATGTTAAAGGTTATCACTGCTATGGAAATTCTTTCAATCCATGAAGCAGTGGAGATATTTAAAACTTTGTTTTCTAAAATTCATGCTATGGGGATACAATAAGATTAAAGAATAGCTATTATGGATGACACTCGGTTGTTACTCTCTTCTTCTTAGGAGAACAAGTTGTCAGATTGGAATTGATATTGTGAAAGGAATCAATTACTTCAAGCTATCCTATATATTTTGACAAGGAAATGGTGCAACAGCTTTTATCATAGATTAGGCACTTTTATGTGATTTTATTTATGGCTCAGAATTGCCCCTTCCCAAACAAACTTTTATTATATCTATTTCCAAATGTTTGGCAAGAACCTTCTCAAGGAGAGTATATTTTATGCTTCAACAATTTATATTATAGTAGAACCCAAAGACTTTGACTTTAGTATTGCAAGAAAATAAAATTTTAGTATAAGATTAATGGTTGATTGAATTGCAAGTGGAAAGTAGACGGACCTCTAGGTCTTGCATTGTTGACCCTAACCATGGTGCTTTGTTGGAAGATAACCAATCCTAAATATTTTTGATTAATTTCTTTAAGTGAATTTTTGTATTTTAGAAGTCAATATTAGTATTCATGAGAGAATTTAAAGAAGAAGAGAAGCTAATGTGAAATCTCATTAAAATGATATTAATGGAAGGGGTTAACAACCAAGAAATAGTTTTTGACATGCTTTTTAGGTATTCCAATTTCATTTTTAGAATATTAATCTTGATTAAAATTGATTTTTCAAGGCACAAAAAACTTAATTAATTTTTATCTCTAATATCATTGATCACCATCTTTGATTCAATATTTGAAATACGTATTCCTCAAATATCTTTAAAAACTTATTATATAATAATAATTTTAATAATACTTTTAACTTAAAAACCTATTTACCTTCGTAATAACTGCTCACTATTCATCTATTTCTACAGTGCTTGGGTCGAGTCAGGGCATAAATCCCTAAATCTTTCTACATAACTCAAATTTTTCTTGGATCGATAACATTGACCTTCAAATGTGTATTTGATCTTCTGATTACTAGTTTTTACGGGTGATTAAATCTTGCATAAACTAGAAGGTAGCTAGCCTAAAAAGAAGGATGCCTCCTAGTATGTGCCAGGAGGGTTATATGGTGAAAAGCTCTTTTCAAAAACACCATGTGGTAGTAAATCTATTGCTTTTACTACACAACAAACTTTTGAATTATATGAGTGACGTGAGTCATTTGATCATGCATTTTTGTGATCAAATAATGACCGTTGTATCTAATTGTTTCAACCTACTAATTCTTTCAGTCGTCCGATCGTGCATTGTCGCAATCATGCAGTCCAAATTTCTTTCATTCAACAACTTAAATCTTATAATCAAGTTGTCATTTGAACTAACAACCCACAACAAATATATGTGTCTAAAAGGCATATATTAAAGTCCATCCATCTGATCATGCAATTATTTCAATTGAGTGGCAGTGGTTTGGTCCAATCCAATGGCTCTAGCACAACGACTATTCTAGTCGCTATTTCAAATCATTAGAGATTTTTTTTTCTAATTTTTGAATTAAAATATTATGAAGGATGTAAAAATTGTAATGGATAAATTTTGTTTTGAAAAGTTCTTTTAGCCCTTACAAATTGCCTATAAATAGGACATTTTTGTATTAACTTAAAAAAATTTTGCAAAGAGAAATTTTGAAGCAAGAATATTCAAGCCATTAGCAGCCCATTCCCATTTCCTCACTTCCATATGTAACTGCATCATTCACTCATTAAAATTATGTTTCATTTCAAAAAAGTTAAGTAATTAGTTTCTTTTTCCTTAATTGATTTAATTGGAATACATGTGTGCCTCTTTAATCATTTCATCAAGCATAGGGTTTACTTAGTAATAATTTCTATTTGATGTCATCAAATGGTTGTCTTTTATTGCCTTTTATTGCAAGGACATTGCAACCTATCTTTTGATTTCACTGTAAGTTCATACTAGCTTGTCTCGATTATCTGTTTGTTATGAGGGTTTAGGCAACCTGTGTTTGGGCGAAAGGCTTATATTGTGTTTGTTTTTATGAGAGGACATAGGCTTCTTTTATAAGCCAGACAACCTAAAAACCAATGGTGTATACTTTTAGTTATTGTTGATTTTTCATTTACGTAATTTTTATAAAACTTGAGACGTTTTAAAATAAAATAAAATTTTTAGAAAATCACTTTTATATATATGTCAAACTTTATTAAAACTTACTTTAAATATTTTCTTAAAATAGGTTTTAAAAAACTAAAATTTTATTCTTACCAATTCACCCCCCTCTTAGTGAACCTCAATTGAATTGGTATCTAAGCAAGGTCACTTTCTTTTGAGAAGAAATTCTAAGGGAAGATCCTTGGGTAAAATTAATACTTCAATTAGTTTGGGTGAAGGTGCATCTTCAATTAGACCACCATTAGTTTTTGGTAATTATCATCTTTATTGGAAAACTCAGATGCCTAGTCATTTAAAATCAATTAATAGAGAAATGTGGGTATTGTTGCAAGTTCCATTTGATTTTTCCACTAATAAAAATGCACAATGTACTTTTGAACCTAAAGCTTTCTATGAAATTGATAATAATGAAAACTATAAAGTACAATTAAATGATAGGGTCATAAATATTTTACATTGTACATTGAATTTTGGCAAATTTAATAGGATTATGAATATAGAAGTGACTTATGAAACTTGGCATCAACTAGAGGTAACATATAAAGGAACCTCTTTAGTAAAGGAAAAAAATAAACATGATTATGCATGATTACCAAATTTATTAATATTATTAATACGCTTGCTAGTTTGGGATTGGTAATTTCCATAAATGAGTAGGAGAATAAAATTATTATAATTTTACCTAAGGAATATGATCCATTGACCACCACCATCGAGACAGCCAAAAGTATTTCCATGATGACATTAGATGACATGATGATTGAGCTTATAACAAATGAGCTAGGAATGGAATGGAGAAAATATATTTGGTTGGACTTGGAATCACTCAGATATAGTTTAGAATATGTGAGTGTTCCTTCTATTTCCTAGAAGGGGTACCTTAATTATAAAGGAAAGGAGGACATCTTCAGTTAGAGGTCCTCATTCGGAAGCCAAAATTTTTTTTAAGTAACCTTCTCTCCTAAGTTGAATATTGAAAACTTTGTTTGGTTTTTTATATATAGAATTAAATTCACTTGGCATTGAAAATTGAGATGATCTAATATTTCCTTAGAGTTGATCTTGTTGGGATAGGTTAAAAATTTATTTTTTGTAGGAAAACATCTATGAGTTGAGGGGATAGAACATGAACTTGGATTAAGATACGGTGGGCAATAAGAATGCAAACTTTTCAAATGTATGTAATAGAAGAAGGAATCCAAATGGTAACACAGAGGTTGAATAATTCAATGAGATCAATACTACACAAAATTCCTAGAGTTATTCTATGTAGTACTGGTTGTTAATTATAGTAGCAATTAGATATTTTAAAGGCTCAATAACTAGTTTAAAAGATTATTGTTGCGTTAAAAATTGTTGTTATCACCCCAGGGAAGTTGAAGATGTTTAGGCGTTAAGGGAGTTCATATGCATCAACGAAGCTAATGTACTTCAGTTTGCTTAGTCAAGTGCAAAGTTTCAGCATAATAGTACTGCTTTTATGAACCAACTTCACTGGGTATTCTTGAAAGTATTCAAAAAGATCTCTCATTGGGGCAAGAGTTTTTTTTGTACCTGATACAATTTTTAAGGTAGAGGAGGAAGACTATCAGGTGAAAACACAAATGGGAGTTGGAAAACTTGAAGAAGGGCAAATAGTAACCAGATCATTCAACCTTCTTTCCTGAATTGAAAATGCTATAAGTGTTTGATATCCAAGTGTTGCTATGATAATGTGAAATGTTTATAGGTTGCCTAAGTGCAAGTTTTATTTCAATCTAATAATATGTGGTTTTTTAGTAGTTTGGGATATTTTACAGTAGTAAAATCTCATGACAATCTGTAGTTCTTTATCAAAGAGCACATTATATCCATTATTCTTCTATTTAAAATTTGGGTAGAGAAATTCAAAATGCATGAGGTGGAAAGGCTTTTAGGCAAGGATTGGAGCTACTTTGTCCAACCTTTGACTACATTTATTAGAGGTATTATGGTGTTATGGAAGAATTGGGTGTAGCCTAAAATTATGAAGGCATCCTCAAAGGTTATGTTTATACTGGTGACAAGTATAAGCAACAACTCTTGGCATTGTTGTGTGGTGTATGTATTTAATGATTATATGATCTGTAGGATAGCTTGGGACCAAATCAAACAATTTGTAATGCCTAATAATCTGTTGATTGTTACAAAGGATTTCAATATAGTACTTGTGTAGAAAGATAAGAAAGGGAGAAAGAAATTAAGTAGTGAGTAGGCTGAGTTTGAATTTTCTAGTTTCATGCAATAGGTGGAGCTTATTATGTAGTAGTTGGAGCTTACCACTATGATTTAGATTAGAAGTTTCCCTTATTCATCTACAGTTTCTCTTTCAATAGCATGGCATATTGTCTTGATCAACTCAATGCTTGTTGTTAATCTTATATATTTTTAGCACAATCTATAATTTCAAAATGCATTATTGAGGAGTTGGAAAAATTGAGTTTTAGGTGCTTTTAGAGTAGCTATAATGTAGTAATTCTATACATTTTAGAAGCTAGAATCTTGTTACTCTCCTTAAAGAGTGTAGCAACCTTGGAATTTTTTGTTTTCCTACATGACAGGTAGCATTGATTGCAAGCGCTAGTCAAGTTATGCTATTGGAAGAAGGTTTATGGGTTCAAGTATTTAGGTCCAAGTATTGTATGACAAATAATAATCTCTATATGCCACATGGTGCTTCACATATGTTCAAGATACATTGTAGTGTGGTGTCTTGGACAAATGAGAATATGGTTTGGCATATTACAGAAGCAAAGCAAGTCTCTTTCATGTTAGATAATTATCTTGGATTTCTTCCTATGGTATTGTGGCCTACATATATTAATATGGATATGAATCATCCAATTCATGTGACAAAACCTTTTAAGCAACAAGGGGTTTGGAACCAAGTTATGATACAAAATCTATTTATCTTCTTTGGTTTCTAGGACTATGCACACTTCTTGGGAAAAATCAAATGCAAAGGATATGCTATACTTTAATCAGAGTAAATATATGGTGCTGGAATAAAAATTTATATATAGTAGACCAAATTCAACATGAGAAGAAGTGGCATGGATTAGAACTTGAAATTGTAACCTTGGGTGAATGTTCTTATATGGAGAATGATTTTAAACTTACTTCCCACTCATTTGTAGATATGTGAAAGAGGCACTAACTAGTAGACATTTTTCCTATGGGGTTATAAGGTAGAGGAATCTATTATGCATTGCTTTTGGGAATTCTACTAAGAGAAAGTGTTATGGGTAGTAATTTCACAATCGCAAATCTTAGTTCTTGATGGAATAATGACATGCATATTAAATCATTAAAGAAGCTATTGAAGTAGACGAAGATTATTATTTGCATTGGTAATGCATCGTGAAATCAAGTTTGCTGCTATAGTATTGTATGAGCTTTAGATTAATACAAATCTACAAGCACTTGTGGTTAAAGTATTTAGCTTCATTTCTCTTCAAAGAAGCATTTAGTTTGAAACTAGTACTACTACTCATGTTCCATTCATCCTAGCCCATCCAGCAAGAGTTCTTGCAAACTTCAGGGGTTACGTGTAATCACTTATTGCACTCCTCAAATGGGGTGGCTTAAGCTTATTTGTCCTGTAGCTATGAAAGAGAATCTTTATGATGGAATTGGCATAATTGTTTGGGATCACTTGAGCAAGTTGATTGCTATTATTAGGAAAAAAGTCAATTTTAGGAGCAACCTCCACCATGGAACCTATTGTCATTCTTGAAGCCATGGAGCTCCTTAGAATGCTAATACCTAATATTCAAGCTACCAAAATTTAATCTAACTTTACAACTGACACTATTAAAGTGAGCAAGATGCTAGCATCTATCTCTTCTAAGAATAGTTATGAAAGTGCTATTATTTTAGTGAAAGATTAGTTGACATTCAAAATTTCTAGTGCATAGTGTCAAGGCAGCATTACAACTCATTGGGTTGCATATCATACTCTTTCATATGATTTTGTATAAGAATAGGGAATACTCCTTGCCAAACAACTTATGTGCCAACTTTTTTCTAACTTTATGTATGAACCTCATAACGACAGTATGTTATAGACTTCGTTCATTTCTTTATGCAAGGAACTCAAAGATTTTGGAGACGTTGCCAATGTGAGATGTTGGAGATATTGGTGTTGTGAAATGTTTGAGACATTAGTGGAGTGAGATGTGGGTGAATTCTGGTTATAGCTGGAGTTGGCATCTCGCTTAATGGTGTTTCATTGTATTTTTAGTGATCTATAAAATGGACCTAGAATCCACAATTTTCTATGTAGTCAGTGAGTAGTAGTGATCAATGGAGGGAACATAATCTTGAAATATTGTGAAAAAAAACAAAGAACAGCTTGGTTTAGTTATCCCCAGCATAGGCTACGAGTGAGGATGTTCAAATCTTGATAGGTGAATATTTTGGATCCTATAATTGTTCTTGCGATCTGAGCGCCAATGGATAGTACCGATCGAGAACAGTGAAGTGTTGGGAATAAATTTTGTCATCAATGGAAGCATCGTAGTCCAAAGGTCCTACTATGATTAGTGTATGTTTGAGGATAATAAGGGTGGTTCTTCAGAGTGAAAAGATGCATCAATAGTGAACCTAAGCATGGAATCCATACAATACATAGTCTTAGTAAGGTAAGCATTGAGGAAGTTCTTACAAGAGGGAGAATGAGCATCAATAGTAATACTCTCATGGGTGATCCCTCTATTAATTACTTAAAGAGAAGAACAAAGTTAGATGTGATGATGCTATCTCTGAGGGATACCTAGTTTTTAATTAATGATCAAATACATCTTTAAAATAAGGCATGTGATTGTCAGGTTCATTACCATAAATTCTACCATGTTGGCATAGTGTCTGGTGGTCATTTGTCCAGTCAAAGGATTGTTAGGACTCTACAATGCACTTGGAGGCATTTGAGAGGATTTTGGGTTCTAGATTTGATGGTTGGGTGTTTTAATTTGTATTTTAATTTAATAATAGATAGAGATTTAGTTTGGTTAGGAGTATTATGGTAAGTTGTTGGCCTTGCATTGAAGATAGATATGCAGACACCTGAATTTAAACCAAGTACCTTGACAATTATTTGTGCTCTAGATTGGATTTCTTTTTTGTTGCACCAACTTGGGTATTGGGACATAGAGAAAAATTTGTGTATTGTCAAAGTTGTAGGAGGGACTACTTAGGTTAGTGTTTGGATCGTAGACATGACAAGTTCATCTTTTGTTAGGTTATGTGTAAGAATTGATCTTGCAAAGCTGTTAATAATGGAAAGGTGGCTTAATCGATCCTTGGGTTAATCTTTTCAACAGTTTGAGCATGAGGGACTTCCCTCTCTTTATATTATGCATGGCAAGGTGGGACAAGCATCCAAGGCTTGTACACCTAGTGAGCCGGTTCACACTATTATTGTAGTTAATAGTTTGTGTCCTTTAATGGTAGGTCATGATCAACATAAAAATGTGGGGTTTTGTTTTGATGCAAGTGGGAATAGAATATCATGATGAGAAGAAACAAGGATTGGGATGTAGATTGTTGTTCAACCAAGGAAGAGGTGGGAAATTATAGCAACATAATAGCAATGGTCCATAATAAATAAAGCAATGAGCAGACAGGAGACTAGTAGGCATTAGAAGCACAAGGACACAATGAAAGTAATGCAAAGGGGTAGATAACCAACCAAGTATGATGGGCATAATAGAGGTACATCTAAGGATAAATAAGAACTTTTACAGAAAGCATAGGAGGAGGACGAACTTATTACTAATAAAGAGCATAGTCTATCAAGCTGTAAGGGAGTGGATGAAGACCTTGTCAACTCTTCACATAATATGTTGTAGAATGAAGAGAAGTAGTGGAGTTCTCCCAAAATCTTAGTCCATTCTTTGCAATGATATCATCTGGATCCTGGGAGAAGAGAAACGGTACTATGCAATGAATTTTCTTAAGATAATGAAAAAAAATGAGTTAAGGGAAGGGATACTCCTAGGTAATTTTGAGAATTAAAAAACAATTAGTGTCTACAAGTTAAGAGAATATAAGAATTAACAAACCATGGATCAACAACTTCTCCACTCCTAGAACTTTTAAGGAACTACATATGGCTTTGTTGTTACCACTTGGAAAATATATTTGGAATTGCTCAAAGTTTTATCTTGACAAGAGTAAAGGGTGCTATGGTTGGGGCAGGGAAGGAAAAAGAGGTTGTTTATACTGTTGTATTGCCATTGAGTGCATGAAGCTCACATGGCATAACATCTGGACATATTCCATTACATGTAGTGGTTCTATATTCCTATATAAGGTTTAGGCTAGGCTCAAGCTTGGACATAGCTATGATGATGGGTTAAGCAAGTCTACTTTGTATTAGCTCAGGTGATAAACAACTATGCATATTTCTTCATCTATAATAGAGGAATGCTTTAGACAAGTAATAGAGGGAAGTGTAATTCTTGGGGCTATACTCTACATAGGGAAACTATAACTTGTAATGGATTTCAAGCAATGTGTTCCTCAAATTTGTTGAGGACTAAATAGCTAATTGCTATTATACAAACTACTAGAATATCTTCTAGTATGGCAATAATTTTACCATGCCCTAGAAGCTATGGGAAATTAGTCACTAGGAGAAGTTTTAAGCATGAAAGTAGCATTTGCATATTAGTTTACTACAACAAGTTCCTATTAGAAGTAATGGTTTACTAACTTGTTAAAAATCTTCATTTGGTGAACCTGGACGAATTATTTTGGAATTTATATAAGGGTGAGAGTTCCCTCCTCAACCTAAACTCATGATTATCTAAGTACGACCAAGTAGTGTGGTATCAATAGATCAAAGATCAATGAGAGCTGGAGTCATTCCATAGTCTCAAACATTTGGCACTTAAGCGAGAAGGAACTACAGCAATTTAGCCTAATAAAATATGACCTTTAGGGTATAAAACGAGATTATTTAAGGGGGGAGCCAATTGAAGTATATTGAATATATTACTAGGAATGTGTCATATTACTTGTTTGGCTATTATGGAGAGTATAGTTTTAGGCATGTTATTGGGAACTTCAAAATAGGACTATATGGATTAGCCACTATAGACTATAGTTTTGGAGTGCTTGGGAAAGTAGCTTGACCTATATGAATTTTACCAAAATGTTTATATGTGGTATGGTTGGAGACTGTTAGTGGTGTTATGGGTCAAAGAATGATTATGTTGTAGCTTGAAAGATTTTGCTTTATGTCTGTAGCTACTACATGGTCTATAGATCAAGTTACGTATGCTTATGTTTTCCCAACCTTAACAATTGGGAGCTTCACTTCATGTTTCTATAGATCAATGACTCAAGACTACAATATAAGTAGTTGGAGAATAAACTACAATGAGGTGTGGGGGAAAACATATCAAGTAGTAAGAAGAATTGAGGAAGATATGAGAATAGTTAATTACCTATATCTAGAATAAGTTTGTGATGTGAAACTGATGCTATATAGCATGATTAAAACTATGTTGTCAATGCTCAATTATTGCATTTAGATTCATTGCTGTGTAAGATAGGAAGTAAATTATTCTTTTAATTTCTACAACATTGTAGGATGATAGAATTCAACTTCAATTATTGGCTTAGATTGGGAATTCTTGGAAATAAGATGTAAGAATAGGGATAGCTATGGAAACATAAGAATTAAGGCTACAATTAATCAGCACAAGAAGTTCAAGTTTATTAAAGAAAAAGGGTAGATTGGTCACTACAGCACACATTATATATGTAATTTAAATGTAAAGTATGTATGAAAATATTTGGAAATGGTTGCAAATGGCTACTATAGTAAATGGATTTCTATGCACTAGCTGATCATTGCGTTGATAAGGTGGGTTACAAGCTATTTTTGTTTGACAAAGGAAGTGCAAATTTTTAGATGGGTTAATTTTTAGCAACTTTGAAGCTCTAAAATATTTTTTTTGGGAAGGCTTGCTATTTTCAAACTATGTCAATTATCTCATTAACTAGTTGAGATGAATGTGTTGTAATGAAAATGTTGTACCTACAAAATGTAGATTTGGCATGGATATGATGTGTAGCAAGGCATCCATTTTTCCTAGGGCCAATGTATTTTTTTTAAAACATTATGAGTTCTTTTGTGAGTAAACTCTTATGGCAAATTGTGGCATTTAGTAAGGAAGAATATGGTCATTACAATTGCACTAGTAGAAATTTTGGTGGAGACTTTTAATCAATATGAGGTGGATAGGCTTTTGGTAGAAACTGAATTATTTTATGAAATCTTCAACAAAGCTGTCTGAGAGAATTCTAGTATTATAAAGGGATGGGGCAAAGCTTGAGATTATGGATTACTCTTCATAAGTAATGGCTATTTAGGTGAGATCATGCTTAATTAGATTTGCTGGTGCTATGATATGTGCACATCAAAAGACTATATTAACTTATGAGGAACTTGGGATCAAATTTAATTTTTTTGTAAAGCTTGGTGGTCTGTTACTTGTTATAGGACTTCAATGCCTTACCTGCATAAGGAGGGAAAAGAGGAGGGGTAAAAGTTTACCAGTAGGCACTCTCAATATGTGTTCTCCAATCCCATTCAATATTTACATTAGATTGACTTAGGATTTTTTGGGAATTGATATGCTTGGTGTTATGACAAGGAGGAGAATGGTCATATATACAAAAAATATCAGAAAGCATCAATGAATATTTATGGTATGAAAGCCTACTCAAGTAGTACTATGACTCATCTCCCTCGTATTGGCTTAAACAATTACCTATTACTTAAAATGTTTAGAAATTTGCAATTCGACAAAACTGATAAAAGAACCCTGTTTGAAAATATCCTGTTGTTCATTCCATAATCAACTAATGTAATATATATAGCTTGGAAATGGATGATTAGAGGAAACTATTATTATAATCTTTTCACCAAATTAGTAGAGCCTTACCAGCCTTAAAGAAATAAAATGCAACTAAAATTGGCAATATCCTTAATAAGCCTCTCCAATTGGAATGGAAAATCCAACAACTTCAACTTAAGGAATTTGCAAATGACTCAAATGAGTTGTAGGTTGAGCTTTTGGCTCAACTTATTACTTCTTTTCATAGTGTTATGGCATCAAAAGAAGCATGGAGCAAGCATTCCAAGCTTCATTGGGTCATTCTTAAGGACTAGAACATATGCATTTTCTAGGTAATGGCTGCTTCTATGTTTAAAAGAAATTATATCAATAAATGTAAAACTGAAAATAGGAAACTAGTAGACTCCCTAACTAAAATTAAAGACATAAGCATGTAGTTTTTAGTAAGAAGTTATGTAGCCAAGGGAAATATGGCCCTCCTCCATCTTTCTAGCCTTTGAAAATTATAAATAGTGATCAAGATACAACATTTATGGATTCAATTATAATTGATGAGATTAGAAATGTAGTGATGTCCATATAAAGAAGTAAATCACCTAGTGTGGATGACATCTTTCTTGAGTTTGTGCATAGCTATTTTAGCATTATCTAGATGGATATTATCATAGTTATAAAATAATTCTTTAAGTATAACTTCATGCACAAACAATGGAAAGGCATACTGGTCATTCTAATTCCCAATGTTCAAGGTGCTTCTAAACCCAAACATTTTAGGCCCGTTAGCGAATAAAATGTTATTTATAAAATATTGACTAAACTTTTGGTTGCTAGACAAAAGATAATGCTTCCAGACATAATTGCTAGGGAACAGGTAGTTTTTTTGTGCTATATCTGACACTATATTCTTGGCACAAAAAATGGTTGTCATTATGCACTTATCTACTTCCAAGGAGGCTTTGATGGTGCTAACATTAGATATAGGCCAAGTCTATGACAAGGTAAATAGGAAATTCGTGTTGAATATGCTAAAGAACTTGTAATTTTTGACTATTTAGTGTTATTGGATTGAGAGATGTATCACTATGCCAAGATTTAAGATTATGGTTAATGGCCTCCATCTACAATAAATTGAAGAAGGGGACTTAGATAGGGATTTCTACTCTCACCATACCTTTTTACTATTATGTCCGAGTATCTCTCATGGTTTACATACCACCAATTTGAGTATGCTTCCTTGACTGGATTTAGGATTAGCCTTTCATCTTTAATGAGTACACACCTTTTATATGCTCATCACATCATGATTTATGCAGCAGTGATATGTGCTACAGAGAGAACTATTCTAGCTATTATGGAGCAGTATGGATAATACTCAGGTTAGGATTTGAATATTAACAAATGCAACATATCATTTAGTTTGGGGATGGAATGCAAGTGAGGAAAGATGATAGTGAGAAAATTACACATGCATCAACGTCTTCAATTGAAATATCTAGAAATAACAATTACAATAGCTAAGCTAAAAAAAGGACTTCAACTTTTTCATTAATTGAGTTGAAAACTATGTGTCAAGATCGATAATAAGGAAAATATGGATGTCATATCATATTGTAATGATCGACTTAGTGTTAGCTATTATTTCAATGCACAACTTAGTCCATTCTTTAATATTGAATGATAATATCGTAGAGTAGGAGAAATTAATAAACCAACTCCTATGGAGTAGTTCAAATGTTAGCAACATAATACATTACTTCAATTAGGAAATGGTTATTCTTTCAAAGCAATGTTGGAGACTTGGAGTCTATAGTTGTTTGACTTGGTAATCAGCATTTATTACAAAACATTGTAAGTAGGTGATGGCTTAGGAAGATTGCTTATGGGTTATGGTTTAAGAAGTTTGCTTATGGGTTTAGTACATGAGGTCCATGTACCTTGTGATAAATAATACTTTCTATATTCCATGTGGTACATTTGACGTCTAAGTTTATAAGTATTGTGACCTCTTAAATGATTAATACTATGGTTTGGAAGATTGTTGTAGGTAATGCTATTTCATTCTCTTTAGATATTTGGCTTTTTATCCTCCTTATTTCTTTGTGGCCAACATATCTTGACATGGAAGTGGACCATCTGACACTTGTATGAAAGTTAGTTATGAAGAATGATGTGTGGGATCTTAATAAGATATTGAACTTATTTGCACTTCATTTGGCAACTCTAATTCTATATTCGACATGGGCCAAATCAAATGAAAGTGATGCATTGTGCTTTAGACAAAGTGAGAGTACATTATTAGACTAAAACATCAACTATAGTAACATGTATATGTGCCATGATTCTATTAGAAAGAAGGTAGTGTTGGTTTGCAAAATGAAGGTGCAGGCTTGAGTTAACATATTCTTGTGGAGATTAATACTAAATGTACTTCCTACGAGCTTCTAGCTATGTACATGAGGGATTGAGACATTAGAGCTTTGTCCATGGGACTACAATGCATTTGAAGATTTGCAGCACCATTTGTGGGAATTCCATAGAGTAATTCTCACTATGAGAATTACAAGTTGTGTAGGATAAACTATAGAGACATTACTTCATTAATGGAGCTTCTTAGTTGAACATCTATGAATGTTAGAGTGGCCACTATATCTCATATAGTCAATTTTGTAGCCTATGTTATTTAATTTTTGGTTGATAGAAATCAACAAGCTCATTAGAAAAAGGCTCTCAATTCTAACTACATTCTAATGAAATATGGATTTGTTATTGCTTCATGTCAACTTTCCTATCTCATCTAGTGGGAGCTTTGACAGCCTTGATGGACTGCTAGTAACCTCTTATTGGACTCCTCCTGCAAGGGGCTGGGTAAAAACTCAATTACAATGCAATAATGCAAGAAGATCTTACTAGTAGAATTAGCATAGTTATTTGGGATGACATGAGCAGACCTATTATTATTGTAGGTAAAACTTTTGTTTTAGGTTCAGTTATGGCCATGGAAACTATTGAAGTTATTGAAGCAATGGAACTCTTTAGAACTCCACTTCTAAATGTCTAAGGATCAATGATCAAATCATACTATACTATAGTAATTATTGTAGTGAACTAATTGTTGTTGTTTAAGACAAATAGTACCTATTGTAGAGCTATTCTTATGTTCATAGTATGTAGTCCTTTAAACTATCTTACATTAAATACCTTGGTAACTATGCTATGGATTGGATGGCTCAACATGCATTCTTGTATGACTTTGTTTGCAACTAGGTAATGCCCCTCCCAAAATCACTTCAACTTTGACTTTTTACACATGTTGTGTATGAACATTCTTAAGGAAAGTATGATGTAGGATTTGACCATTTCATTATTGATGAACCCAAAGATTTTATAGACATGGTTGATGGAGATGCACAAACATGACAAATGAGTGTGAGGGATGCAACATACAAAGTTGTACATACAAATGGTTTGTACGATGGGTTGGTTGGAAGCATTGTGAAAAGATAGTGATGGACGGAGATTAGATTTGCCCAACTTTTGCAGTATGCCCGATGCAAGCTTATGATTTTTTATTAAATTAATTTGCTTTTATTTGCTTCATAAATGGAATTGAAACTCCTAATCATCTAAATTCACATTGAGTAGTAGTGAGCAATGTAGTTAGCTAAATCCTTTAAGATGGTGAAGGAAACAAATAGCAATTTTTTGTAGTTTTCCTCATCACACATGGTAGGTATTGATGTTCTTCACTCAACTGAAGAAAAATCAAAGCTTAATAAGCCCAGCCCAATGATCCAAGATGTTAGAATTGTCATTAAAATTAGAGCACCAATGAGTTTTTATGGTGAAATTTAGCAATTTGAAGGGGATAATGTAGTTCACTTTATGAAAGTGTCTCTATTGGAAAGGCTAGCTGGAATTACAATAATTCTATAGAGGACCAACTTGCCACATCGCATAAAGTGTTGTAAAAAGAGGAAAGATTGAATCCACCAGATAATGAATAGGATTTGAAAGAAGGTATCGAAATATGTATTACCTCTTAAGAGAAGTCTCCCTATTCAAAAGGTGATGATCATTGTGATTTATGTGGTTGCATAAAGCATGCTTGTGAAAATGCTATTATGTCCATGGAAGATAGTTATAAAAATGGCAAACATCTGATCAAGGTCAGCTTTAGGGAGGCTCTCATTGGATGGAGAAAAATCATTAATAATATGAAACTAATGGAGGTCTCTCTATTAACTACTATGAGAGATCATCCAATTTAGAAGTGAAGATGCTAGCACTAAAGGATAACTCACTTGTAATTAATGATGAAATATATTTATTGAATGAGGCATGTGAATGATGAATTCATTACCACTAGTTTAATCTTGTGGGTAGAGTGCACAATGGTCTTTCATCATTTCATTAGATAGCCAAAATACTATAGTGTAGGTGGAGTCAATTAAGAAGATTCTGGGTTATGTGTTTTTGGCTAGGTGTTTCCACCTATATTTTTATTCAGCTATAGATCAAGATAAGTTAGGTTGAGAGAACCATGGTATGCTTCTAGCCTTGCATTGTGGTTAGATATGTGGGCATGTGCATTTAAAAGCATTACTTCAGTGCTTATGTCTTCTTTGATTTAGATTCATTTTTTAGTGATCATCTTTGCATGGTTGTGTTAGAATGGACCTTTCAAAGCTACTTAGAGAAGGAATGTGGAATAATATACCCTTTAGTTGGCTTTTTTAGTGATTTGAGTATAAGGGATTATCTACTATTTACTTCATATGCAACAAGGTGGGATTGTCCTTTGGATAATGTATACTTGGATAATAGATTTGTATTGTTGTTATAGTTGAGAGCTCTCATCCTTTGAATGCAAGGCTTTATCAAGATAAAGATGTGGGGACTATTTTGATGCAGGTGGGAATAGAAGAGCATGTTTAGAAGAGATTAAATTTTTTACCTTTGATGGTAGTCCAACCAAGAAAGAAGAGGTTAATTACAACAACACAATAGTGGAGGTCTATGATAAGTAAAGATATAAGTAGGTAGAAGATAGGAAAGTAATACCAGCAAGTAGATATAGAGCAAGAAATGAAAAGGAGTAGGTTTTATGCATGGAAAGATGGGCATATTAAAGGCACACTCAAGGCCAATAAGAACTAAAGTAGAAAACTTAGGGAGAGGATAAACTTATTACTAATAAGAAGCACAATCCATTAAATAGTAGGGGAGTTGAGGGAGGCCTTGTGAGTTCTTCACATACTGGGATGTAGAAATTGAAGAAGTATAAGGCATTCTCATGCATTTCCAATCCATCCATCATTGCAATCCCACTAGGAGTCTGGGAAAAAGTCAAAGGTTTTGTAGAAAGATTTTCTTTAGATAATGAAAGAAAAAATGAACAAGGGGAGGGGAAAGACTCTATCAATTTAGAAAATAAAAAAAAACAAATAGTGGTGCCAATGCATCTAAAGAGAGTTCTAGGAAGGGCATTAAGTACCAGCTACATTTTTTTCAAAAAATTCAAAAGATGGCCATATAGCTACATTATTCTAGGGATCACTTTGAAAGCATATTCAAGATTGCTCATGGCTTTTCCATGAAGTGAATAAAGGTTACTATGGCTAGAGTTGGTAAGGACAAAGTGGCTATTTATATTATTGCATTGGCACTAGTTGCATCCAGCTTACATGTTATAGAGTTTGGATGCATTATATAACTTACATTTGGCCTATTTTATTGGTTAAGAATCAGCCCAGGCTCAGGCATGGCTATAATTTTGATGGAGGAAGCATGTTAGCTTTGGTACCAGTTATGGTCATTAATAACTTGGCAAATTTTTCCATTTTCTATAGCAAGGGTACATTTTAAATAGGAAAGTGGGAGGAACTACAATTCTTGAGGTTGTACCATGTGGATGATTGTTTTAGAAGCTATAAGCTACTATAGATCTCCAAGTATGTTGATAGAATAATTGCTGAGGAAATTTTAGTTTGCTTGGTTGACTATTATTATATCAACTATTTTAAACACTTTTGGTATAGAAATAATTCTAACATGCCTTGGGAACCTAAAATAACATGACATTGGACGAATTATTACACATAGTATAGTGCTACAATTACTTATGTCATAAATAATATGTTTAATAGTTAGATGGTAGGACAACTTCAGGCTATTTAGCCCAACATATTCCGAAAGGTACCATTCAGGAGTTGGAATGATTGATACATAATTACTTTGTAGTGGATCTAGTGTGAGTAATCCTATTCATTATGCAAGCTAGAATTTTATGGTGCTCCTTAAAGAGTGGTGGACTTTGTATTCATGATTTGTCTAATTGGTAGATTGCACTAACTACAATGCACTATAAGAAGTTGATGGCTTAAGGAGAAGGCTTATGGGTTCATGTATTCTAGTCCAAGTATGCTATGAAAAATAGTAACCTTTATGTGCCTTGTGTGGCTTTGCATACATGTTAGTTACTAATTTATGCAATGCCTTGGACAAGTGAGAATATAGTATGGTGTGTTGCTAAAGGTAAGCAAGTATCTTTCATGTCAAATAATTCACTTGGATTTCTCCCAATTAAAGTTTCATCTAGACTTATTAATGCGGACCTCAAATATTTAATTCTTACATAAGAACTTGTTAGGAAGAAGGGTTTATTAGATAATGACAAGATTCAAAATTATTTTGCTATTATTTTGGTTTTTAGAATCTTACATTTACCATGGGATAATTTTAATGAAAGAGATATGCTATATTTTAGATAAAGTGAAGATAGAATGCTGTAATCTAAACATATCTATTGTAGCATACACATTTGCCAAAATATGCAAAGAAAAAAAGTAGCATGGGCCTAGAACTTAAAACTATAGCCTTTGTTGATGGTGTTTTGTAGAGATTGATTCTAAATTTAATTCCCAATCAGTCATGGTTGTTTTACAATAGGCATCCTATCCATGGTATTGTAAGGAGGATGAAGATACTGAACACTTCTTATGGGAAAGCCACATGGTGAGAGAAATCTGTGCGATTAATGTCTCAACCGCAATTCTTAGTGGCATCGTGAAGAATGGCATGCATTTTAAATCAGTGAAAGAGACGTTGAGCTAGATGGAGAGTAGTATTTGGGTTGCTAATGTTTCAAAAGCAATAAATGTTGTTGTTATTGTATTGTATCAGATATGCATTAATTGAAAATTGTAAGCATATGTCGATAACGTATTTTGTCTTGCTACTCTTCTATGGAAAATACAGATTTATGTTACTAATGCTACATGTTCTAGCCATCCTAGCCCATCCAATAGGAGTTCTTAAAACATCCATGACTTGTGTATAACCTCAAATTGGACTTCTACTCAACCGATATGGGTTAAACTTAATTGTTATGTAGCAATAAAAGAGAATCTTAATGTTAGTATTGGCATAATTATGTCAGATCATTTTGCGTAGGCTGATAACTGTTGCTGGTAAATTGTCCATTTTAGTGATAGCCACTACATTGAACCTATAACCAATTTCAAAGCCATGAAACTCCTTAGAACTTTTTTTCATAGTATGCATGCTATAGATATTGAATCCAACTTCACAATGGATATTTCCAAAGTGACTCAGAGGTTAGCCTCTACCTCTTGTAGGAGCAATAATCAAAGCACTATTAATTTTGTAAATGGCATGAGGTCCATCAAGCTTTCACATGTACTACAACAATAGATCTGTGTAGTTGATTGGGTTGTGCACCAAGCCCATTTATATGATTTTGTGTGGGATTAGGGAATGCCCCTTCCCAAAATACTTTTGTGTTATCTTTATTTAGACTTCATGTATGAACCTCCATAAGGAGAGTATATTACAGACTTTGACCATTTCTATTATCAAGGAACCCTCATAGCTTCAATTCAATTTGGCACAACATATTGCCTAGTATCATAAGGATGTAAGTTTAGATAAACCTTGGAAGTGTTAGTTCCCAAGCTACATTGGGCTAACACTGTAGAGTGTAACACTAATTCTTTCAACCTATGGCTACTTTTACAAATAGAAGATATTATATTCATTAGTTAAAAATGATAATGGGGAATAGGTGGCTTCCTCAAATGAAATTAAAGAAACACTTATGTAGTACTTTAATTAGAAGTGGGGTAGCTTTGGATAATATATTTCTTACCCACCTTTCCAGTCATATAGAACTATTAATGATGATTATATATGAGCTCTTCTAGCAACAACGATTGTTTCTAAGATGAGGATTGATGTTATCGCTATTAAAAGAAAGAAAGCCCTGGGCATGGATAGCAGCTCTATCGGGTTTGTGCTTGGGAAACAATTTTTTATTGCTATTGTGAAACAATTTTTTAATAATAGATGTATGCGCAAAACATGGAAAGATATGTTGGTTATTCTTATTTGAAAGTTTTTGGGTGCTTGAAAACCTAAATAGTTTAAACCCATAAGTCTTTGTGATGTGATATACAAAATTGTGGCTAAAATTTTGTTGGACAGATTGGGGTTGGTCCTTTCTAATGTTATTCCAAGAGAACAATTTGGTTTTGTGCTTGTTGAGCAATATTGGGTGATATATTTTTAGCATAGGAGATGGTAGCATGTACGAACACTTCTACATAAAAACAAGGGCTCACAGGTTTTTAAGATGGACATGGACAAAGCTTATGATAAGTTTAATTGGTAGTTTGTGCTTGATATGTTTGAGCATTTATAGTTTTTGAATATTTGGAGTTACTAGATTAAGGCATGCATCACTACACCATGGTTTGGGATTTATCTAAATGGGGTTTACTATCATTGTTGGATCAAAAGTTGCCCTTCTTCACTTATGATTTCTCACCTTCTTTATGCTAATGATGTTTTGATTTATGCTCAAATTACTTGTGCTAGAACAAGGACCACTAAGGATATTATGAAATAGTATGGGCTACATTCATGCCAATTTTTTAATATAAAAAAATCCAAAGTATTTTTTAACAAGGGAATGGAATGTAAGCATAGGAATATGATTATAGGGAAGTTACATATGTCCTATGGGGTTAATTGAAATATTTAAGCATACCTATTACAGCAACATGGGTTGCACATAATGCATTTTTGTTTGATTTTGTATGAGAAAGAGGAATGCACCTTCCTAAATAGATTATGTGCTATATTCTTTCTATCTTTATGTATGAACTTCCATATGGAGAGCATGTTGTAGGCTTTAACCATTTTGTATCGAGAAACCCAAAAAAGGTTTTGTAGTACATGCAATAAAAGATTATATTAATTGTCAGGTAACATATGACCAAATCTAAGAAATAGCAAAGCTTGGTGGATCGTTGATTATTGTAGGGGATTTCAATGCCTTATACAAGATATGAAAAAAGAGGGAAAAACTTCAATAGTGGGCATGCTCAACATGAGTTCTCCAATATCATTCATGATCTTGATCTAACTAAGTTAGGATTTATTTGAAATAGGTTCACTTAATGTAATATTAAAGTATGGAGTGCCCGTATGTACAAAAAAGTAGATACAACAATCATAAATATTGCTAGTATGCAAGCTTTCTCTTGTACTATAATGGTACAACTTCCTCATATCGATAAGAACCACTGCACTCTACTTATTATGTTTAGACAATTGTAATTCAATAAAATCGACAGGAGAACCTAGTTTGGAAACATGTGGTTATCATTTCCACATTCAACATGAAATGAAAGCAACTTGGAAAAGGACAACTAGAGGAAACCCTATGGATAATTTATCTACTAAATTTAGCAAAGCATGATTGGTATTAAAAAAAATAGAGTGTAATTGAGCTAGGTGATATTCTTAATTAACCTCATGTGTTAGAATAGGAGATCCAAGAGCTCCAAATAAAGGAATCTGATAATGGATTAACTGAGTTAGAAAGTGATCTTTGATTGGAATAAGAAATCAAAGAGCTTCAACTTAAGGAATCTGCAAATGGCTTAAAGCAACTAGAGCGTGACCTTTTTGGATAACATATTGTTTCCTATCATAATGTTGTGGCTTTAGAAGAAGCATGGTGGTGGAAATGAGCCAAGATTCAATGGGACACCATTGGGAACTAGAAGACATAATTTTTTAGGCATTAATTACTTCTTTACAGAAAAGTAATTATATCTACCCACTTAAAAATGATAATGGGGAATTGGTCACCTACCCAACAAAGACTAAAGTCTTATCAATCATTTTAGCAAGAAGTGGTATATTCATGAGCAATATGAGACTCCTTCATTTTTCTTACCATTGAGAAGTATTAATAGTGAACAAGATGTCACACTTATGGCTGTGATTAGCATCTATGAGAAACAAATTGAGGCAATATCCATCAAAAGTAAAAACTACCAAGGGTGTGGATAGGATGCTTATTTAGTTTATGCATGGTTATTAGAAAATTACATAAGCATACATTATTATAGTAATGAAGAAAATCTTTAAAGATATCTTTATGCACAAATGTTGAGAAGGCATGCTAATCATTCTCCTTGTTGAAGTTCAAGGAGCATCCAATCTTAAGAATTTAAGGGCCATTACCTTCTACAACATGATTTACAAAGTAGTGATCAAATTTTTGCTTACTATACTAAAGGTGGTGCTTCTATATGTTATTGCCAATGAATAAGTTGCTTTTGTTCCATGCCATGCCATATATGATAATATCTTTTTCACATAAGAAATTGCTACCCATTTGCACTTTTCTACTTCAAAACAAGCTTTGATGGCATTAAAGCTACATGTGAATGAGGCTTATGACAAGAAAAACTTGAACTTTAGATATTCTAAAGCTTTTATGATTCCTTACTCTACGATGTGATTGGATTGAGACATGTATCATAGCATTGAGGCTTGGGATTTTGTTTAATGGTATCTTTTTACAATGGATGAAAGTGGCTAGGGATCTTAGACAATAGTATTCACACTCACCACACCTATTTACTAGTGTGTTTGAGTATCTCTCATGACTTATTAAGTACCAGCTAGATCATGTTGCCTTAATTGAGAAAATTATTAGCCATTCTTCCACCATGATTACACACTTTTGTGTGTTGTTGACATCATAATATGCCCCCAACAACTTTTGCTATTGTAGTGCTCATTTGAGACATTAAGGAGTAGTATGGGTATTGCTCCAATCAGGTAGTGAATCTCAAGAAATCCTAAGTATTATTTAACAAAGGGATGGAATGCAAGAGAAAGAAAATGAATGTAAACAAATTAAATATGCATCATGTTATTTCATTAAAATATCTTGGCATAGCAATTACACAACTAAAATATTAAAAAAAAGACTTCAATGTTATTCCTAATCTAGTTGAAAACTGTGATCCAAGATGGATGATCTAGACATTATCAATGATGGTCTATATTGTCATGATCAACTTGCTATTAACTACCATTTCTATGTATTATTTAACTAATTCTTTAATCTTGAGTGGCACTATTGTAGAGTTGGAGAAATTATGATGTCATTACCTTTAAAGTAGTTCAAATGTTAGCAACATAATACATTATACCTACTTGGAAAAGATAGCTTTTCCTAAGGAATTTGATAGACTCGAAGTACATAGTCTGTTGAGCTAGAAATTAGCATTGATTGGAAAAAACTATATTTGGATGATGGCTCAAAAAGATTGTTTATGGTATAGTCCTTCAAGTCAAAGTGCTTTATGATAAACAATACTATCTATGTGCCATATAGTGCTTCTCATATGTGTAAGTTACTTAATATTATAGCACCTTAGTCAATAAATAATATAGTTTAGAGAATTGTTGTGGGTAATTTTGTTTCATTCACGTTGACAATTGCCTTAGCATCCTTGCTATTGCTTCTTGGCCAAATAGACTTAATATGGAAGTGGACCATCCAACGCTTCTAATAGAGCTACTTATGGAGCATGGTTTGTGGGATCGCAACAACATAAGATACTTATTTGCACCTCATTTGGTATCTTAGATTCTATATTCCTCATATGCTAAATCAAATGAAACTGATGTGTTATTCTTCAAATCAAGTGGTGATATGGTGCTAGTTTCAAAGATCATATACAGTGACACTTATACATACCAAAATTCTATTAAAAAGGAGGTTGTGTGGGTTAAGAAAGTGCCAATGTAGCCTAGGGTTAACATATTGTTGCGAAGATTACCGTTAAATCTTCCTCCTACTCACTCTTAGCATTGTGCATGATAGATTCAGAGGCCATAGCTTTTTTATGGAGTTGTATTGTGATTGAATATGTGCAACACTATTTGTGGGAGTTCCACAGTGCAAAAGAATTCTAGTCCTACAACATCCAAAATGAGAATTTTTGGTCTTGTAGTGTGAATTGTAGCGATGTTACTTTATTAACTAAGCTTTCTAACTGGATGTCTATGAGTGTATAAGGGCTACTACATCTCATATAGTCACGTTTGGTACTTTCATGTTTTGCAATATTTCTCTAACTAAACTTCTATAAGCACATGCAGAAAAGCCTCAGTTTTGTTGCACCCCAAAGTAATATTTGATTTGTTGTTACTACTTTTTTTCAACTCTCTTATAACATCCAGCAAGAACTCTGGAAACCTTGATGGGAAAGTTGTTACCTCTTATTGGACTCCTCATATGAGGTGCATTAAACTCAATTGAGACATAGGTGTGCTAGAAAATCACAATGCTAGAATTAGTATTATTGTTTGAGATGACATAGGCAACCTATTACTATTGTAGGTAAAACTTGGATATTTTGGTTTAGTTTTGGCCTTTGATATTATTTTCATTCTTTTAGCAAAGGAACACCTCAAAAACAGTACTTCCAATTATTCAGAGAGTAATGAACAAATCAAACTCTACGACAGTGATTACTACATTGAACTAGTAGCTTTTATCTATGACCAATAGAAGAACATATCATAATGCTATTACATACATTTAGTGCATGAAGTTCTTAAACCATCTAACATAATGAACCAAGAAAACTATGCTATAAAATAGATGGTACATCATACACTTTTTTATGAGTTTATTTGGGATTAGGGAATGTCTATTCTTAAATTGCTTCAACATTTTCTTTTTATTTATTTTATGTTCGAACCTTCTTAAGGGGATTATGATATAGAATTCATCCATTTCTTATCAAGGAACCCAAATACTTTTACTTTTCATAAAGTGCAGATCGAGACCAATGTGAAATATCCACCATTTTCTGGTTGACATCATTTACGGTTGAGACTAGGAGGTATGTAGTCATCTTTGAGCACCAAACTTTTTTCTTGATTAATGAAAACATCCTTGAAAAATAATTTCGCAATGGATCATCTTTTATAAATCTTAGAAGTTTACCTTTGATTATGAAATACGAATGCTCATAACTATCCATCTTAATCATTACTCTAATCTCAAAGGATAATGAAATAGAATCAAAATCCTATGTTATTATCCCATGCTAATGTATGTTGAGTATGAGCTTGCTTTCAGTGCTCCAATTTCTTCAAAGTAATGATGTCGAGGGCATGACCAGCTTAGCTAAGGCTAGATTTCATCATTGACAAAAGGATCAGGGTAGCAGTGTCAACCAAAAGGTGCCTATTGGTACCAGACAATGTATCCTTATTAAGAGATTTAGTTGTACTCATTTTAATTACTAGACCTATGGAGCCCATTATTGTTGTTTATATTCACTACTTTTTAATGTCAGGATTGGTTAATTAATGCAAATACTACCTTCGTTCTATATGTTAGCCATCTCTCAGCCTCCTTCTCTAAAATTAAACACTAATTCCCCATTATTAGTTGCCACAAATCTATCATCCGAAGTTGAAAAGGCATAATTAAAATGAGGCTTCTCTAGCATGGAGGCAATGTAATCTAATAAGTTATTTTGAGTCATCAATAAGCTTGGAAAAGCCCACATTAACCTTTTACTAATAAAGGAAGCCCTTCTTAAAGTTAATGTTAAGTGCACATATCAGCCTTAGAATTACTATGGTTATTCAAGTTGCATGTACCATCAAAAAAATTATATCTAATTTAATGAGCCATTCATAACAAAATAAACTAGGTAGTAATACAAAAATAAAGCACCAAGAAGAACCTTATGTCATGGTTGATATGTTCATCATCTCTGGAGAAGCTCCACAAAGGAAGAACAAATGCTTCCAAGTTGGGATACCATCCCTCAAGTTACAAAATGTTGCCTCTGAATAATGACTTTCTTTAATGACAGCCCTCCCTAATGGAGAATGAGGACCAAAATTAGTGATTCCAAAAATGTGCCAACCAAAGAGAAGGGATTAAAGCATGTTTAATAGCATTATAGAATGCCAAGAGATCCAACTAAGTAAAAGTGTGGCATGAATGAAATAATTAAATGGAACAAATGCATTTGATAGAAAAGCAAACAACATATGGACTTGTTCCTTATGAAGCTTTGATTACTTGTAAAAACCCTGCTCATGATGACTAACCAGCCCAAGAGGTAGCCAAGCCATAAGAAGCAACACAAAAAAACTAGTCTTATTCAATAGTAGTCTTAAGCCAATCTAATCCAAGGCCAAAAGGCTTCAAAGACATACAAGAGAAGGGCAAAAAGTCTAATTAAGGATGAAGGCTTTGGCTATCACCGACATGGCATGATAAGAACCAAGCTCAAGAAAAAGGGTATATGCATTCAAATGATTCATAATATATTCGCTGATCAAATTGCCATTAAAATAGCTAAAAATTATTACACCTTTTGAATCGAAGATGTTGAGAATCACTCATATGATTACAAAATCTTTTTTTCCAAGATCTGCGACAAGAAAGAAACCAAACTACATGTTCAAATCTTTGCCAACTGCCAAGAAACACCATGTTAATCACTTGAAAAATTGTGATTCCTCAACAAACTGCTCATGGTTATCAAGCACCCCATGTCACTTAGATAGGAAGGCACATGTGAGGCTAGACATTGTGCATCACACCATATAAAGGTAACGACTCCCTCAATCAACGCATGGCCTAGTGCAATTTGAACTACTAAAGTTTCAGTATGACTTCAGCAAACACCACACGATGTAAAGCCTAGATTGGCAAGCATGGTGTGACAATTCCACATTATACCAAGTCAATTCTTCATTATAGAGGCTCTTTATTCTTACATTAGCAATCTTAAGCAATGATAATGGTCAGAAATAGTTATGTGTTTTGGGCACAAAATCCCTTGCATGAAGAAAGCCACCACATGAGCAAGAGGAATGCCACTATGCATCAAACCATTAATGACAGGAGCATGCACAGCAAGGACATTTCCCAGAACACATGGCACCAGCAAACTTTCACTACAACATGTGCAACACTACACCTCACATTGCCCCATGGAGAGTGCAAATTGTGGCACTTCAAACATGCACAATGATAAGTCTCCCAAAAGAGCATCACCCTTTACAAGCGTTACAAATCTACAATGCTAAAAATACAACAAAAATTTACACTTTATTGGCCTTACCTACCTTGCACATAGGATGTCACAGGCTGCATGCTAACTAGTTGTCACACTTATGAATAATGGATTTCCATGCATAGTTTGGGAAAAAACCAGCAAGCACAAACCTTAGTGCATATTTTGTCATCCAACTTTTGCTTCACCACAAGCTACATCATTGCATGCATTGTCCCTTGCTTATTACATGTGATAATTTTTTAAAGGAAGAAGGCAAGTCTCCTAATAGTGCATCTACTTATCTATGTGCCAGTAGCTCATAGTGTTATAAATCCTAAAAGAAGTTACAATTTTTAAGCCTCAATAGCTGCATGCATTACATGCAAGAAGGATCACACATATTATCTGTTGCATGCTCAAATAGTACATTGCTAAGGCTACATTGTGCCCAAAGGTCTATTTCATGTGCAGCTATATCAGCATGTAGTTAGGGTGACAACCAAGCTTGCACAAAGTCTTGTTCGCTTGCACAAAGTCTTGTTCATATCGCATTGTTAAAAGGGTGCTTTGCCATAGGCCACAATGCATTCAACATTACCTCTTAGGAATTACATAGTGTAACAAATCTATCAATGAAGGAAAGTATCTCAAAAGAGCTTTATTTTACCCAAAAGCCAGTATCTCATATTGCTAAAAATTAAAAACAAAACTTCCACTTTGGGGTCCCTAAAGGTGCATCCTAGTTTTGTAGTAAGGATTATTCTTTGTAGTGCATAGCAAGGGTCACAACCTAGCATGCACAAACCCTTCTGAATATCATACTTTCAAACTATTGCTTCACCATTGTCTACATTGTGCAACACATTGCACCTTGTAGATTACATATTACAATAATTTTGTCGAAGGAGGTAAGTCTCATCATAATGCATCACCTTATCCATGCATTGGCACCCTAAAGCTCTAAAAATCCTCTAAAATGTTACATTGAGTAGACCCCAATAGTTAAATGCAATTGACATCATTGGCTGAACACCAACTGGAGGCCACACACAAGAATAGTACCTACTATGTCTATGAGCAGTGCATTACCACACACTCACATAATGCTACTACATGACTTGTGCTATGTTACATGCATAGCAACAATAGTGTGTAGTTAGAGTGGCAGTCAGGTATGCATAGAACCTAGCTTTTATTGATAGTTCAATACTTATTAGAGTGTGTTAGCATTGACCTCTTTAAGCCTCTTAGAGTAGGCATGTGGCTGAATAGACCATTGGGTTGATCTTTTTTGTGGTTTCAATATGAGAAACTTCCCTTTAACTATTTTACTTATAATAAAGTAGGACATGCATATAGGTTATGTTCATCCAATGTGCTAATCCAAAATACTATTATAGCAAAGCATTCATGTCCTATTAAGGTAGAACCAGGTCAAGATAAAAGTAGGAGGAGAATTGCAATGCAAAGGGTCATAGAAGCTTATATGATAAATGATAAGGTTTAGGTTTAGGATGGTTGTACAACCTAAGAAGAGGAGAATGTTTATAGCAACATAATAGATGAGGAAAGAAAATAGGAAAGATATGAGGAGGAAGGAGTTTAGTAGGCATTACAAGTTAAAAGATAAGGCACAATCCATGCATAAGGATATATCTAAATATAGGAAAGATGGGCAAAGTGAGGGCTCATCTAATATGTAGTCAACTACAAAACAAAAAAATGCAAGAGGAAGATAAAATCAATACAAATAAAAATAAGTGTCTATCAAGTAGTATTGATGTGTTTGAAGGCTCTAGAGACCTAACATAAACCAAGTTCTAAATTTTTGGAAAGCAAGTGGATGTTGTAGACACTCCTAGTCCATCCACTCATATGACATCACCAATAACTAGGGAAAGGAGAAAATGCTCCATGGAATGAATGTAGTGATGATAATGATTATAAAAAGAAATAAAGGTAAGGGTTTCTTTTGAGTAGGTTTTAAATTTAAAAAATAAACAATGATGGTATTGTATTGGAAAGTTTGGTATGATGGGGACAATAGTCTCTTATTTCCTAGAGTATTTGTAGAATTGTAGTTGACTATGGTGCTACTGATGTACTGAGAAATTATATGTTGTGTTGTTCAAAGTTTTGTTTTGTTGTCAATGTAGGGTATTTGTGTTGTGGTGAATAGGGAAAGACAAGGTGTTCATATTACTATAATCACTACTGCATAACTATTTATCATATGAAGCTCAATTGGCATAAAAATTAGAGGCTTTTAGTTATCTGCTTTAGGATGATCTAGATTGGAATCAAGCTTGTTATTAGTAGAGAAGCCATTTGTATTCTTGTTCATGCACTCATTGTTGTATTGTTGCAAATAGTGTGAAGCTCACTTAGCATAAGAATAGGAAGATTTTTATTTCCTACTTGGTGATGATCTCATGGGATAAATTTCAAATGTGAGTTCAACATGGATACAATTATGAAATAAGGAATAATAATATCAAGTGTAGTTAGGATATACTGATTAACATAAATGAAAATTTTTCATATGCTTGTAATGGAGTAAGTACTCTGATTGGCAACTATGAAGATGTACAAGTTTTGGAGATGCATTATGCACAAAATGTTAAAAGATATTACTGGAAGAGAAACTTGTAGATAATCAACAATTGGGGTTTCACTATGCATCAAAGATGCTTATGGTTATTAGTTTAATAATATAGGGGTAAAGTCGGAGCAATTGTGTGCTTGAGATACCCCTTAATTGGATGTACTTTGAGTCACTAAGATAGAGTTCATATATGGGTGAGTGCTTCTTCCATTGCTTGGGGTGGGTACTTAATTTCTAAGGCAAAGGAGGACATCTTTAGGAGGAGGAAATTTTTAGAATGTGGACCCCATTAAGAAGCTAGAAGGTTTCCTTGTGTGTGAATAATAACCAGGAGCCATAGCCTTATCTCTTAAGCTATATCTATAGAATTTTGTTTTGCTACGTTATTGTGGTAGCATGAAATTCACTTGGCATAAAAACTAGAGCTATTTGGCTACTTATGTAGTAATGATCTCGTTGAATATGTACAAGCTTGGTTCCAACATGGCTACATCTATGTTGACGAGAGATCTAACATGAAGTTTGCTTGAGATATGATAATTAATAAGAATGCAACTTTATCAAGTATGTGTAGCAAAGGAATGAATCTAAATGGAAATATAGAGGAGGTATAATTCATGGAGAATATTGCTATACAAAATTCTTAGAGATATTACAAGCAATGATGGCTAATAATTAGTGTGGCCATTTTATTTGTGGAGGGCTCACTAGCTAGCTTCTATGATTATTGTTTTGCTCAATGCTATTTTATCATGCTCATGAAGATACATATTTCTAGGTATTAGGAGATTTGATTTACATCAAAGAGGCCAATTTATAGTAGTTTACTTAAGTGGGGGCAAATTAGGAGCAAAGTTGTGCTATTTTTGTGTAGTAAGTTCATTGGATAACCTACGAAATGCTTAGACATAACTATTATATGGGTGTGTGCTTCTTCATTTACTTGTGTTTGGTATTGTATTTTTAAAGTAAAGGACGAAATCTATTGTATGATGTTAAATGGGAGCTAGAAAAATTATGGAATGACAAAAAGTAGCCAAATGATTTAGCCTTTTTTTGTGATGCAACTATTATGGGTGTTGTTATTTGTTTGTTTAGTGTATTGAATGCTTGTTTAGCATGGTTAAGAGTGCTGTTGAGGTTTATAGCTTGCCCATGTGTAAGTTTTTTAGCTAATTATGTGTAGTTTCATTAGTATTCTTGAACATTAAGGAGATTAGAATAGCAAATTCTCATTTTTATTTGTAATGCTTTATTGGGAGTTCATAGTATTTGTTGCTTCCATGTTAGATACTCAGGTGGAGAACTTCAATAGGAATGAGGTAGATAGGCTTTTGGCTAAGAATTGGAACTACTTTATCCTAACTTTGATTAGATTATTTGGGGGTTTTAAAATGCTATGTAGGTATTGGGTAGAGCTTCAAAATTATGTAATCATCCTCCCTGGTTGTTTCTATCAAAGAAACATATGGTAGTATCAACTCTTAATGGTGTTATGTGTTGTTTGCATTGAAAGATCCATGATCTACCAGGTGGTCTGAGACCAAACGAATGAATTTTCTAAGCTTGGTGGATCACTGATTATTATAGGAGATTTCAATGTACTACTTGTACAAAACAAGAAGAAAGAATGGAAGAAATTCAATAGTGGGTAGGCTCAACATGAGTTCTTTAGTTTCATGTAAGATTTAAAGTTGAATAACTTGGGATTTATTGGTAATAAATTTACATGGTGTAATAATATGGAAGGAAGCATGCATATATTTTAAAGATTGGGTAAATCTTTAATGAATATTGATGGTATGTAGGCATTCCTGAGTACCACGGTGACATATCTTCCTCATATTGGCTCAGAACACTATCTTTTGATTATTCAATTTAAATAATTATTTTTGAATAAAAGTGGTTATCATTTTCACATTAATATTGTGCAAGAAGTGCAAAATACGACTATTAGGGGTAACCTTATGGATGGATTGTCCACTAAATTCATCTTAGCATTATTAGCTTTAAAAAACATTGAGTGTAACTAAACTTGGCAATATTCTAAACAAGCCTTGCTAGTTTGACTTGGAGATCCAAAGAGCTTCAACTTAATGAGTCTAAGATTAGGTTAACTGAGTATAATCATGATCTTTTGTCACAACACATTGCTTCCAAACACAACTCTGTGGCTTTAGAGAAAGCTTGGTGGTGGTAGAATGCCAAGCCTAATTGGGTTAACCTTGGGCATCAAAACATGTGTTTATTTCATCTAGTGGATAAGTCTACAAATAGAAGAAATTATATATCTCACCTCAAAAAAGATGTTGGGAATTTGTTGCTTCCTCAACTAAAATTAAAAAAATAGTCATGTTGTTTTTCAGTAGGAAGTGGTGAAGTTTTGGGCAATATAATCCACCCTTTTCATTCTAGACTTCAAGAACTATTAACAATGAGTAGATAGCTTGATGTGATTTTGATAGCTACTATGTCTATAAAAAAATAAAGCCCCGAGAATGAATGGCATCACGATGGATTTTGTGATGGATGTTATAATATTATCCAGGAGGCTTTTATTATCAATGTGAAAAACTTTTTAATGATACAGGTATGCAACAAAGGTGGAAAAACTTGACACTTATTTTTTTCCTAAAGTATAGCATGCTTTGAAACTGAATAGTTTACACTCATTAGACTTCGTATTGTAATATACAATGTTATGGTCAAACGTTTGGTGAGTAAACCAAAGATGGTGTTTCATTATATTATTAGAAGAAAATAATTTTTTTTATTCTTGGTCATGCTGTATCTGATACTATATTTTTATCATAGTAGATGGCAACCCATATGGACTCATCACTTCTAAAAAGGGGCTAATGGCACTCTAGTTAGACATGGATTATGCTTATGATAAGGTCAACTGGAAATTTGTGCTTGATATGTTAATGCATCGATAACTTTTTAATCTTTTGTGTGAATGGGTTGAGGCTTGTATCATTACACCATGATTTGGGATTATGTTGAATAGGATCCATCTTTTGGGGATTGATGCTACCAGGGGTCATAAAAAGTATGTCCATTATCACCATATACTTTTTTACAATTGTATCTAAATATCTCACTTCTTATTAAACACTAAGTGGATCTTACCATTGCTATTGGGAATAAGATTGGCCCTTTCTCACCTATGATTACTCACCTTCCTTATGTTGATGATATTTTAATCTACACAAATGCAAACCATTGAAGACATTATGAATTAGTATGGACTACACTTTAGCCATGTGATCAATCTTAACAAATCTAGAGTATTGTTTAGTAAAGGAATGGATTACGAGAGTAGGAAGATGATAGCAAAAAAGTGGCATATGAATCAGACTATTCAATTGAAATATTTAGGCATACCTATTGAAAAAACAATTTTTTTTTAAAAAAAAGGCTTCAAATTTCTTATTGATGAAGTTGAAAGCCATGCATCATGATGGAGGATTTGGTTTATATTGATGATGGTGCATGTTTTCTTGATGAACTTGGGGCTTGCTGCTATTCCAACAAATTGTTTAGTTCAATCTTTAATTCTAAACAAAATTATTGAGTAGTTTGAACTATTGATAAGCAAGTACTTGTAGAGTTGGTTGATTGTTAGTAACTTTATGCATTATGCAAGTTTGCAATTTGTTACTCTTTCTAAGCAATGTGTTGTCCTTTGAATTCCTAGTTTATTGGCATGGGAAGTAGCATTGATTACAAAGAAATGCTGGAGGATTACGCCTTAAGAAGAAGGTCTATGGGTTCATATCTTCTAGTCCAAGTATTGTATGGCAAATAATAATTTCTATATGCCACATGGGGTATCACATATATGTGAGCTACTTTAAAGTGTGGCGCCTTGCACAAGTGAGAATATAGTTTGGCAAATTACTAAGGGTAAGCAAGTTTCATTCGTTTTGGATAACGGACTTGGCTTTCTTCATAATGTTTTGTGACCGACCTATGTCAACATGGATGTAGAACATCTAGTTCAAGTGGCAAAACTTGCTAAGGAGCATAGTATATGGGACCAAGATAAGATACAAAATCTATTTACATATACTTTGGTATTTTTGTTGTGCATTCCCCATAGGACAAGTCATTTGAAAAAGAAGCATTGCACTTTAATTTGAGTGAGGATAGATGCTAGAATCAAAAATTATCTACAACAGCATGTACATCAGCCATAATTCAATAACAGACGAAGATATATGGGTTTGGTGTAGCCTTGGGTAAGTGTGTTAATGTAGAGATTAATTTTTAATTTGCTTCCCATCACTCCTAGATGTGAGCGAGAGCCATTAAGATGTTGGTGCTTCATCCATAGAGCAGTATGCTGGGAGGATGTTATGCATTACTTTCGTGAATGTCATATGGCAATGGAATTTTGGATAAGTAAATTCACAATTACTAATCTTACTATTGGAAGGACTAAAAACATTGATTTTAATTCCTCAAATATGTTGTTGAACTAAGTGAAGGTGAATTTTTGGGTTGCCAATGCATATAAGAAATTAAATTTTCTTCTTCAACATTATATCATTTTAGGATAAATAGAAATTCACAAGCACACGTTAGTTAAGTGCTTAGATTAGTGGCACTTCAAAAACATTTTGTTATTGCTACTACTACTACATGTTCCATTCTCCAATTCCATATAGTGAGAGTTCCCATAGACTTCATGGGGTATTTGTAACCTTTTATTGGACTCCTTTGGTGGGGTAGGTTAAACTCAATTATGACACAATTTTTCAAGATAATGTTAATGCTAAAATTGGTATAGTTGTGGAGATGACTTGGGTAGGCTGATCACTAATGCTGGCAAAATGTTGATTTTATGACAAATGTCTACCATGGAAACTATTGCTATTCTTGATGTTATGGGACTCCATAGAATGCTAGCACCTAATATTCATGCAGTGGAGCTCAAATTAGACTCTACAGCAACTATTATTTAAGTGAGACGACTAGTTGTGTCTACTTCATGTAATAGAACCTTTCAAAGTTGTATTAATTTTGTGATGAGCATGTAGTCCTTCAAACATTCCCACAAATTGCTTCAAGGAAATTATATTGTCTATTGGGCTAACCATCATGCTTTTTCGCATGATTATGTATGGCAATAGGAAATGCCCCTTTCAAAACCACCTCAACATTGTCTTTTCTTTATTTTTTGTAGAAATCTCCATAAGGAGAGCATATTGCAGGCTTTGAATATTTCTTTATAAAGGAACCCAAAGACTTTTAAGAAGCAAGGAAGCATTGTTGGAGGCATATGAATAGTTCGAAAATGAGATATGAATAGGTAGAAGGCATTGTTAGTGATGGAAGGAGGGGATAACTTTTGGTGGATGGAGATTACGGCTTTGAAGCTTTAGTGAAATTCAGTTTTAACAAATGATGGTAGGCTACTAAGAGGTGCATTTGGGCATCATAATGTTTTGTTATATTTTCAAAGAATTCTATAATGGATGTAGAATTCATAATCCTTTGATTACGTAGTGAGATATGATGATCAATGGTCAGAACTATGTTAGATACAATTACAAAAATGGCAAAGGGCATCATGGTGAAATTTCCACCTCGTAGAGGGCTAGTGATGACATTTAAAACCTAGTAAGTGATACCTCAGAACCTAAATGCCCTAGGGTGAACATTTTGAATTCTATGATTGTTCTTGTAGTTGGAGCTCTATTGATCATTAAGAATAGAATTAGGGAAGTTTAGGGAAGAATATAGTGCCATTAATTGAATCATCATAGTCAAATGACGTTTACTATTATAAGAATATTTTGAAGAGATGATGATTCTTTTTGTGGGTTGTGTGATGCATTAATAATAGAATTACATAAGAAATTTGAGAATGACAAGAAGTGGAAAAACTAAACTCATCAAACAATGAAGTTTGTTATAATGAACATATTGAATTATGTGTCAAGTCTTAGGAGAAGTCTTTCCATCCCAAAGGTGCTAATATCGATGATTTATATTGTTTCACACAAGGTGCATATGGAGATGATGCAGTGGTCCTAATAGAAAATACTTTGACCGACAAACACGAATCACATTACTTTATTAGGCTCAACTTTAGGGAGGTCCTTATTTGAGGGAGAATGACCATTATTAATCTAACACTAATGGGAGGCCCACAAACAAACTACACAGAGAATCCAAACAATTTAGATGTTAAGATGTTATCATTAAGGCATGCCTCATTAATAAATAATGATGAAATACATCTCTTGATTAAGGCAAGTGAATGATGTATTAATTGCCACAAGTTAGACCTTGTGGGTAGAGTGTATATAGGTTTTTTGTCATTTTAATGGATAGCCAGAATATTGTAGCATTGGTGGATCCATTTTAGAGTATTTTGAGTCCTAACTTTGATGGTTAGTTGCTTTTATTTGCACTTTGATTTGCTTATAGATAGAGATTATGTGTGGTTGGGAGGACCATGATTAATTATTGACATTACATTGGGGTTAGAAATGTGGACGTCTGATTTCAAACTCAGTACTTTAATGATTATGTGTGGTCTGGTCTATGTTCATTTTGTGACACTCCCACTTATGTTTTGCAACACGAAAAATATATTATGTATTACAAAAGCCGTAAAGGATCCTATTTAGATCGTTGCCTGGATGGTAGATATGCAAAGGTCTTCTTTTGCTAGGACAATGTTGGAATGAACCTCTAAAAATCCCTTAGAGCAATAATATGAATTAACAAAGCCTTGGATCAATCTTTTAAGTTGTTTCTATATGAGGGATTACTTACTATTTGCTTCACATATGGCACGGTCAGACATACTTCTAGATCATGTACACCAAGTGAGTCAATGCTCACTGTTACTATTGTTGAGAGCACTTGTCCTTTAAATATAGAGCCTAGACAAGATAAAAATGAAGGGGTTATTTTGATGTAGGATAATACAGAGCATCATGACGAGAAGACCTACGGACTTGGACCTTGGGTGGTAGTCCAAACAAGGGAAAGGTGACTTATTGCAACAACTCAAAAGAAGAGGACTATAATAAGTAAAGATATAAATAGAATGGATGTAGGAAAGCAATACAAATATGAAGATATGATGCAAGTCATGTAAAGTGATAAATGCCACGCTAGGAAATATAGACACAATGGAGATACTTTAGACGCTGGATGGTTATCGATATAAAGAAATTAGGGAGAGGCATAATGTATTACTAATAAAAAATACAATCCATCAAGAAATAGGGGAGTGGAGGAAGGTCCTATCAATTCTTTACTTAGTAAGTTTCAAATTTTGGAGAAGCAAGTAGATTTCTCATGCAATTTTAGTCCATCCATTATAAAGTTCCCTTATAGAGTCCAGTAAAAGGGAAAAGGCATTATGGAATCATTGTCATAAGTTAATGAAAAGAAATGAATAAAAGAAGAAGGAACTCATAGGTAATTTGGAAAACTAAAAAACAAATAGCGTTTCCAAGACGTGTATATTGAACAAAGTAGAGCATTGAGTAACAGTTTCACTTCTCCATGAAATTCAATGGATGACCATATGGTTGTGTTATTGTTGGAATCCTTTCAAAGCATATTTTGGATCACTTATTATTTTTCTTGATGTGATTAAAGGGTATTATTATTGAGGAATGTAGGGAAAAATCCTATTAGCATTGCAACACTGACACTAAATGCATGAAGCATACCTGTAATAGATTTTCGATGTAAGAGATTACTTCCATTAGGCTTATTTTGTTGGTAGAGGATCAAGCTAGGGACAAGGATGGCTATAGCTATGAGAAGGGGAAGCAAGATTCCTGTGTCTTAACTATCATTATTTACAACTTTGTAAATTTCTCCATTATTTTTGTTAGAGGCAAGTTTTAGATAAGTAATAGGGAGGAAGTTTTATTATTTAAGCTGTACTCTATGGAGGATTGCTTGAAAAACAATAACCTATTGTAGATTTGAAGGCATGTGTTCATCATAATTTCTTGGTTGGCTATTATTATGCAGACTATTGTAATCACCTTTGGTATAATAGTGACTTTGACATACCTTGGGGGGCCAGTAAAAAACTGGTAATAGGATTGTTTACTCTGCATGAAAGGAGTTGTTTTCTTTAATTCTACTACATAAAATGTCAAATAGATGTTATGGTTTGCTAGCTTTGATAAACAGCTTCATATGATGCACTTTGAATTATGTCAGAATGTTTGTAAAAGTGAGAGTTCCTTCATCATCCTAGACTCGTGGTTTTCTAAATAAAGTTTGTTAGTATGTTATCATGAGGATTAGATCAATGGGGGCTAGAATCATTACTTAATCTCAAAGATTTGGTAGTCATGCAAAATTGTGACACAATAATCTTTCCTACTACAATATTATCTATAAGGTATGGTAAGAGATTGGTTAAGGAGTAGCACTTCATAATATTTTTAATCTATTTTTGGGAAGATATTGCTTTATTTGGTTCGCTATTGTTGGGAATATAGTTTCAATAATGTGTGCCTCATTTATAACAACAACTTTTGTTGGACCCCTTGAATTAGGAATGTCTAGATCAACCACTTTGGATTGCAATATACAAGGGAGGCAAAAAATCCTTTTGCAAAGATGTGGAGGCTACAAATCATGCAGTATTAAGAAATGGAAAAGCAGTAAGCATGCCTCATCTCTTGAGTGTAGAAAGTTTTTGATATATTTGCAAAGGTGACCTATTGGCTATGAGGTAATCTAGGTGTGAAAGGTTGCGTCCAAAGGTTAAATAAGTTAAAGGTAGTCATGACTACTATGTGGAAACTCCCATTTGTTCATTTTGGTCTCATTATTGTGCATAATAGGAAGTAAAGTTCTTTCCTAGAGGCTACAACTTGGTTGGGCACTAGAATTTAACTTCTATTTTAGGTGTGGATTTGAAATGATTTGTAATAAGATACAAGGACAGCTGTAGCTATGAATATAAAGTAAATGTGGCAACAAATAATCTATACAAAGCTTACAAGTACATTCCTAAAATGGGATTATTGGGTACTCGAACATGACTTATAATTGTAATCTAATTGTAAATGTCTAGATGCTACATTATTGAGCTGTGGCTATGGGTGGCTACTACATCTGATGGTTTTCAATGTACTACTTGATTATTGATGTGGTTGGATGGTCATAAGTTATGTTTTTTAACAAAAGGGGTGCATATAGTTAGATAGATTAAAGTTTTATTGACAATGAACTTGGGATTAAAAAAGCTTGTTGTATCTAAATTATGTGATCAATTTCATGAATTATCTTAGTTCTATGTGTTATTGCTGAATTATTTGGCCTAAAAAATTAGATTTGGCATTGATAGGGTTTGTAGCAATGGGAACCAAAATGTCCAAGTGTAATGTGTTTTTGCTAATAAATTATGATTTCATTAGTAATGTGGAATATCCTGAAGACTAAAGCAATAAAATCCCATAGCTACTTGCAACATTTGGTAAAGACAAATAGGGTCTTGATAGTTGCACTATTAAAAACTCATGTAGAGGCCATTAATAGGCTAGAGGCAGATCAACTTTTGGGGTACAAACTAGAACTACTTAGTTAAATCATTAACTAGGTTATTTGGGAGCATTGTAATATTATGAAGGAATTGGATCATGCTTGAGATTGTGGATTACACCTCACAGATGGTTATTATCTAGGTGAGATCTGATAGTGTTGTGCTATGTATGCATCAATAGAATACATAAACTTCAAATTAGCTTGGGACCAAATTAGAGATACTAAAAAGCATGATGGACTGCTACTTATTGTTGGGCACTTCAATTCCTTACATACATAAGAAAACAAAAAAAGGGGGACAAATTCTATAGAGGCTAGGCTTAGTTTAAATTTTATAACTTCATGATTTGGATCTAACTTGGGTTTTCTTAAGAATCATTTTATTTCATATAAAAATAAGGAGGGGAATGGGAAGATTTATGAAAGGTTGGATAGAAGTTTCTTGAATATAGATGATACACAAACCGTTTTGAGTATCACTATTACACATTTTCCCTAAATTGGCTCAAACCACTAGCCATTGCTTATATAGTTAGACAATCATTATTCAATAAAAACTAAAAGAAGAACCCAATTTGAAGACATATAGTTATTCTTTCCCTAATAAACTAATGTATTGAATGTAGCTTAGAAAAGGACTATTAGAGAAAACCTTATTGATAGCCTTTCTACTAATTTTGCAAAGCTTTAACAACATCAAAGAAATGGAGTGAAATAGACAATGGTAACATCCTCTATAAGCCTCATTAGTTAGAATAAGAAATCCAACAGGTTAAGCATAAGGAATCTAAGAATCACTTAATTGAATTAGAACATTTTCCTTTGGTATAAAGTATTGATTCCTATCACATTATCATCCCTTTAGAAGAAGGATGGTGGTTGCAACATACCAAGCTTAATTAGGCCACCCTTATGGACCAAAACATGCGTTGTTTTGCATATGGGGACTTCTACTTGTATGAAAAATTGTATACATTCGCTTAAGAATGACAAACAAAAATTAGTGGCCTCCCCAACTGAGATTAAAGACTTTTTTATGCAATGTTCCTAACAACACATGGTGTAGCCATGTGTAGTATGAGCCTTCTCTACACATCCAGCCTTTGAGATTATTAAAAGTGAACAAGTAGCCAATCTTATGGCTCCAAATAGTAACAATGAGATCATAATTATGATAATGCTCATCAAAAGAAATAATTCCCTTGATGTGGATGATATCTTTGCTAAGTTTATGCATGGTTATTGGAAGATCACACAAGTGTACATTATTACAATAATGAAATAATTTTTAAAATGAAGCTTTATGCACAAACATTGGAAAAACACACTGATCATTCTCCATCTTAGAGTTTGAAGAGCATCTAAACTTAAGCAATTAAGCCCATTAGCCTATGCAATGTGATTTACAAAGTAGTGACCAAAAATTTATGTGGTTAGACTAAAGTGGTGCCCTTGGATACCATTGTTAGGGAATAATTTGCTTTTGTGTTAGTCCATGCTATATCTGATAATATCTTTTTGGCATAGGAAATGGCTACCTGTTTGCACCTTTTTACTTCTAAAGAAGGTTTGATAGAACTAAAGTTAGAAATGAATCAAGCTTATGACAAGGTAAACTAGAAACTTATCTTGAATAAGTTAAAGCATTTAGGGTTCCCTACTCTTTGATGTGATTCAATTGACTGTATCATGACACTAAGATTTACGATTATGTTTAATGGAATTTGTATACATTTGATTAAAGCAATTAGGATCAAGATTGACCTTACCATTGTATTTGAGTATTTCTCATGTATTATTAAGTACCATCTTGATAATGTTGCATTGATTAGGATCAAGATTGACCCTTCTTCTCATATGATTACACATCTTTTATATACTGATAATATCATTATCTGTGCACCTACAACTTGTGCTGTAGTGAGGACCATTTGAGATATTTTGGAGCAATAAGTGCATCACTGAATTTAGGATGTGAACCCTAACAAATCTAGGGTATTTCTTAACAAGCGTATGGAATGAATGTAAAGAAAGATGATTGTAAGAAAAGTACACATATGAAATATCATTCAAATTAAACATCTAGGTATACCAATTCTAACAACTAAACTTCAAAAAAAACTTCAATTTCAATATTAATCATGTTGAAAATGAGGTGTTAAGATGTATGATCAAGTCACTATTGATGGTGAGGCATATTGCCATGATAAATGTAGTGTTACCTACTATTCTTACTTATTACTTAGCCCATTCATTAATTTTTAGAGGCACTATTGTAGAGTTAGAACTTTTTTTGTAGAATTATATATGGAGTAGTTCAAATGTTCATAGCAAAATACATTATATCTATTGGGATTCAATAACTTTTTGTGAGGAGTGTAGGGGACATAAAGTTTGAAATTTGTTTACCTGGTAGTTAGTGTTGATTGCAAAACATTATAGGCTGGTTATTACTTAGAAAGAATATTTATGAATTCAATCTTTTAGCCCCAAGAACTTTATGACAAACAGTACCTTTTATATGTTTCATGGTTCATCTCATACATGTAAGTTACATAATATTGTAGCCTATAGACTACAAATAATATGATTTAGTAGATTATTATGGGTAATTCAATTTCTTTTTTGTTCAATGACTACTTTGGCATCCTTCTTATTGCTACTTAACAAAATTTTCTTAACATGGAGTTGGAGCATCCATCATTTGTAGCTTAGTTGGTTAAGGAGCATGGTGTGTTGGATCACCAAAAGAATTAAATGTCATTTATGCCTAATTTGGTATTTCATATTCAAATGAAATGAATGCATTGTGCTTTGAATTAAGCAAGGATATGGTGCTAGAATCAAAAAATATTTATAACAACACATATATGAGTAAGAATCCATCAAGGAATGAGGTCACATGGGTTTGGAAAGTGAAAGTGCATTGTTAGGTAAATATTTGCCTTTGGAGATTAGTGTTAAATTTGATTCTTACTACTCATGGCTTCATGAAATGGGGATTCAGATGTCAAAGCTTTATGCTTGGGGATGTTATACTATTGAAGACATGAAACATAGTTTTTGGGAGTGTCATAGAGCAAAAGTTTTTTATTCCAACAACTTTTTAAATCATCACTTCAAACTTGATAAGATTAACTATGGGGATGTCAATTTAGTTTTTGAGCTTCTTCGTTAGATGTCCATGAATGTGCAAGTGGCTAAAGCATACAAAACAGTTAATGTGGCTGCTTTCTAGTTATTCCACCTTTGTCTAAATAGGAATCATTAAGAACATATAGCTATAATACCCAATTTAGCTGCACTTTAATGTAACATTTAAGTTGCTACTATTGCTTGCTTCAACTCTCCAATCTCATTTAGTGGGATCTCTGACCACCATGATGAGCTACTTCTTACTTTTTATTGTACTCTTCCTTCAAGGAGTTGGATAAATTCAATTGTGACATAGTTGTACATGATGTCAATGCTAGAATTGGTATAATTGTATGGGATGACATGAGTAGACTTATTGTTGCTATAATGAAAACTTGTTTTTGGTTTATCTTTGTCCATGGAGACTACTGTTACACTTGAAGCGATGAAACTTCCTAGATCATTACTTCCTAATGTCAAGATAGTGGTGACTGAATCAGATTATACTATAATCATTATTATAGTGATCTAATTGCTCTTATAAATAGCAAAAAATAGTTCTTACCACAATTCTATTTCATATGTTTATCATATGAATTCCTTCAAGTTGTCTTACATAAAGTTCCAAGCAAAGAGTTCTATGGATTGGGTTCCTTATCCTACACTTTTGTTTGAATTTGTTGAGAGTTGGGAATTCCCCTTCCCAAACCATTTCAATTTTATCTTTTTATTAATTTTATGTATGAACCTCCATAAGGAGAGTATGTAGGATTTAATCAATATTTTCACAAGGAAGGCAAGGACTTCCACAAAAGCCATAGAACCACTTTGGGTGGTTTTTATGGCATTGGAGGTATTGGTCATGTACGGATGGGTGGATGATGAAAAACGGTTAATGGAAGACATCATTGACGATGGAAGGTTGGGGGAGGACTATAGCGATTGGAGGAGGTAGAACTTGCTGACAAGTTAGAAGCTTTTGCAAAATTATGTTCTGACTTGCATTGACAACTAATAAGGATGTGAATTTTAGCTTGTCAATGTTAGATTCTAGTTTCAATGTATTTTGAAATGGACTTAGAATTCATAATTCTATGAGTAGAAAATGAGCAACAATGATTTATGGTAGGAACCAAGTTTGCAAGATTGCAAAAATAACAAAACACAACTTGCTACAATAATCTACATCATAAACAACTAGTGATGATGTTCAAAACCCCACTAGTGAAACTTTTGAGCCTATCAATCCCAGTGTAAGTATTCTTGATCAAGGATTGTCCTTATAGTCCAGGCTTTGATGAACATTAACAGTGGAATTCTAAGAAGTGTAGGGAAGAATGTAATGCCATTAATGGCAACATCAAAATTTGTTGAGGCTTTTCGTGAAAAAATATGCCTAAGGATGAGGAGGGTTCTTCTTCAGGGGCTTCATGGTGCTTTAATAGTATAATTACAATGGGAATCATGAACACTACAAAAAAGATGAAAAACTAAATGCACTAGATAGTGAATTGGATTTGAAAGACCATAGCAAAGTATTGACCTCAAAGGAGAAATCTCTCTATCCTAATGGTATTAATGAGGCTGATTGACATGATTGCATGCAAGGTGCTTGTGAAAATGTTGCAATGGCCAGGGAAGAAATTTATTTGAATAGCAAACATAAGTCTCATAGCTCAATTAGGTTTAGCTTTAAGGAGTCTCTTATAGGAGGGAGAATAAGATTTGTTAATAGTACTATGATGGGAGGTCTCTCCATTAACTACTTAGAAAGACCAACTAATTTATATGTTAAGATAATGGAATTGAAGAATACCTTGTTGATGCTTAACAATGGAATACATCTATTATCTCATGGGTAGAGTGTATGAGGGTCATTTGTCATTTTAATAGATGGCCAAAATATTGCAGTGTTGTTGTTGACATTTAAGAGGATTTCAAATCCAAGACATGTCCACTAGGTATTTCTATTTACACTTTGATTCAATTATAGATAGAGATTATGTTCAGTTAGGAGGACTGTAGTAGGTTGCTTGTTTGGCAATTGGGCAAAACATGTGGACATCTAAATTTAAATCTTGTTCTTTAGCAAACATGTGTGCTCCACTCTAGATTCATTTTTCAATGCTCCTACTTATGTATTGAGACATGGAGATATATTGTACATTACCAATGATTTATGAGATTCTATTTAGATTAATAGTTGCATGATAGACATGCAAATGTCATCCCTTCCTAAGGTCTGTATTAAAATGGACCTTTCAAAATTTCTTATAATGGGAATGTGGATTAATGGAACCCTGGGCTAGTCTTTTTAGTAGTTTGAATATGATGGAATATCCATTATTTTCTTCAGGTATGGCAAGCTCAGGGTTGCTTCTCTATTATGTACATCTAGTGTGCTAGTATACCTTACTACTACAAGTGAGAGCTCTTGTTCTTTAAATGTATGATCAAAATAGGATAATCATGGGGGATCTATTTTAAGCAAATGGGAACATAAGACCATGATGAGAAGAGATAAGGACTTAAACCTTTCATGGTAGTCAAACCTAGGAAGTTGAGATTTATCATAACAACATAGCATTGGAGGGCTACAATAGGTAAAGATATAAGCAAGCAAGAGGTTTGAACGCAATACAAACATGAAGAAATGCTATAAGTAATGTGCAAAGGAGGAAGTTTAGCACTAGGAAAGATAGACATTATTGAGGTACAATCAAGGCTGAATGGGTATGAAAGTAAGAAAATTCGAGAAAATGAACCTGTTACTAATAAAAGCATAGCACATCAAATAACAAGGGATTAGAGGAAGACCTTATCAATTCTCTAGATTATTAGGTGAGAAATTAGAGAAGCAGACTATACTCTTGCATTTCAAATCCATCCATTACTTTGGTTTGCTCTAAAGTTTAAAGTAGGGCAAATATATTATGGAATGATTTTTTTTAGATATTGAAAAATAAAAAAAGGGAGGGGGAACTCCTGGTTAAGGATCAGACTATGTTAAATTATTGCTACAACTACAATAGAGAGTGGAAGAAAGATAGCTTTTGTACCAATTATGGTTATTAACATCTTAGTGGACATTTCCTTAATCTGGAGCAGAGGCATGATTCATAAAAGCAAAAAAGTGGAAGCTCATTTCTTTGAGTTGTACTTAGTGGAGGGTGTTTTGAGAAACTATAAGTTGCTATTGATCTTAAGGTACTTTGGCAAAAAAAATTGTTGAGGAAAGGTCAGTTTGCTTAGTATGCTACTATTACATATATTGTTGAAGTCAGTCTTTGTATTGCGACAACACAACATGCCCTAAGAGCCATGAAAACATGTCATTGGAAGAATTATTATACATGCTACTATCTTACTTCTACTCATGGCATAAATAATGTGGTTAGTAGTTGGAAGGTAAAAAAGCTTTTGGTTTGGTTAAGCTGCTTCCACTATTTGGTGCTTATGTGTAAAAAGGAATTTTGTATTAGTTTATTACAACAAGCTCCAACTAGAAGTTTTGGTTTTTTTGGCTTTAAGAGATAACTTCAAATGGAGGTCTTTGATGAATTATTTCATAATGTTTAGAATGATGAGAGTTCTTTGTTTAATCTAGACTGATGGCTAACCTAATAACGTTGAAGAGTATATCATTTGGTGGATTAGAATCAATGAGGTCTGGAACACTTAGTATCAATGAATTGGAACTCATGTAAAATTGTAATAATACATTCTTACTTGCCATAGTAAGGACTATAGAGTGTTAAAGGTGAATTGTTGAAGGGGATCACATAAAACTATGTTGAAATAGTTGCCAGGAATCACTTTACTAGTTTGGCAGCCACAGGGAGTATAATTTTAGTGATGACTTCTCTTGTTTTCTCACCATCTGTTGTTTGGAGCCCACGATAATTACTGTATGAATCAACCACTCTAAATTTCGATATGGTAGAAACACACATGTCTTATGTGCATAAAGTTACTATTGTATTTGTATTTAATGCAAAGTGTGACCTATCGGCAATGAGTCCAACTCTTCCCTTCCACTTATAGTGTCTCAGCATGAATTTAAGTCATCTGTAATGGATTCTACCTACCGCTTGTACTTCATAACCATTTCTTAGGGTGCCTATTCCATCAAGCTTTCTACAATTATAGGGCATCCTATAGTCATGTATCATCAAGGTGCAAAGCCCCTACTATTAGCTAATAAGCAAATGATGGGACTAGGCATCGCATCTTGACTTGGATTCTAAATTGGAGATGTAAAGTCGTAATCCTACAAATGATTGTTTTGCACCACTAGATTTTCAAGCAAGCAAAACCAATCTTGTGTATCAAATGTTCCTCACATACTAGGATGAATTGTTATCACGACACATTAATCTGTTGGGTAAAATTAACCTATCTTATCATAGTATAAACACAACTTATGATACATGTTGGTGGTTGAACAACCAAAATCTTGGTGAATTCTTCTTCATAATGATAACCAGAATCAACATTAAAGTATCAAAAAGAAATTTGCTTTTAATAGCTTGTTGCTACAAGCCAGTAATCCGTGTGGCAACTTTGTTTCACACCGTTAGCTTTAAATTTTAAAATCGTAAAGGTTTGATAAGACATACTTTCATAATTCGTAGTCATACTAGAACTAAAAATCGAATGAGTTATTACCCATTTGTTCCATATGAGAATTCTATTCTTGTAGAGCTCATCTTTGAAATATGCTTATCATATAACAAATGTGCCACCTCTATGAAACTTCTCATTTAAATATGTCTTCCACCTTAATCAATGCATCGATGTGAGACAAATAGCTTAAAGGAGTGGTTGGACCCTACCTTTATCTTATAGAATAAGTAAAATAATGTTAAAAGTAGTGACATTTCAATTATATTAGCAAGCTAACTCATGCTTATGTTACAATTGTTAAGTAATTTCACAAAGTGAAACTAAGGTGAAGCTCAACATGATCTTTTTTCTTTACTTATTCTACTATGCATATTCCCTTGGCTATGGCACTCGATTGTAGATATGGATAGTGGTAATCTCATTAATCTATATATACGTGTCTCTATTTAGATGATGAGGCATTTGGCTACTGTAAGAGAGCCCTAAATACTCTTATCCTGTATCTATGCTTGGTTGAATTTCTTAATATTGACATTTAAATTAGTAGGTAGAAATAACATTGCATAAGTATCCTTGATGATCATCACAATGCCTTGTTTTAATTAAATAGTAGGATTCCCTATGTCTATACCAATTCTAAGTCAATTGTTTGATTCCCATGGAAGGTCAGCATAAGGGCAACTCTCAATCATTTCAGTAGTTGGTAGACATCAAGCTGCTTCATCGCCCAGAGGCCATTCAACTTAGTGATCTCGTGTAGTTATGAGTACAACCAAACATGGAAGGCACTCAGCCATTCTAATTTAAAAGGGCACCAGGATGCATAGGACACTTCTCAGCATATGATGCTCTTCAAAATGCTTGGCCCTACCCCCAACTAAGTTGTTTCTATGATAGATAGGCTGGTAAGTCAAAAAGATAACTCTTCCTATGGCCCCTACTAATATCTCTAGATGACTTGATGTTGCCATCAACCACCACATCTTGATTCTAGAATTTTAACTCAAATCCCTTTTGTAATTCATTACAAATGGCACTTGATAATAAATTCCCCCATGTCATACGATTGGCTAACCTTTATATAAGCACTTTGTATGGAACCTTTTCCCTCTTTTACCTTCAAGTTTCTCATTTAAATGTTTGCTAGTAACACCAAGATCTGCACCAGTGGATGCCCTACAAAAGCTCATGCCCTTCATTTTGTAGTGACCATTGCACCCTCGTACTCATCAAGGTGATGCATTGCACCCACAACCAAGTTTTGGTCGCACGGTTATGTGCTATCCATTTTTCATCTAGAGGATGCAGTAGGTGAGTTGTTACCTTCGTGAATGTTAACTTTGATGACCACTGTCCTACTATCTTAATTGACCAAGAACTTTTATGGGCTCTTGGGTAGTGCATAGTTGTACATTATAACCCAAATTTTGGTTCATCCTACATTACCAGCTCTACTTACAAAAAATAACCCACTTGGAGCTTGAATTCCTTGGCTCAACTCATTAAAGCACCCAATCCTTAGTACCTATTCAAAGTTTGAGAATAATTCAAGGGCATTGTACCCCTAATGCCTCTAATCATTAACATTACCTAGTAGATCTTTGACTATGTTTCCAACTATCCTGATGGAAGCTTCAAAGCAAACTAGGTGCTTGGTAGTTTGATTAGTCTTTTACCTTTATAACGAAGTCAAATGAATAGTTTGAATGTTAGTATAGCAATGGGCCTCTACTAGAGTTTCCTCTAGCTTCATCTCACTTAACCATAGTTCACCATCTCTTAGGTCTTAACAAGCATACTATCACTCGAACCCTTCTTAGAGGTTGTGGGTCACTCGATGGCTCAACTCTAAAATGATTATCTTACAAATCAGCTTCCATGAACATTTTGGGCTTGCTTAACTATTGACTCACAAGCATGCCAGACTCTTTGGACTATGTTTTAAGATGTATCTAATGGCGAGCCCTCGGGTCATCACCAATCCACATGGTGGTGCCATGGCACTCCTTGTTGTGACAAACATTGTGATCAACCATGATGATGATTTGTCAAGAGGTGACATCTTCTTAGCCTCTTACTACCATGATGGCCCAAGATGGTCCTCAACTTAAGTTGTGCAATAAACTGTATAACAACATTCTGCAACTAGATAAGGCACAAAGTTAGTCCCCATCTACTTCCTCTCTAGCAATTTCAAGTAGTCTATGAGTCTCTTGTCAAAGTTGTTTTCATCCTTCCCTCATGGCATTTGTTTACTATTGGTAACTTGTAATTGTTTATCTTTCAATGGAATTTACCACCAAAATTAGGTTGCTTTCCTAAACAACCTAACTCATTGATAGTGTTTTATGTAGCCATATTATACACCGAGTTGAATGTAGCTCTCACGCTACCCAACACCCCCTTTCATGGGACTTGATCCTAATTTATGATTGAGGAAACCTCTTTATGCTATAATTTGGGCTTTAGGCTACCTAATTTTGACACTATCATAGTCTTATTTCACTTGTCATTACTAAGGGATTCCTTATAAGTTCCTTCTCCTCTAATGACTCTAGGCTTTTTTCAAGAAGTGATAGGTGATACTACATCCATGCAAATGTGCACTTGGCTTACATCCTAGGGTGCAACCTGTGTTAAAAAAATGAATGGTTCACGGGATTTTATAATTCATAGCACATTATACATTTTGTCGAATTTTTCATCAATGTGTTAGCAAAGACATCCACTGTTGAGAGTTGCTCAATGTTTGATTTTTATGTCTCACTAGAATTGGTGACTCATAATAGACTCATTGCTAGCTTAACATTTTCTCTCCCTTAGTGCATGACCATTCTCACAAGATATTCTTCGTCTCCCATAGCATCGAGCTCCACATGGAAGTAAGAGCAAGCATGATGGAAGAACATGACATCGAATAGTTGTCACACTCTTATAGCTTGTACAAATCATTTGATCATTCATGGCTCTTGTTAATGATCTATCTACAAGTTCTCCTATGAAAACCTTTTTATAACTTGTCCTTCCTTAAAATGGTAATGTTTAATGGACTAGTTGTCAAGTTTCTCATGGGAAATCACCCACATCATAGTGCTCTAAATACTTTATTGAACTATTCAATAGATAGAAGCAATGGGTGGTGTTTACAAAGGGTAGGGATATAGTCACCAGCTAATGACTTATGTTTGCTAGGAATTCCTCATTAAAAACAAACAATGACAATGATATATCCCCATTATGATGAAAATTTCATTCGATAGTCCAGCACTTTCAACCAAGGAAATTGGCTCATTGAATACATAAGTGTGGTGTACATCTAGCCTAGAATATCTAAGGGCATCATAAGCCTACTATTGCCCCAAACTTCCATGGCCTAAGCGACTATAATCCCCTTAAGAAGCTGTCTATAGGGCTTGCACCTCAAATAGTTAGTTGGCAAACTGATATGTTATTTGACAATGGAATTAACAAGATATATAACTCCATGAACTAAGAACGACCATGCACCTCCACCAATAGAATTAGGAAAGAGCTCTCAATCTAGCAATGCTTCCTTATGTTGAGTCATATTAAGCTATAAGTTCTACTTCTTAGTTTACTATTTTTTCAATTCATTTATGTTTCAAGCTTGTGACCATACGCTCTCTAAAGCCCAAAGATGCTTGCTTGGGGTAATGGAATGTTCCTTCCTAAACTACTTTTGTTATGTCTTTTTTAGACTTTTTGTATGAACCATCTTAAGGAGAGTGTGATGTACATTTCAACCATTTATATTATCATGGAACCTAAAGACTAGTGGATGATAGATGGTAGCGATTTTTTGGAATTATAGATAGATGATAGATGGAGGTGTAGATGGACTGAGGGGAAGGCAGATAGAATTGCAGGCAAATGCAATCACTAAAAAGCTTTGTTGTCAGCCACATTCTTTACTATTGAGTGAACTTTTAAATGGACATAGTAACAACTTTCACTAAGAATTTGGAGAGGTCTAGGAATTAATGATGGGCTCAAAGTTAAGGAAGAGTATTTTTTTTTTGAAGAGGATATAATATACATTAAGGAAGAGTATGAAAGAAAATAAGGGATGTAGTGTAATCTTCCTAATGTAGACGATAGTTGAAGAGGTTGTGATCCTAACTGGTGGCAATTATAAAGGTCCTAGCATTGTTTTAGAGATGTGTACACCAGCTTACTATGTTAAATATACTCAAAGGAATGTAAGACATAATATGGAGATGTTAATTAATTTGTCTGAATCAAATGAGGTATGTTGCGAAGTGAAATCATCTGAGGTTGATGATGTAGGATTAGTGAGGTTGTGAGATGTTGTAGCTATTCATTTCAACACTATAAATGAAATAAAGGAGAATGTGGAAGACCTAACAATTATAGATAGTGATCTAAAGCATAATGAACTTAAAAAACCATATAATGTATTTAGGGAGAATGTTATACATCTTAATCTAATTATGGTAGCTGATGCATGAAGGTGTACCCAAAGTGTTTATGACTATGCCAAAGTGATGGGGAAAGGAAACTATTTAAATAGTAACCAACTAGCAAGTAATCTAATTAATGTGAGTTTCATGGATGCTCTTATTGAATAAAAAATGAGCAATAGAAGCAACTTTTCCACTTGAGGTTCATTTGGTAATTTCATAGAGAGATAAATAAATGTAGATGAAAAGATGATTACATGTAGGGATTCCTCCTTCAATATAAATGATCAAACTCACTTATCAAATAAGGCTTGCAATCATCGAGTGCAGTAACACCAATGTGATCTTATTAATAGAGTATACGGTAGTCATCTATCTTTTCAATGGATTGCTAGAGTTCTTCAACACAATATAGACACAGTAGTGGATTTTGCATCTTAGACTTATCATCTAGCTATTTTTTTTTACACTTTGAGTCAACTACTGATAGAGACACAGAGTGGTTGTGTGGTCTTTAGTTCATAACTAGAATTGAATTGGGATTAGATATGTCGACTCATAGATTTAAGCCAAGTAGTTCTATAATAGAGTGTGCCTCTATGAAAGTTCATGTTTTGGTGGTACCTCTCATGTATTAAGACATAGTGAACATTTTATGCATTACAAAGGCTATGAATTAGCCAATTTAGATAACTGGTTTGATTGTCGACATGTAGAGGTAATCATTTGCATGAGTATGTGTTAATAACTGCCCTATGTATGCCTTTTAGAGTAGGCATGTGGTTAAATTGACCATTCAGCTAGTCTTTTTAGAGGTTTGAATATCAAGGGCCTCCCTCAATCTTCACGTATCATAAAGTGAGACTTGCATCTAGGCTATGTCCATCTAATAAGCTAACCCAAAATATTGTAGTTAAGTGTTCTTTCCTATTGAGGTAGGATCTCACCATGATAAGAATGGAGGGACGATTATTATGTAGTTGGAGATAGAAGCTGATGATGATAAGTAACATAGATTAAGGCTAATTGATGGTTGTGCAGCATAAGAGAAGGAGAATACATATGGCTACACAATAGAGGAGTAATTGGAATGGGAAAAATACGAGTAGACAGAACTTTAATAAGTGGGACAAGCTAGAAGAAAAGGTGCAAGCAGTACATAGGGGTAGATCAAGATCCAAGAATGAAGGGTGTAATGAGGGCTCATCCAAGATGGAGTGGGTACCAAAATAGAAAGCTTAATTTGAAGATGAAATCAATTCAAATAAAAAGCAATCCTCGACAAGTAGAAAGGATGTGCTTGAAGACCTTGGTGACCTTCAACAAAGCGTGGTGTAGAGTTTAGGAAAGTAAGTGGAAGTAAAGAATATTGCTTATCCAACCACCAATGTGGATCCACCTGAAGCTTAAAAAAGCAAATAATTCTCCTTTGAATGATTGCAATGATGATAATGATTATAAAATGGAGTAAAGGGAAAGAATTCTCCCAATTAGATGTGAAAATTAAAAAACAATAAGTGATGATTGTGTTGAGTAAGATTATGTTTGGTAAAGGAAGTGTCCTCTTATTTCTTGAAGCATTTGTTGAAAAGTAAATTGTTGTAGTGATATTGGATGCATTTGGAAAGGCTACATCGTATCACTCAAAGATGTATTTTGTGGTTAGTGTAGGTTATTTTTGTTGGGGAGAATAAAGGAAGATGAGACACTCATATTACAAAAAACATGGCTATATTGTTCTTGATTAGATGAAGCTTAATTGTTGTTGAATTTGGAGGCTTTTAGTTACTTAGTGATGAACTTTCTATATTGTAATTAAGCTTGGTTCGAGTAGAGAAGGCATTCATATTCATACTTATGTACTCACTACCAAACTGATGTCGATAGTATGAAGCTCACTTGGTATAGAAATTGGAGGATTTCGGTGACCTATTTCATGATGATCTAGCTGGACAAGGTTCATACTTGGGTTGAGCATGGATACAACCTTAAGGCAGGGACAAAAGCATTTAAGTCTTGTAAGGATATAGTGAATAATAAGAATGGGAATTATTCTATTATCTGCAACTTATGATGGTCTTTGACTTGTATTTAAAAAAATTGAACAAAATTTGGAGATGTTTTATATGCAAAATATTATGAGACACTATTGGTAGAGGAAGTTATATATAGAAATTAAATTAGGGGTTCATGGTGAACCAGTGAAGCTTGTGGATATCAATTTCATATAGCTGGTGCAAAGTGGGAGAAATGAAGTATTGTCTTAGACATACAACTTATTTGGTTGGAATTCGAATCACTCGAGTAGAGTACACGTATGGGTGAGTGTTTCTTTTTTTTTTGTCTAGAAGGGTTACTCTATTTATAAGATAATGGAGGACGGGTTTAAGAGGAGGATATAATTAGGAAGCTAGAATTTTTCTTTAAGTGTAAGTAGTTGATAGAAGTCTAAACCTTTTATTATGGGTTGTATATATAGAATCTTGTTTAGTTGCATTACTATTGATAGCTTGAAATTCACTTGGCATAGAAAATTGAGGTATTTTGCTTCCTATTTCGAGATGATCTTTTTGGTGAAGGTTAAAACTTGGTTCTTATGGAGCTGTAGCTAAAGTAAGGGAAACAGTAAGAAGTTGGTTCAAAATAAGGTGGTTAATAGGAATCCAAATTTATCAAATGTGTGTGGGAATAGGACTCTAAATAGCAACTCATAGGATGAACAACTCAAGGAGATCTTTTTTTATACAAATTCTTGGAGTTACTATAGACAATGGTGGTTCTTAATTATAATGGTGATCAAATTTTGTGAAGGCTCATTTACCAGCTTATATGACTCCTATAATGGAAAATAATGTTTTACTATGACTAAGCTATAAATTGTTTAGGCATTAAAAGAATTCCTCTACACAAAAGAAGCAAATGTACTTTAGTTTACTTTGGCAAGAGAAAATTTGGAGCATTATTGTGCTACTTTTGTGTGCCAACATCTTTGGCTGGTCTTGGAATTGCTCAGAAAGAACCTTAACTAAGGTAAGAGCATCTTCATTTACTTAGATTTTGTGCACTATTTTTAAGGTAAAGGTGAAATTTTGTAGGGGAAGAATCTTAAATGAGAGCTTGAAAACTTGAAGAATGGCAAAAATTAGCTTGATCATTCAGCTTTCGTTCTTGAAATGAAATTATTGTGTTTAAGTTCTTGGTGTTGTTGTGATTATATCATTGATGTTTGTAAGTTGCCCAGGTGCACATGTTTTGTTTCCAACTAATAATGCATGGCAACATTAGTAGTTTAAAACATTTGGTGGATAAGAGCAGCAAACTTTTGAGGCTATTTATGGTACTTTGTAATAGAACATGATTTATTAATTGTGTCTTATTGGAAACTCAGGTGGAGTACTTCAATAGGCATGAGGTAAACATGCTTTGAAGAAGGAATTGGACCTTCTTTGTCCAGCCTTTGACTTGATTATCCAGTGGAATTGTGGTCTTATGGTGGAATTGGGTGGAGCCTAAGATTATGAAGGCATCTATATATGTGATGTCTATACAAGTGAAAACTAGTAGTAACCACTCTTGGTGATGAGTTGTGTTATATGCATCTGAAGATTATATGATCCACAGGGAAGCCTAGGACCAAATTAGAGTCATTTTAATGATTGGTGGTCCATTGATTATTTTAAGAGATTTTAATGTATTACTTGTGAAAATTAGAAAAAAATGGGAAAAAAATTCAGTTGTGGGCAAGATTAGTATGAATTTTATAGTTTCATGCAAGATGTAGAGCTAAATGACTTTAGATTTATTGGAAATAGGTTCACTTGGCGCAACAACAAGGAAGTTAGTACATGCATATTTGAGAGACTTAATAAAGCTTTGATGAATATTGATGGCATGCAGGCATTCCCAAATACAATAGTGACACATCTTTGTTGTATAGGCTCAGATCATTATTGTATGCTCATTCAATTTGAACAACTATATATGAATAAATTGAAAAGACATCCCAATTCAAACATTTATCTTTATCATTTGCACATTCAACTAATGTTAAGTAGGCTACATGCAAAGAACAATTAGGGGAAACTCAGAGGATGGATTTTTAATAGATCTTGTAGAGCACTATTAACTTAAAAAAAAAATTAAGTGTAATTGGACTTGGCAATATTCTTAACAAACCTTGCCAATTGGAATGTAAGATTTAGGAGCTTAAGCTTAAAGAATTTTTGATTGGGTTAAAAGAGTTAGAACATGATCTTTTGGCTCAAAATATTGCCGTTATAGGTTTAGAGAAAGCTTGGTGGTGACAGAGTGCCATGCTATATTTGCGCAAACCTTCAGGGTCACAACAAGCAATTCTTTCAAGTTGTGACTACTTTTATATACATTAGGATTATATTTATCACCTTAAAAATGGTAGTGGGGAATTGATGGCTTTCCCAATTGAAATTAAAGAAATACCCATGTAGTACTTCAACAAGAACTGAGGTAGCTTTGGGTAATATATTCTTCCACCCTTTGAATCTTTCAAAACTATGATTGAAAATTGATAGAAAAGAGAGTGCCTTAAAATCAATAGGCTAACAATCTATTTTATTATAAAATAAAACCTTATCAAAGTTGATGTGCATGTCTTCAATCTTTGAGGCTTGTTGAATACTCCAAGGTACTTTGAAGACCACTAGTTCACCATCTTCAAAAGTGCATGTCTTCTTTGTTTGATGTATACCTATTTGACACTAAAAAAGCCAATTAAAATAAAATATTAAATATTTAAGGCTTGACTCATTAAACACAAGGGTTTCTCAGCATATATGGATATCTCTCGTATCATATTATGTAAGAAATGTGCCTTATAGCCATGGTTAAGAGCAAAAGTGGCCCTTCTTCAGCTATGACATTCACCTTCTTTATGATGATGACAATTGGATCTATGCTCTAGCTACTTTTGTTATAGTAAAGACCATTCAGGATAATATGAAATATCGTGGGCTACATTCAAGCCAACTAGTTAATCTTAACAAATCCAAAGTATTTTTTAGCAATAGAATAGAATGCAATCATATGAAGATGATAGTAGGGAGTCTACATCTATCATTAGCTAATCAATTAAAAAATTTAGGCATTCCTACTACAACAAATATATTGTAAGAAAAAGACTTTAAGTTTCTTATTGATCAAGATAAAAAGTATGTAGCTAGATGGAGGATTAGGAATCTATCCATGATGGGGCATATTATCATGATCAACGTGGTGCTTACTATTAATAGGCACAAAGTGGACCAGCTTTTGTGCAAGAATTTGAACTACTTTGTTTAATATTCAATAGGGTTATCAGAGGGTGCTATGATTTTATGGAAGCATTGAGTGGAGCTTGAGATTATGGAATCTTCCTCATAAATGGTTACTATTAAGGTGAGATCTAGTGCCAACAACACTTGGAGGTGTTTTGTAGTATATGCATCAAAAGATTATATTAATCATTAGGCAACCTAGGACCAAATAAAAGAATCAACAAAGCTTGGTGGACCATTGATTATTGTAGAGGATTTCAATGCCTAAATTATGTAGAATGAGGAAAAAGGAGGAAAAAAGTTCAAAAATGGGTAGGCTCAGTATGAGTTCTCTAGGTTCATTCATAATCTAGATCACGTTAACTTAGGATTTAATTGGAATTGGTTCACTTGGTGTAAAAATAATGGAGCACCCATATAATTTAGAGACTAGATAGAGCTTTCCTGAATATTGATGGTAAGCAAGTATTCTTAAGTATTGTAATGAAACATCTTACTCATGACAATTCATACCACTACCCTCTACTTATTTAATTTAGGCAATTGTCATTGAAAAAAATGGATACAATAACCTAGTTTTAAAACATATGGTTATCATTTACACATTCAACTAATGAAGGAAGCTTGGGAAAGGACTATCATAAGAAACCCAATGGATAGTCTGTTTACTAAATTTTTTAGAGCATTGTTTGTAATAAAGAAATGGAGTGTAGCTAAGCCACATAATATTCTTAACAAGCTTTACTAGTTGGAATAAGAGATCTAGGAGCTTCAACTTAAGGAAAATGAGAATGGATTAACTGAGCAAGAAAATGATCTTTTGGCATAATGTATTGCTTCCTACCACAAGGCTATGGCTTTTGAAGAAGCATGGTTGTTATAGTTTGCCAAGCCTCATTGGCCTAGCTTTGCGAACTAAAACACACATTTTGTTCAAGAAATGACTACTTTTATGTGCATAAGAAATTATATACATCATCTTAAAAATGATAATTAGGAATTGGTGACTTCCTCAACTATGATTAAAGATGTTCTCATCCAATGCTTTAGTGAGAAGTGATATATTTTTGGACAATATGGACTTCCCCTACCATTTTAGTCTTTAAGAACTATTAATGGTGAGCAAGCATAGTTTTTGTGGCTCTAATTAGTGAAGATGTGATAAAAAAATGATGCATTTTCTATCAAAAGAAATAAAGCATGTTGTGTGGATGGCATCTTTATTAAGTTTGTGCATAGTTATTGGAACATTACCAAGGTAGATATTACCACAACTATGAAACTATTTTTTGACTGTTGCATGCCCAAACAATGGAAAGACATGTTGACAGTTCTTATCCCTAAATTTCAAAGTGCTTTTGAATATGAATATTTTAGACCCATTAGTCCTTGCAATGTGAACTACAGAGTTGTGACAAACCTTTTTGTGCATAGACAAAAGATGGTGCTTCTTAATATTATAGTTAGGGAACATACTACTTTTGTGTCTAGCTATGTTATGTGTAATAATATATTCTTGGCAAAGAAAATGGCTACACATATGAATGTATTTACTTTCAAGGAAGGTTTCATGGTATTAAAGTAAGACAATAACTAGCTTCATGAAAAGTTCAACTAAAAGTTTGTGCTAGATATGCAAATGTAGTTGTGCTTCTCTAATATTTGGATTGATCAAATTAAGACTTGTATCACTCCACCATGCTTTTGGATTATGTTTGATGGCATCTATCGTAAGTGGATTACAATAGCCTATCTTAGGCATGGTTGTCCACTTTCACCATACCTTTTTATTATTGTGTCTATGTATCTCTCTTGGTTAATTTAGTACTAAGTGGAGAAAGCTACTTTGATTGGGATTAGGATTTTCCTCTACTTCCCAATGATTACATACCTTTTTATATGTAGATGACATCATGATTTATGTATTATCAACTTGTGGTATAGAAACTACCATTTGAGATATTATGAAGCAGTATGGGCAACACTCTGGCCAGGTGGTAAATCTTAGCAAATATGGTGTATTATTTAGTAAGGGAATGGAATGCAAATAAAGGAAGATGGAAGTAAGAAAGTTATGTATGAGTCAAGATGTTTAATTCATATATCCAAGAAAATATATTGTAGCAACTAAACTTTAAAACAAAGACTTCAAATTCATTGTTGATCAAGTCGAAAATTATGTGAAGATGGATGATCAAGTCAGTATCAATGGTAAGGCATATTGTCATGATCAACTTGGTGTTAGCTACTATTCCTTTATAGTACTTAGCCCACTCTTTAATTATGAGCAGCATTATTATTGAGTTGGAGAAATTTATGTTTAGGTACTTATGGAGCCATTGAAATTTTAATAACACACCACATTTTTCTAATTGGGAAATAATAACTCTTTCTTTGGAGTGTGGAGGACTCAGAGTCTACAATTTGTTAACATGATAGGTAGCATTAATCGTAAAGCATTGTAGGCAGGTTTTGGCTCAAGAAGATTGTTTATGGGTTCACGCACTCAAATCAAAGTATTTTATGACAAATAATACTTTTACATGCTATGTGGTGCCTCATATATGTGCAAGTCACTTAGTATTATGGTACCTTGGACAAATGATAACATAGTTTGCTAGATTGTAGGTGGTAATTTAGTTTCATTCATATTAAATAATTGGATTGGAATCTTTCCTATTGCTTTGTGGCCTACCTATATTAACATGGAAGTGGACCATCGAATACATGTTGCAAATCTAATGAAGGAGCACAATGTTGGACCATGAAAAGTCACAAACATTTTTTTGACTCCTTTAACCTTTTTGATTATGTATTCCCCTTGGGCCAAATCAAATAAAAGGGATGTGTTATACTTTAAAAAATTAAGGACATGATACTGGAGTAAAAAAATCCTTTATAATAACATATATATGAGCCAGAATTTAGTAAGAGAAGAGGTTGCATGGGTTTGGAAATTGCAGCTATAGGCTCAGATTAGTGACTTCATGTCACGATTATGCTTTGAAATGGCTTTGTAATTGCTCTTGGATGTGTAAAAGAAGGATTAAGATGCCAATTTGATTGAGGATGTCAAACATAGCTTATAGGAATGTCTTATGACAAAGGAATTTCGATCCAACTGCTCTACAATGCTAATCTCATGCTCGATGGAGTAAACAACAAGGATTTTAATTCTTTAAATAAGCTTCTTATGTTGATGCTAGTGAATATAAGTGCTACAAATGCAACTCATTCAATTAAATTTGCTACTTGAGTGACATATCACCCTTGGCATAATAGAAATTTGCGAGAACATGTGAACAAGTTGCACGAGTTTTCACACTCGAAAGAATTATTTAATTTGTTGCTAATACTTATTCCATTTCTCCAATCATATCTAATGCAAGCTCCAGTGACCTTCAATTGTTATTTGTCACCAATTGTTAGACTTCTCTTCCAATAGGTTGGGTTAGACTCAATTACGATGTAGCAGTACAAGATAATCCAAAAGTTAAAATTGGTATAGTTATTTGAGATGACTTGGAAAGGTCTATTATTATTACTAGAAAAACTAGGATTTGATGTTTAGTTTTTGAAATAGAGACTATTGCTATTCTTGAAGTAATGAAGCTTCTTAGAATGCCACTTCTTAATATCCACATAGTGGAGATTTAATCAAACTCTATAATAGCTATTGTAGAAGTGAACTGATTGTTGCATCTACAACAAACATGGTATCTATCATAGCGCTATTATATACATGCATTGTATGTAGTCCTTCAAATTGCCCCACATGAAGTGTCAAGGAAATTATGTAGCTAACTGGTTGTGCAACACAACTTTTCATATGATTTTGTTTGAAATTAGGGAATGGAGCTTCCCAAACTTCTTTAATGTTGTCTTTTGTTAATTTGATTTGTGAAAGTCTTTAAGAATAGTATGATGTAAGCTTCCATCATTTCCTTATCAGCTAAAGACTTTTAGAAGGTGTGGTTGTTGACTTATAGATGGATGTAAGAAATCATTGGCAATAGTGACTTTTGGATTAGCATAAGCAATCATTGGTGATGAAAGGAGGGGGAAGAAATGTGGTGGAAAATCTATGTCAACGGGAAGAAGTTTTGGCAAAGTTTGATTCTGGCACATGGTGACAACTTGCTAAAAGGTGAGTATAGGCACTCATATTTCAATCTTTTTTTGGTGAATTCTAAAATGGACCTAGAATTCATAATGCTCTAGGTACATAGTGAGAATCAATGACATATGTTAGAAACAAAATCCCATAAGATTGCAAACAAAAAATAAGGGGTAGCTTGGTGTAATTATCCCTATGATGAATGGTAATTGACAAAATTTTGAACTCAGCTAATGATATTCAAAAGCATAACAAAATCAATGTGAGCATTTTTTATTCAAGGAAGTGCAAAGAAAAATGCAGTTCTATTAATGGAAGTATCACAATCAGATGAGGCTAGCTATGATGTGAATACATCTAAGGACAACGAGGGTGCTTTTTCAAGGCTATATGGTTCATTAATAGTGGAAAAGCATATAGACTTAAGTACATGGTGGGAAGAGGAAAAATCAACCTTACCAAATAGTGAACTTGGCATAAATGAACATACTAAATTATGTATCCACTCATAGGTGAAGTCTCCAAATTTAAATGTGTTGATGTGTATGATTTATGTGGATGCATGCAAAGTGTAAGGACAAATGTTGTAATAGTCATGGAAGGCAATTCTTGGAATGACAATCATGAATTAGCCTAATAAAGGTATGCCTTAAGGAGGCACTTACTGGATGGAGAATGGGCATTGTTAATTTGACACTTATTGGAGGTCCCCCCATTAACTACTAGAAGAGACCAACAAATTTAGAACCCTACTAAAGTGACACATCATTATTACAGTAACAATTCTGATGATGTTGATGGTCGAAAAACGTTACGTGTTTTGGGCACAAAATGTTGCGTATAAAAAACCCACCACATACGTAAGAGGGATGCCACCATGCATCACACCATGAAAGGTAGGAGCATGAACGACAAGGAAATTGTTGAGTGCACTTGGCCCAACCTAACTTTCATTGCAACACAAGCAAAATTACACCTCATAATGACCTATGCAAAGAAGAAAGAACAACACTTCAAACGTGCAGTATAATAAGTCTCACAACAAGGCATCACCTTATCTATGCACCAGCAACCCAAGTACTTAAATACTAAAAAAGTTACACTTTTTTGGCTGAAACTCTCACATGTAGAAGATGTTGGAAGGTTCAAGTAGACTGGCTTCAACATGTGCACATAGCACACTATCAAACTTGAATAATGCTGCAACATGCCAAGTGTTATTCCTCACTCATAGTGTCAACAATGCATAGCAAGGGCTATAGCCTAGAAAGCATAAACCTAAGTGCATATTGTAGCATCTGACTCCCACTTTTCTACTGACCAGACCACACCATAGAATTTTCCCTACATATTACACATTAGAATAATTTTGTTCAAGAGAAAGGCAAGCCTACTGATAAGGCTTTAGCTTATCTATGTGCCAGCACCTTGCTGCAGAAAAAATTTCAAAAAATGTTAAACATCAAGGGCCTAACAAGACATGCACAAAGGATGCGGTAGGGTGCATGCAAAATGGTTGCATGTATGAGCGCAGTATTGTAGCATGCTTAGTGTTCCATCTCATGTGCAGCTAGGATCAGTGCCAAGCATGCATAAACTATATCACATATTGCATCATCCATATTTTTTTCATTATGGGCAAAAGTATGTAGCACAAAAAGTAGAAAAAAATGTTACCCTTTGTGGGCTACAATAGCTTCACAAAGGATGTCACAAACCTTGCGTAAAGGTGCTACTGTGCATGCATATAGTGGAATACGATGCATAGGGAAATTTCTAAGCATGCAAAAACCTTACCATCTAAATTCCACTTCACTGTAGGCCACATGGTTGGTCACACAACGATGCACATTGCCCCTTGCAAATTGAATTTTGTGACAATTTTGTCAAGGTGGAAAGGAAAGTTTTCAAATAAATCATCACCTTATCTATGCACCAATAGTCTACAATGCCAAAAAAAGTTTTAGGAACCCCATTGATAGCTCACACAAGATGTTGTAGGCTACATGCAGACTGATTCACATGCATGCAAACAGTGGACTAATGCTAATGGCTAAGGACAAAGCCTAGCATGTGCTAACCGTAGTGCAAATTGCACCATCCAACGTTTGCTTCACCACAAGCTATACTACACTAAACAATGCCACTGATAGATTGCATGCTGTGACCATTTTCTCAAGGGGGAAGGAAAGTATTCTAATATGGAATCAACTCATCCATGTAGAAGAAGCCAGTAATCCTAAACATTCCCAAAGAAGATACACTTTGTTGGCATTAATGGTCAAGCATGTTGGATGTAACAAGGAATGCAAGAATAGGTTGTCTTATAAGTGAACAATGTATTACTAGTGCTATAACGCACTCAATGCTTTATCAGATGCATCACTATAGTAGCATGGGGCTAGGGCTATACCATAGCTAGCACAAACCCTAATGCATATTGCACTATTCAACTACCGCATTGCCGTCGATCGCACCGTGCTGCACATTACTCCTTGTGGAATGCATATTGTGACAATTACATTGAAGAAGATGGTATGTCTCCCAATACATCATCATCTCATCCAAGCACCAGCTACCTACTAAAAATCTAAAAAAAAGATTTACTTTATAGGCCCCACAAACCACGTGCCTAGGGTTTTTCTAAGCATGCATGGACTAGTTATCAGGCACATGCACATTGTTGCTACACATGGCTAATGGTGTAGGCTAGCAAACACAAAGCTTAGCCCACATTGCATCATCCAACTTTCATTTCACCATAAACCAAACCATGCTACACATTGCTCTTTACAGATTACACATTGTGATAATTCTGTCATGGAGGATGGCCAGTATTCCAATAGTAGAACACAATATCATTGTGCTAGCAAACTTCATTGCTAAAACTTCCAAAAAAAGTCACACATTGTGGGCCTCCACCAACTACATGCATTGAAGGACATAGGGTGCACAAGCTTGCCAACATGTGTGCAAAGAATTCACTGTCATGCATGTGAAAAGTTCATTACTACATATGCTTATTATGCTATAGCACAACAAGTGCTCTACCACATGTGCAGCTGTAGTAATACATTGCTAGGGTTGTAGCCAAGCTTGAACAAACCTTATCGTGCAAATAGTTCTCCAAAAACTTTTTCTTTTTCTTAGACTGCACTACACCATGCATTTCTAAGGGAATCTTGAAAGAGAACTATTTACTATATGGTTTGATTAGTCTTTCACCCCTATACTCAAGTCAGACAAGTGACTTGCATGTTAGTATCACTATGGGCCTCTAGTAGAGTTCACTCTGGCTTCACCTTGTTTAGGCATAGTTCTCCTTCCTTTAGGTCCCAAATGGCATGCAATCACTTGAAACCTTCACACAAGATCTTGGTAAATCCATGGCTCACCCGTCGAATGAGGATCACACCAATCAACCTCCTTGTGCCTTGTGGGCTTGCTCACCTTTCAACTCCTAAGCATGCCAAACTTCTTTTTTTTTGTGTTTCAAGATTGGTTATATGGGGATCATTATCGCCATCACAAATGTATGTGGTGCCTCCATTGCACTCCTCTATGGGGTACACCTCCTGGGTTGCTGCTATGATGATGTCTTTAAGGTAGTCTACTCAAGCTATGCAACGAATTGTATGAAGATGTTTTACATATAGTTGAAGCACATCTTTGTGTCCTACATGGTTCTTTTTTTGAAATTTGAAGCACTCTTTAAGTCCTTTCTCAATGTACTTTCATCTTTCCCTTATGGCACTTGCTTGTTATTGGTCTCTAGTAATTATTTAGCCTAGGATATTACCAAATTTAAGTTGCACTTGCAAAAAACCCAACTCATTGGTAGCACCTTATGCAATAGTAGGGTATGAACTAAATGGGCACTCACCCTCCTTGACAACCCCTAGGACTTCATCTTGATCTATTACTATGGACACCCTTCTATACCACAATTCATTCTTCAAGAAGCTATATTTTCACACTAGGTTGGACCCATTTTGCTCGTCATTACTAAGGGAATCCTCAAAAGGTACTTCACTACTTATTTATATGCTTAAAATTAGTTGGTAGCCTCACTTAACATGGGGTAACAGTTCCACACCATGCAACATGGAGTTGGATTTATGAGGGGCATTTACTTTTTGCATTGCAACATCGATTCATACAAGCCAACACCACAACACTTGGTGTCATCCACCTAATATGACATTAACAACCAATCATCACCCAACGCTACAATACTCCGTGTAGTAGGTAGGATGGCCATCCAACTCTTATTCTCTTAACTTGCATTCATCTATGTAGCTTGCATTCAAAAAATGGATGGTTCTTGAGATTCTACAATTCACATGTATCACATCTCATTACATTCTTCATTAATTTGAAAATCAAGATATTCATAGTCGAGAGTTGTTTGATGTTTGACTTTAAAGTCACACTTAACCTAGTGATGTACAATAAACTCATTACCAGCATAACATTTGGTCTCCCTTGGTGCAAGATAATGTCGATAGGCTGTTGTTTATCCCCTACAACATTAGCTACAAGTAGAAGTAAGAGCATAAATGATGAAAGAACATGACATTGAGTAGCTATTGCAACCTCATTGGTTACCCAAATCACTCAACCATTTGTGGCCCTCTTTATTGATCCTTCTACTAGTTCACTTACATAAACCTTGTTACAACTTCTCCTTCCTCTAAATAATAAGGATCAGTGAACTTCTCATTGTGTTGTTATTAATTTTGTCATGGGTATGCCCATTCCTAAATTACTTCAGCATCATTTTCTTATTATATTTATGAACCTCCATAAGGAGCATATGTTGTATGCTTCAGCCATTTCATTATCAAGGAACTTAAAGTTTGATCTGGATCCCAAAGACTTTGGCAAGTGGTCAGAATTGCAAGCATACAAAGGTGTAGAAAAATAGAATTATAGGTAGAAAAAATTGTTGGTGAAGGAAGGAATTGTTGGAAGGTAGAATTGTTCATCTTATTGGAAGCTTTTCTTGTGCATCACATTTTCTACAATCAAGGAACTTTAAAATGGACTTGGTATCAACAATTCCTTTAGTACTCTATGAGAAGTTGTGCACAATGGTGGGCACAAAGTCCAAAAAATTACTGAAACAATTAGAGGCATTATGCATGCATCTTTGGCATGGGTAATGAGCAAAGCTACTCTTATTGTTATGGTCAACGCTCTATGTAGGGAATAATATGGATACTTCACGAGATGAATAAGAGTGAGAAGAGGACTATTAGGACATGAATTCATTTGAGGATGATGAGGGTAAATCCTTTGGGATGGAGGATGTATTAGCTATGAAGTGAGTAGGATAATAGGAATAAGAAGGAAGGTAGAAAGTTAAATAGATTAGATGGTGAATTGAAGATGAATGAGCTTATAGGATTATGTATTGTATCAAAGGAAAATGTTTCATATCACTTCAGTAATGAAGTAGCTAATCAACAATGGTGGACCAAAGTATTTGAGAGAAAGTTAAAAATGTGATGAAGGAAAATTCTTTGGATGGAAACTAGCTAGCATGTTGTTTGATTAAGGTGAGTTTTAGAGATGCTCTTATAGTATAGAGAATGAATGATGACAACAACATTTCCACTAAAGGTTCATTTGATAATATCATAGAGAAATTGATAAATCTTGATCTAAAGATGATGGCACCAAGTGGTACCTCATTCAAAATAGATGATGAAATTTACCTTTCAAAAGAGTCTTGTGATTGTCAAGTTCATTACCATCTATTTTTTCTTGTTGGTATATTGTATGGTAGTTATTTATCCTTTCAAAAGATTTTCAAAGTACTCAAATGTAGATGAGGACATTTTACTAGATTTCATGTCCTAGATCTATTGGTTGGCTTTTTTTCTTGTATTTCAAGCAATTGTAGACAAAGATTCTATGTTGTTTGGAGGTCCCCTGTAGGTTACATGCCTTGCATTAAGATTGGATATGTGGACACCTTTGTTTAGGTTAAGTACCTCAATGGTTATTTTTTGTCCTATTTGGGTTCATTTTTTTGGTAATTTCTCTTATGTATTGGGACATGGGGAAACATTTTATGCATTGCTAAAGCCATGTGTGAGCCTCTTCAGATTGTTGGTTGGATGGCTGAGATGCAACGATCATCTTTTATATGAGTTTATGTAAGAATTGACTTACAAAGTTGCTTATAATGGGTATGTGATTGAATGAATCATTGGTCACACTTTTAGAGGCTTGATTATTAGGGATTACCCTTTATCAACTTCACTTATGGCAAAGTGGGACATGCATCATGTATATCTACATCTAGCAAGCCAATTCATAATGTTGTTGAAGTCGAGAGCTTTTGCCCTTTCAAGACAAAACTTGATCGTGAAAAGAATGGGGTGCAATTGTAAACAAATGCTCATGATGAGAAATGTCTGGTTTAGGACAATAGATGATATTGCAACCTAGGAAGAGAAGAGTGTTTATTACAACACAATAGAGGAGCAATGTGAATCATAAAGAGCAAAGAAGGTAGGAGTTTAGCAAGCATTACAAGTTGCAAGATAAAGAGTAATTTGTGCATAAGGGCACATCCTAATCCAAGAATGTTGGGCATAGAGGGAATTCACCTAAGATGGAGTGGGTACAAAAATAGAGAGTACATGGAGAATATGAAATTAATATAAATAAAAAGCATTGTTCATAAATTAACAAGGTTGTGGATGATGGCCCAAGTGATTATTCAAGGATTAAGGTGTAAATTTTGAAATTGTTGGTGAAAGTTTGTGGTAATCCTAGTTCATCAACTATTGTATGACCACCTAGAGCAAGAGAAGAGGGAAAAAGCTTTATAGAATTAATTTGGAGATGATAAAGAAAATTAAAAAGAGTAGAAGGAGGGGATTCTCTTAGGAAAGTTTGAAAATTAAAAAACAAAAAAAATGGTGGTATTACAAGAAAACATGGAATTGGATGAATATAGGGCAATGGCTTCTTCTTACTTGGACCATCTGAAGAGCTACTTATATCTATGGTGTTATAGGAGTTACTTGGAAACTATACTTGGTATTATTTTTGGCTTTATTTTTCTTGAATTTGGGATATTTTGGTAGGGGTAGATAAGGGCAAAAAAATATTTATTTTACAATGCTCATTGTTGCATTGCTACTGATCATGTGAACTTCACTTGGCATAAAAACTAGCATTTTTTATTACCTGCTCGATGATGATCTTGTTAGATAAGCTTCAAGCTTGACTTAAGCATGGCTACTATTATTATGTAGGGAGAACCAACATTAAGTTTGGTTGGGATATGATGATTTATTAAAATACAAATTTTTCAAGTGTTTGTAGTTAAGGAATTACTCAAAATGGCAATAAAGGGGATTCATAGTTGTTAGAGAAGGATTCTACATATAATTTTTGAGATATTATGTGTAGCGATGGTTGTCAATATGTGTGGCTATCATATTTGATGAGTGTTTAGTAGCTAGCTTATTTAAATGCTTTTATGCAAAATTCTTAATTAGCAGGCCTAGGAAGCCATAGATATTCAACCATTAAAAGATTTTCTATGCATAAAAAAAGCTTGTGTACATTAGTTTACTATAACTAAGGAAAATTAGGAGTAATGAACAGTGTGCTACTTTTAAGAAACAAGTTTAGTATATGGCAATGGAATTGCTTGGATAAAATTATTATATAGGAAAGAGCTGCTTCAGTTTCTTATAGTCGATACCTTAATTCTAAGGAAAGGGAGGTTATCTTTAGGAGGATGACCTCATATGGTTGCTAGAATATTTTCTTAATTTAAGATAGTAGATAAGTGCATAAGCCTTCTATCTTGGCTTGTAACTTTAGACTTTTGATTTGCTCTCAAGCTGTTGATCGTGATAAGCTCACTTGGCATAGAAACAAGAGGATTTTTATTACTTGCATTGTGATCATATTGTTGTATAAGGCTCAAGCTTAGCTCGAACTTGGCTATAGCTATGAGGTGGGTAAAAGAAAAATTAAGTTTGGTTGGGACATGGTGATTAATAATAACACAAACTTCTTTGATGTTTGTAGTAAAGTAAGGACTCAAAAGTTCAATAGAGAAGATGTCGAATTCTTAGAGAAATATTCTATGCAAAATTCTAAGAGATATTATAAGTAGTGGTAGTTATTAGTCCATGTGGCTATCTCATTTAATGACTGCTCATTTGTTAGCTTATTTGAATGCTTTTGTTAAAACAATGTATTACCATGCCTAGGAAGCTACAAATATTTATCCATTCAAAAATTTCTATGCATCTAAGAAGGTTGTGTGCAATCATTTACTATAGTAGAGAAAAAATTAGAATAATGGTATGCTATTTTTTAGAAGCACCTTTATGGGTAGGTCAAGGAAATGCTTGAACAAAACTCTTACATGGGTTAGAGGTTCTTTAGTTGCCTAGAATTAGTACTTTATTATTAAGATAGATAAGGATGTCTTTATGGCAAGACCTGAAATGTGAGTTGGAATATTTGCTTAAATGCAAACAGTAGCCAAGTGCTTCAACCATCTTTCTAAGATTATTCCATCTATTGGTGTTGAGTCTCAGGTGTTGTTGTGACAGAATAGTGCATTTAAATTTATATCTGACATGATTGGGAGTGCTATAGAGGCATGTAATTTTCTTATGTGCATGCTTGTCTACTATTAATATATGGTTGCATTTGTAGTGTGCGACATTCAAGTGATTAAAGTGATGAATTATTGTAGCTTCTTATAACACTAGGTAAGAAAAAACAAGGTGTTTGTTATTTCCTTGTTGGAAATTTGTATGGTGAACTTTCTTAGGCATGAGGCGGATCAACGTTTGGTTAGGAATTAGTATTACTTTGTCTAATCTTCAATCAAATTGTTAAGGGTTATTGTACTTTTATGGGGGCATTATGTGGTGTATGCATCAAAAGAGTATGAGATCCACTAGGTAGCCTTAGAACAAATTAGAGTATCTACAAAGCTTAGTTAACCATTGATTATTGATGGGGATTTCACTGTATTACTTGCATAGAATAAGGAAGAAGGAAACAATATCGATAGTAATCTGGCTCTGTATGAGTTTGCAAGCTTCATTCATGATTATGATTTGATTAACTTGGGATTTTTTGTGAACATGTTCACTTGGAGTACAATAAGGTGGGAAACACACGTATATATGAAAGAATAGATGAAGCATTTATAAATATTGATGGTATACAAGCATTCTCAAATACTACACTAACACATCTTCCTCATATTGGCTTAAAACATTGCCCTCTCCTGATTTAGTTTAGACAAATGTTATTGAATAAAACCGATGTGGGAACCTCATTTGAAAACTTATGATTATCATTCCATATTCAACTAATATTATGCTTGCAACTTGGAATAGAATTATCAGATGGAACCTTATCAATAGTCTATCTTCTAAATTTAATAGAGCACTACTAAATTTAAAGAAATGGAGTTTAGCTAAACTAATAATATTCTTAATAAGCTTCACTAATTGGAGTACTAGATTCAGGAGCTTCAACTTAACGAATCTGAGATTGGGTTAATGGAGCTAGAACATTATCATTTGGCACAATGTATTGTTTCTTACCACGAAGCTATGACTTTAGATGAAGCATGGTGGTGATAATGCCAAGCTTCATTGAGCCAACCTTGGAAATTGAAACACATGGTTTTTTGTGAAGCAGCTACTTCTACATATAGAAGTAATCATACAATCATCTTGACAATGATCATGAGGAATTAGTGGCTACCCCATTTGAGATTAAAGATTTACTCTTGCAAGTACTTAGTAAGAAGTGCTATAGTTTTAGGGATCTGAACCTCCCCTACCTTTCTAGCCTTTGAGAGCTATCATGAATAAGCAAGTGACAAGTCTTGTGGCCCTAATCAACAATGATGATATCAAGAATCCTATTATGTCTATCAAAAGAAAATAAGGTCCCAAGTATGGGTGGCTTCTCTATAGAGTTTGTTCTTGAATATTGAAACAATTCTTTAAAGATTACTGTATGCCCAAAAGGTAGAAAGATGCATTGGTCATTCTAATTCCTTATTTTCAAGATGTTTTAAAAATTGAATAGTTCAAACCATTAATCTTTGCAATGTGATATACAAAGTTGTGGCTAAACATTTGGTTAGTGGACTATGATGGTGGTACTAGAAATTATTACCAAGGATTAAGTGGCTTTTGTGCTTGGTTGTTCAATATCTAAAAATATATTTTTGGCATAGGAAATGGTTGTCCATAACTTATCTTCTTTCAAATATGATTTCCAATGGCACTAATGCTAGACATTGACAAGGATTTTGTTAAAGTAAATTGGAAATTTATGCTCGATATGTTAAAGCATTTGTGGTTCTTCTTTGGTGTGATTGGGTTTAGGCTTGCATCACTACATAAAGATTTGGGATTAAATTTAATAGGATCTATCTTTAGTGGATTGAAGCCATTAGGGGTCACTATACATTTTTAGCATTGCATCTGAGTATCTCTCTTAGCTTATTAAGTATCATGTAAAGCAGGATGCCTAAATTGAGATTTGGATTATCCCTTCCTCCTTAATAATTACTCACCTTTTATTTAAGGATGACATTTTGATCTATGAACCAACAACTTATTCTACAGTGTGGACCATTTGAGACATTATGAAAAAGTATGGGCAACACACTAGCAGGTGATAAATCTTAACAAATCCATAATATTTTCCAACAAAAGGGTGGAATGCAAAAGAAGAAAAAGGTTAACATGAAAGTTACATACGAATTAGGATGCTAAATTAAATTAATTAGGCATATATATTGTAGTAACTAAATTTCAAAAAAAAGACTTCAAATTCATTATTGATTGAATTGAAAACTGTGTATAAAGGTAAGGATTAGGTCTTTATTAATGATAAGGCATATTGTCATGATCGACTCTATGCTCATTATTATTCTTGCATATTATTTAGCCATTCCTTAATTCTAAATAACGTTATCGATGAGTTGGAGAAATTGATGTTGGTAATGCTATACATTATGCAAGCTAGAAATCAGTTTCAATACAAAGCATTATAGGTAGGTTATGGCCCAAGAAGTTGGTTTATGGGTTCAGGCATTCAGATCTACGTATTTTGTGATAAATAATAATTTCTAAATGATGTGTGGTGCTTTGTATGCATGTTAGTCACTTAGTATTATGGTACCTTGGACAATTGATAATATGGTTTAGTGGATTACTAAGGGTAAGTTTAATTCTTGTTAGATAATTGGCTTAGCATGCTTTCAATTGCTTTGTGGACTACATATATCAACATGAAAGTGGAGCAACCAACAGTAGTGGAGCGTATTAAGAATGATGGCTTGAGCGACCAGAATAAGATACAAAATTATTTTGTATCTACTTTGGTGTTTTGGATTATGCATTCCTCTTAGGACAAATCAATTGAAAGTAATCTGTTGTGCTTCAAACATAGTGAGGACATGATGATAGAATAAAAAATCATTTATAATATCATGTATATGAGCCAAAATTTAAAAAGAAAGGAGGTTGTGTGGGTTTAGAAAATATAGCTGCAACCTTTGGTCATTTTCTTCAAGAGGAAACTAAATTTTTATTTACTTCCTGCTCGCTCCCAGCTATGTACAAGTAATATTGAGATACAAGTGGTTTGTGCATGGGCTATAAGGTGAAAGAGTATGACAACATAGCTCATCATAGTTTCATACGATGAAAGAATTGTGACTGAGCAACTTCATACATGCTAATCACATGCTTAACAGGGTTAATGATAACGATTTTAGTTCTTTAAGTTTGCTTCAATAGTTATTGTGAAAGTGAAGTAGCTACTTACATCTATAATAAGTTGGGTACCTATCATAGTGCAATTACCTTTGTGCAACGTACGTATCTTTTTAAACTATCTCATATAAAGTGTCAAGGCAACTATGTAGCTGACTAGGTTTTGCATCACCCTCTTTTTATATGATTTCGTTTGGGAATGGAGAATGCCCCTTCCCAAACTACTACAAAATTATCTTTTTTTTGTTTTATACAAGAACCTCTATAATAGAGTGTGATGTAAGATTCTATCATCTCTTAATCAAGAAACCCAAAGCCAGATATGGCCAAGCTTATGACAAGTTCAATTAGAAATTTGTGATGGATATGCTAAAGCATATGTAATTCCTAACTCTTTGGTGTAATTAGAATATGACTTGTATGGTTGGACCAAGACTTGGGATTATGTTTAATGGCATCTATGTATAGTTGATTGAAGTAGCCAGGGGTCTTAGGTAGGTATGTTTACTCTTGCCATGCCTTTTAACAATTGTGTCTAAGCATCTCTCATGTCTTATTCAATACCAGCTTAAGCAAGCTACCCTAATTGGGTTCAAGATTGGTACTTCCTTCGTTATAATAACAAGCGTTCTGTATGCTAATGACATCATGATTTATGCATCAATAACTTGTGTCATAGTGAGGACCATTCAGTATATTATGGAGTAGAATTAGCATCACGTAGGTCAATTAATGAAGCTCAGCAAATCTTAAGTATTTTAAACAAGGGGATAACATGCAAGCAAAGGAAGATGATAATGAGAAAATTACATTTACATGAAGTTGCTCAATTGAAATATCTAGGCACACCAATTGTAGTAAAAAAATTATAAGAAAATGACTTCAATTTCACTATTAATCATGTTGAAAATTCCATCAAGTTGGATGATTAGGTCTATCAATGGTGGGTCATATTGTCATGATAAACTAAATGTTTGATGCTATTCCTTTGTAATACTTAGCTCATTCACAAATTTTTAGTGGCACTGTTGCAAGGTTAAAAATACTGATGAGCCATTACCTATGAAGTAGTTCAAATGTTTGTAGCATAATACATTATGCTTACTGGGAAATGAAAACTCTTCCTAGGTACTGTGAGGGACTCAAAATTTGGAGTTTGTCAACTTGATAGTTAGCATTGATTGCAAAACATTATTGGCAGCTTGTGGCTCTAAAAATATATTTATAGGTTCAATCTATGAGATCCAAGTATTTTATGACGAGCAATACCTTCTATATGTCATGCAGTGCATCACATACATGCAAATTACATAATAACTTTGTTTCATTCTTGTTAGATAATTGGCTTGGCATCGTTCCTCTTGGTTCATGGCTAGCCTATGTTATCATGGAGATAGTCCATCAAATACTTGCAATGGAGTTAGCTAAGGAGCGCGAGTGTGGTATCATATTAAAATTAAAAAATTATTTGTGCTTGATTTGGTATTTTTGATTGTATATTCCCTTTAAGGTAAGTCAAATGAAAGAGATGTTTTGTGCTTAAAATCAAGTGAGGATAAGGTGATGGAATCAAAGACCATTTATAAAAGCATTCATACGAGCAATAATTCTACTAAGAAGGAGGTTGTGTATGTTTGGAAAGTGAACATACAACCTCAAGTTATTGCCTTCTTGTGGAGATTAATGTTAAATCTGCCTCCTTACTCTTGGCTGTGGCAAGATGTATTGAGATGTTAGAGCTTTTTTGTGGGCTTGCAATGGGACTGAAGATTTTTAATATTGTTTCTGAGTGTCATAGTTCAAAAGAAATCTAGTCCAGTAGCTTCACAAAAGTCTATTTCATGCCTGATGGGGTCAACGATAGGGATGTTACTTCATTAATTGAGCTTCTTTACTTCATGTCTATGATTGTGTAAATGGATAGTAGTTCTTATATGATTAATTTCACTTTTTTGGCATTATTTCACCTTTGGCTTAATAGGAACTTGCAAACAAATGTAGTTAAGGTTCTCAAATTAGCTACATTCCAAAGAAATATTCTAATTGCTACCATTACTACTATCTGTTTCAACTCTTCAACTTTTTTCTAGTGAGAGCTCTAATAGCCTCTACAAGAAATTTCTTTCCTCTTATTGGACTCCCCTTTTAATGAGTTGGGTTAATATCAATCGTAATACAGGTGTGCAAGATGACATCATCACCAAAATTGCTATAATTATTTGGGAAGACATGAGAATTGTTAGTTTTAAAGATATGGAACTCCTTAGAATGTTACTTCTTAATGTCTAGACATTAGTAATAAAATCAACTTCTACTACAACTAAACTAGTAGCTCTTCTCCAAACAAAATAGAAGTACCAACCATACGGCTATTACATACGTTTAGGGTATGTAATCTCTCAAACTATCCCACATAAGTGCAAGGCAATAAATCTTCAAATTAGGTTGCTTATCACACACTTTTGTGTGATTTTAGTTGGATATGGTGATGCCCCTTCTCAAATAGCTTCAACTTTGTCTTTTTGCTGAATTTATTTATGAAACTTCTTAAGGAGGGCATGATATAGGCTTTCCCCATTACTTTATCAAGGAAGCCAAAGAGGATTGCTTCTTATTAGATTGTGACATAGTTGGCATGATGACTTCATTGCTGGAATTAGTATTATTATTGGGATGACATGCCTTAAACTATTGTTATTGTAAAAATTATTTTTATTTCAAGTTTAGCTTTTGTCATGGAGACTATTACTATTCTTGAAGTAGTGGAACTTCTTAATGTTTTTGGAATTGTGATTGAATTATATTTTGCCATAATAATTATTATTGTGAACCTATTGCATTTGTCTATAGAAAACAATTGTTCCTACCATTATGTTATTGTATATGTTCAGAGTATGAAGTCCTTAAAACTATCCCACATAAAGTGCTAACGAAATATTAATTTGGACTGGGTCACCCTGCACATACTCTTGTTTGATTTTGTTTTGGACATGAGAATGCCCCTTCCTAAAGTATTTCAACTATCATTTATTTAATATATGTATGAACCATTTTTCAAGAGAGTATGATGTGAGATTCAATAATTACTTTATCAAGGAACTCGAAAGGATATCCTTACTTAACAATGAGGGGAATGCCTATATCTATGAAAGATTGGACAGTGCTTTCATGAATATTGATGGTATATAAGCCTTCCTGAGTATTACAATAACACATCTTCCTCGCATTGGCTCAAATCACTGTCTAATACTTATACAATTTAAATAATCCTTATTGGGTAAAACTGGTAAAAGAACCTAGTCTGAAAACATCTTGTTATCCTTTCCATAATCAATTAATGGTTCATATCCAACTTGGGGAATGACTTTTAAAGGTAACTTTATAAATAACTTATACTCTAAATTTAGCAAAGCTTTATCAGCATTGAAGAAATGGAGTGAAGCTAAGCTTGGTAATATCCTTAATAAGAATTAGTAATTAGAATAGGAATCTAAGATCTTCAACATAAGGAATTTAAGAATGGCTTAATTGAGCTAGAATGTAATCATTTGGCACAACGTATTGCTTTCTATCAAATGTCATGGCTTTAGAAGGAACATGGCGGTGGAAGCATGCCAAGCTTCATTGGGCCACCAATGGAAATTAGAACTCATGCTTTTTCCAGGTAGCAACTACTTCGACATCTAGGAGCACCTATATCCATCAGATTAAAAATCAAAGTGAGAAATTGGTGGCATCCAAAATTGTTATTAAAGACATTCTTATGTAGCATTTTACTAAGAAATGGTCTAGTCATGGGCAATATGAGCCTCCTTTATCTTTTCAACCTTTAAGAACTATCAATAGTGATCAAGAAGCCACACTTGTGGCTCCAGTCAATGATGATGAGATTAGAAGCATGGCATCATCTAAAAAAGAAATAGATCCCATAGTGTAGATGGCATCTCTACTAAATTTTTTCAAAGTTATTGGATGGTAGCATAGGTGGATATTGTCACAGCTATGAAACTATTCTTTAATCATAGCTTTATTCTTAAACACTAGAAAGATACACTGGATATTTATATTCCTAAATTTCAAGGTGCATCTAAATCAGAGCATTTTAGGCTCATTAGCCTTTGTTTTGTGATTTGTAAAGAGGTGACCAAATGTTTGATGGCTACATGGAAGATGGTGCTTTCTGATATTACAACTAGAAAAAAGAGACTTTTATACCAACCCATGCTAGATCTATTAAGATATTCTTAACACATGAAATGGTTGGCCCTACACACTTTTTTATTTCCAAAGTGAGTCAACTGGAAATTTGTGCTAGTATGCTAAAGCATTTGTAGTTCTAAGCATACCTTTTGTAATTATGTTTGAGTATCTCACAATGCGTATTCAATACCAACATAAAAACACTAGCACATTACGTTTGGGATTGGCCCATCCTCCCCTATGATAACAGACTTTTTGTTTGTTGATGACATAATGATTTATGCACCTGTAATTTCTGTCACAGTGACGACCATTCAGGATTAAGGATATTATGGAGTAGTAAGGGCATGACTTAGGTTAGGTGGTGAATCTTAATGAATCTATAGTATTATTTAACAATGGATGGGACTAAAGCAAAGGAAGATGATAATAGGAAAATTACATACGTTAAGTTACTCAATTAAAATATCGAAACTTACTAATTGTAGCAACTAGACTATAAAAAGACTTTACTTTCCCTATTATCATGTTGAAAGTTGTGTCAAGATGGATGATCAGGTCACTATCGATGGTGGGTCATATTATCATGATAAACTCAGTGTTAGTCATTGCTCTTGTGTATTACTTAGTTCACTCATTTATTATGCGTGGTACTTTTGTGGAGCTAGAGAAATTGATGCGTCATTACCTATACAGTAGCTCAGATGTCAACAACATAATACACAATGCCTGTTATGGCATACCAACTCTTCCTAAGAAGTGTAAGGGACTCAAAATTAAGAGTTTGTGAACCTTGTAATTACAAATTATTACAAAATACTCTTGGAAAGTTATGGCTGGGAAACACTATTTATGGGTTCAATCCTTTAGGTCTAAGTACTCTATGACAAGAATTACTTTCTATATGCCACATGATGCATCTATTAAATATAATTTATTCATTCTTGTTGGACAATTAGCTTGGCATCCTTCCTATTGCTTCATGGCCAACCTATCTTAACATGGACGTGGACCATTCGATAGTTGTAGTGGAGTTGGTTAAGGGCCATGGTGTGTGGGAAAACATTAAAATATTGAATATATTTCTGCCTAATTTGGTATTTTGATTCTATAATCCTCTTAAGATAAAGAAAATGAAAGGGTCACTTCTAATTAGTTAGAATATGTTGCTAGATTCAAAGACCATTTACACCAACATTCATAAAAACCTGTAATCTATTAGGGAGGACATCACATTGATTAAAAAAGTGCAGGTGTAGCCTCAGGATAATGTCTTATTGTTGTGATTAATATTAAATCTTCTTCCAGCTCACTCCTAGCTTTATGTTAAAGGGTCTAAAATGTGAGGGCCTTATTCATGGGGTTGAAATGGTATCTTCACAAATGATAGTTTCAAGCATGGTAAGATGAATGGAATGGTCTTTCCTCCATTAAATGAGGTTCTTAACTAGATTTCTATGAATGTCTAGATGGCTACAGCTTTTTCGTATGATTTAGTTTACTACTTTGGCATTACTGCACCTTTGCGTTAACAAGAATTTGTAAGCACTTACAAGTAAGGCTCTCAATTCAACTGACCTCCAAAGAAATATTTAAATTGCTGCTATTATTATTCTTGCTTTGTTCAACTCTCCATCTTCATTTAATGAGAGTTCCAATGGCTTTTTTGAGCTATTGTTTACCTTTTATTGGACTCCTCTTTTGTTGAGCTGGGTTAAAATCAATTCTAATGTAATTGTGCAAGATGATCTCATTGTTAGAATTGGTATTATTATTTAGGATGACATGAGTAGGCCTATTACTATTATAAGAAAACTTTAGTTTAAAGTTAAGCTTCTACCTTGGAGACGTTTGCCATTTTTGAAGTAATGGAACACTTAGAATACTACTTTCTAATTTCTAGATAATATTGATTGAATTAGATTCTATTACACTTATTACTGTAGTGACTAGTTGTCTAATGCAAACAGAAGTTCCTACCATAGTGTTATTGCATAAATTTAGTATATGTAGTCTTCAAACTATCTCCCAAAAAGTCCTAAGGTAACATTGCTATGAGTTGGGTCACTCAACATGGATTTTTGTATGATTTTATTTGGAATTGGGTAATGGCCCTTCCCAAATTAATTCAACTTAGTGTTTTTACTAATTTTATATATTAACATCCTTAAGGAGAGCATGATATAGGACTCAATCATTTCTTTATTAAGGAACCCAATGCTGTAGATGTACAAAGACATACAAATATGGAAGATGAGTGTAGTGGATATGGGGGATGGTGTCATATATACAAAAGGTGACATACAATTTGTTGGTCATTGACATTGGCAACTGAAGAAGGGGAAAGGATGGTAGTGGATGAAGACAACATTGGCAAATTTTGTTTTCAGCAAATGTTGACAAGTTATTAAAACGATAGTTTGGGCATCTCAATGTTTTATTCTAGTTCAAACAAATTTTGAAATAGACTTGGAATTCATAATCGTCTGAGTACATAGTGAGGTGAAATGATCCGTGGTGGGAACTAAATCTTCTAAGATTGTAAAAAAATGAAGGGTGGTGTGGTAGAATTATCCCCATCAGAAAAAGCAATGACGACATTTAAAACATAGTTGGTGATACTTCTGATCCTAGCAGCCCCTAAGTCAACATTCAAAAATCTGGGATTATCCTGGTAGTTTGAGCTCTTATAGCCAGTGTTGATAGAATTTGGGAAAGTGCATAGAGGAATGCAGGAATATAAATGGAAGAGTAATAGTTAGACAAAGCTTACAATAACTTGAATATGTTTGATGTTAATGAAGGTGCTTTCTTGGGGCTACATGGTGCGTTAATATTGCAATTTCTTAGAGAATCAGGGACATGGTTGCAAGAGGAAAAACTAATTTCATCAAATAATGAACTCAATTGGAATGAACATATTGAATTATATATCCAATCATAAAAGAAGTCTCCATGTTCCAAAGGTGCTAATTTGGGTGATTTATGTGGCTACACATAAGTTTCTTTTGGAAATGTTATAGTGTTCATGGAAGATAATTCTTAAAATGACAAACTTGAATCTCTTAACAAAGTTAAAGTCCACTTTATTTAGGTGCTCAATTGAGGGAGAATGAGCATTATTAATCTGACATTGATAGGAGCTCCTTTCATGAATAACTCATAGAGACCAACCTATTCAAATGCTAAGATGTTGGCACCAAAGGATACCTCCTTCATAACTAATCTTGAAATACATCTATCAAACGAGGCATGTGAATGACAAAATCACTACCACTAGTTCACCTTCTAAAGGTATAGTGTACAAAGGTCATTTGTCTTTTCAAGAATATACAAAATATTGTAGCATAGGTGTTGCCATTTTAGAAGATTTTGGGTCATGGACTTGACAATTTGGAGGTTCTATCTGCACTTATATTCTATTGTAGAAAGAGAATATGTGTGGTTTGGAGGACCATGGTAGGTTACTAGCCTAACATTAGGGTTAGACATATGGATAACTAAATTTGAACCTAGTACTTTAGTGATTATGTGTGCTTCAACCTACATTCATTTTCTATTGCTCACTTGTGTATTAGGACATATAGAATCTATTATGCATTGACAAAGCTAAAAGGGATTCTATTATGGATGGTTAGTTCATCCATTGAAGTGGTCTTTCTTGGTGCCTTTGAAAAGGGAAAATGTACTATTGAATGATTTTTGCTAAGGAAAAAAAAAATTGTATAAAGGGAAGAAAAATGCCTGAGTTATTTGGAAAATAAAAAAAACAAATAGTTGTGGTAAGATAGGTGAATATAAGATTAGGTAGAGCATTGAACAATGGTTTTACTTATCCAAGAAATTCAAAGGATGATCATATGGCCATGTTATTATTGGGATCACTTGTAAAGTGTATTTGGGATTACTAACGGTTTTACCTTAATGTGAATAAAGGATACTAAGAGTAGGGTGGAGAAGGGCAAAGTGGTTGTTGCATTATTGCTTTTGCACTTTTTTATGAAATTTACATATCTAGATTTTTGGATGTATAAGATTACTTGCTTTGGGAGTATTTTCATATTATGGATTAGGCTAGGCTCGAGCATGATAACTGCTGTAAGGTGGGGGAAGATAGATAACATTGATATTAGCTATGGCTAATAACAGCCTTACAAATTTCTCCATTATTCATAGTAGTGGAAACTTTTAGATAGGCAATAAGAAGTAAGGTCAACTCTGGGGCTACACTAAATGGAGGTTGGTTTGAGAAACTAATAGCTACTATAGATTTCATGTTATGTGCTCAAAATTTTTGCTAAGAAAAGGTCGTTAAGCTAGGTTGGTTGTTATTATATAGACTGATGCAATCATTTCTCATATAGCAAGAACTCTAACATGCCCTAGGAGTCTCAAAAACTTGTCATTAAATGAATTAATATGATAAATAGAGCTTTTTATATCATTATACTACAAAGGTGCTAACTATACATTATGGTTTGTTGGCTTTAAGAAATAACTTCATTTGGTGGACCTATATGAATTTTGTCAAATTGTTTATTCGAATGAGAGTCCCTACCTCAACTTGGACTTGCAAATATCTAAGTAAGACCAATGGTTATGTTATGATTAGTATTAGTATCAATGGGGGTTGGAGTCATTACTTTGTCTAAAATAATTGGCACTCAAGCAAAATGTTGACACAACCATCTTGCCTACTACGTTATGATTTGAATGATATGGATGGAGATTGCTTAAGTAGTAGTTCATCAAAATAAGTTTAAGCAATTGTGTGGAAGATGTTTCTTTACATATTTTGTTATTGTAGGTAATATAGTTTCAGTCATGCGTGCCTTTGTTTTCTCAACTTCAATTGAGAGGAACCTTGAATTTGGAATGTATAGATCAACCACTCTTGATTGTAGTATGGGTGATCAGCAAATAATTTTCTCAAAGATGTGGGTGGCTACAAATCAAGTACTATTCAAATTAGAGTGGTAAGCACACCTTACCTTTTGAGTGTAAAAACTTTTTGATGTATTTGTAAGGGTGACTTTATGGGTTATGAGTTAAACTAGGTGTGAGAAGTTATGTCTAGAGGCCAAGTAAGCAATATTTAGTCATGACTACTATGTTGGAAACTCTCGTTTGTTCCATTTGGACTCATTGTTGTGCAAGGTAGGAAGTAAATTGCTTTCTTAAATGTTGCTACATGGTTGGGTGCTAGACTTAACTTTTACCTCTAGTGAAGATTTGGAATGCTTTGTAATAAGATACAAGTATTGGTGCAACTATGAATATAAAGTAATAGTGGATGTAAATAGTTTGTTCAAAAATTATTGGTACATTCTGAAATGGGAAGATTAGGCACTCCAACATTCGTAGCAGGTGTAACCTAATTGTTAAGTAAGTCAGGATATAGCATTATTAGGCTATGGTTGTGGGTGGTTACTACAGTAGATGGTTTTCCATATACTATTTTGTTATTATTAAGATGGGTTTGGTCATATGTTGTTTGTTTGATTGAGAGGGGGGTGCACATAGTTAGTTAGGTTACTATCTTATTAACATGAACTTGAGGAACTTTGATTGGGAAAGCTTGTTGTATCCAAATTGTGTGATTAATTTCATGATTTGTCTTAATTGTATGTGCTATTCTAGAATTGCTATGCCTCTAAAAAGTAGATTTGGCATGGATAGGGTATGAAAAAATGGCCACCATTATTACGAAGGGTAATTTATTTTTTCTAATAAATTATGATTTTATTTGTTGTGAAAAATATCTATGGGATTATGGTAATGAAATATGATGGCTATTTGTAGTAGTTGGTAAGAAAATATAGGGCTTTGCAATTGAAAACTCATGTGGAGACCTTTAATTTGTGTGAGTTAGATCAACTTTTGGGTACAAATCGGACATCCTTTGTTCATTCTTCCATCATGTTTACTGGCCCCATTGTAGTATTATGGAAGAATTGAATCACCATCTAGGTGGTTAATATCTTGGTAAGATCTTGTAGTAATAAGATTTGGTAGTATCAAAAGACTATAGAAACTACTAAATAGCTTGTGACTAGATTAAAAATAATACAAAGCTTGGTGGAATGCTACTTATTATAAGGGCCTTTATTGCCTTGAACAAGAAGAGAAAAAATGGAAAAAATCAATAGTGGTAAGATTTAATATGAATTCTCTACATTTATTGAAGATCTGGATCTAACTAACTTGGGTCTTATTTGAAATTTATTTTGTTGGTGCAATAAAAAGGAAGGGAATGCTAATATCCATGAAATATTGAAAGAGTTTTTGTTAATATCAATGATATGCAAGCCTTGTTTAGTACCACTATTACATATCTCCCTCGTATAAGCTCAAACAATTGCATATCACTTATATAGTTTAGATAGTCATTATGAGGTAAAAATAAATGAAGAACCTGATTTGAAAGGATCTTATTATACTTTCGCCAATCAACTAGTGTAGTGAATGCATTTTGAAAAAGGACAATTAGAGGAAAACCTATGGATAGTCTGTGTACTAAATTTAACAAAATTTTGTATCATTAAATAAATACTCTATACTAAATTTTTGAAATGTTATTAGTATCCATGCCAGTTGGAATAAGAAATCTAGGAGCTTCAACTTAAAGAACCTACGAAGTGCTTAACTAAGCTGAAACATGATCGTTTAGAAAAATGTATTGCTTCCTATCACATAGGCATTACTTTAGAAGAAGCATGGTGGTGGTAATGTGCTAAGCTTAATTGTGCCACCCATGAGGATGAAAACACGTGTTTTTTTCATGTTGTAGATAGCACTTGTTTTAAGGTCAACTATATCAACAAACTTATAAATGATATTACGGAATTTTGTGGCCTCTAAGCTTAAATTAAGGAAATTCTTGTGTAGTTTTTAAACAAGGACTAATGTAGCTATATGTAGTTTGAGCCTCCTTTACCCTCCCATCCTTTGAGAACTATTGAGAGTGAATAGGTGGCTACACTTTTAGTTCCAGCCAATGATGATGTGATTAGATCTATGGTGATGTCAATCAAAAGAAATAAATCCCCTAATAGGGATGTCATCTCATATGAGTTTGTGCTTGGTTATCGAATGATCTTACAGTTGGACATTATTATAATAGTAAAATAATTCCTTAAAGATAGCATTATGTCAAAAGCATGGAAAAATAGATTGGTCATAACCATTCGTAATGCTCAAAAAGCTTCCAAACCTAGGCAATTTAGGGTCATTAGCCTCTACAACAAGGTTTACGAAGTAATGACAAACATTTTTGTGGCTAAACTATTGGTGGCCCTTTCTAAAATCATTATCATAGAGTAAGTTTTTTTTGTTCGGCCCTAATTTATCTAATAATATTCTTTTGGAATAGAAAATAGCTACCTAGTTGCATAAATCTACTTCCAAAGAAGGTTTGACTAAGCTAAAATTCAATATGAACAAGGCTTATGATAAGGCAAATTGAAAATTTGTGATAAAAATTCTTAAGCATTTGTAGTCCTTACTCTATGTTGTGGTTAGATTGAGGCCTGTTTCAATTCATCAAGATTTGATATTATGTTTAATGGTATCTATCTATCAAAGATACTAGTGCTCTTTGATAAGGATGTCCTCTCTCACGATACCACTTTACTATTGTATTTGAGTTTCTCTCATGACTTATTCAGTACTAGCTTGATCATGTTACCTTAATTTGGTTTAGAGTTAACCTTTCTTCCCCTATGATTACACAACTACTATATTTTGATCATGTCATGATTTATGCACCTATAACTTATTCTATTATAAGAAACATTAGGGATATCATGGAGTATTATAGGAATTACTCAGGTTAGGTGGTGAATTAAAAAAATTAAGAGTATATTTAGTAAGGTGATGGACAATAAGTGTAAGAAGATTATTGTGGAAAAACTATATATGCATCAAGCCTATCAATTCAAATATCTAAGCATACCAATCGCTATAACCAAACTATAGAAAAAAAGACTTAAATTTCTTTTTTAATCATGCTAAAAAGTGTGTGTTAAGGTGGATGATAAGGTCATTATTGATGGTAGGTTGTATTGTCATGATTAATACATTGTTTGCTACTATTCTTACTTATTACTTAGCCCACACATTATTTCTTAGCCACACTATTAGAAAGTTGAAGGAAATGTTTGTTGTCACTTGTGGAGACAATAGCACAATACATTATGTCTATTATGAAAGGCTAACTCTATAAAAGGACTATAAGGGACATGAACTTTACGGTTTGTTGACTTGACAGTTAGCGTTTAATGGAAAAAAAAATTATTTCTCAGGAGAGCTGGTTAAGAAGCATAAGGTTTGAGATCACAAAAATTTCAAAAGTTATTCCTACTTAATTTGGCATTTTAGATTTTGTGTTCTCCTTGAGCTAAATTGAATAAAATAGATGTGTTGTACTTCAAATTGAATGATGATATAGTGTTAGACTGAAGAACTATATACAACATCATATATATGAGCTATAATCAATCAAGGAAAGAGGTCATGTGAGTTTTGAAAGTGCAAGTGCAACCTTAGGTAAACCTTTTCCTATGGCGATTAGAATTAAATCTTATTCTTACTTGCACCTGGCTTCTTATAAGTGGGATTGAGATGTCTAAACTTTGTCCTTAGGATTATTGCCAATGAAGATTTCCAACATTAATTTTGAGCATGTAATACTATGAAAGAACTCTGGTCAAAACTACTTTGTAAAAGATTGCTTCATGTTTGGTGGGATTAACTACAGAGATGTCACTTCCTTTTTTGAGCTCCATATTGGATGTCTGTGAATGTGTGAGTGGGTACAACTTCTCAAGTAGTCAACTGTGCTGCTTTCTCTTTAGTCCATGTTTGATGTGATAAGAATTTTTTAGCACATGTGGAAGAGGTATTCAATTCAACAACACTTCAATGAAACATTCATATTACAACTACTATTTGCTACAACTCTCTAATCACATCATGTGGGGAGTTTTGGAGCCTCAATGGACCATTTATTACCTCTTATTGGAGTCCTCCAAAGAGTTTGATTACATTCAATTATGACATAGCTATGCATGATGACTTGGAAGTTGGAATTGGTATTATTACATAGGATGACTTGGATAACCCTACCACTATTGTAGGAGACACTTTCATTTATTGTTTAGCTTTTTCTGTGTAGATTATTTATGTCCTTCAAGTAATAGAACTTCAAAGAAATTTAATTCCTAATGTTAAGTTAGTGGTGATTGTATTAGATTCAACTATAGTTGTTACTATAGTTATTACTATAGTTAACAAGTAAGTTTTTTTCTAAAGCAAATAATAGTTCCTACCTTAATGTCATTACATATTTCTAGGGTATGAAGTCCTTCAAACTATCCCACATAAAGTACCAAGTCAATAGTAATATAGATTAGGTTCACACACTTTTGTGTGATTTTGTTCGGGACTTAAGAATGGACCTTCCCAAACACTTCAACTTTGCCCTTTTAATGATATAGACCTCCTTAAGGAGAGTTTGATGTAGCCTTCAACCATTATTTTATTAAGGAACACAAAGACTTTGATTTCTTATAAGGAGCTAATGCAGTCCAAAAGAGCAACTTCTACTTATCTTTCATCAGCATCATTTATGGTGGACACAAGGACGAGATATGATTGTCTTCAGACCCTCAACTTTTGTTTTTAATTAATGAAAACATCATTGAAAAAAGCTTTTATAGTTGTTTATCTTTCATAAATTCAAACTTTTCACCTCTAACTATGAAATATGTATGCTCATGACATTCACTCTGAATTGTTGCTCTAATCTTAAAGGCCAATACAATAAGATAGAAATCCTTTGTGTTATCTTACATTAATTTATCTAGAGCATGTGTTTTCTTTCAGCACTCTAATTTCTTCAAAGAAAAGATTTTGAGGGAGTGACCCAACCAACTAAGGCTAGAACATATCATCAATGAATGGATTAGAGTGGGTGGTGCATAAAAAAAGAAATACTAACTGCCCTAAACCAAGGTCCAACTAAGACCATTTTAACTACATCAACTTCAATATATGCTACTATTGTTGGATATACCATGGTTACTAGCACCAAAATTTCCCTCAAATAGATCCTCATTAGTGGATATAGATTGTACTAATTCCAATTACCATACTCGTGGAGCTCGATGTTGGTAATTAATGTCACTACCTTGCTGTGTCAGGTTTAGATAATTTGTGTGTAAGCCATCCTTAGATGTGCTAGCTATCTCTCAGGCTCCCTCTCTAGAATCAAACCCTAATTCTCTGTCATGCATCAACACCAAGGTAGGCCCATATCTAACCATCAAACATATATATGCAAGGAATTTTAATGATGTATCATTGGCATGGAGGTCATGTGATTTGCTAACTCATCATGAAATGTCAATGAGCAAGGTGAATGTAAATGTATTCTTTTAAAACATTAGGGTTTAGTACAAGTTTTAGCTCTAAATTTATAATGGGTATGTTAGTAGCATGTATAATTAAGCAAATTATAACTGATTTAAGGAGCCATTCATAGTTTCATAATCTACAATGGTTAACTCTTACATATGCATACCTTAATCTTTGAGAAAAGCATATGATTATTGGTAGGATCAACTAGGTAGCAATACAAAAAATAAAGTGCCTAGTAGGACTTTATGTGATAGTTGACATGTTCAATAATGTTAATCACTTTAAAAACTTGCAATTCTACAACTAACAATTCACATTTATTGCACTCATAAATGCCACTTGCATAGAAAGACACAACATGTGGGTGACGCTTGACACTGCATGTCACACCAAGTAGAAGCAATGACAAGCTCAAACAAACACATGGTTGAGTGCACTTTGCACCACTAAATTTTCATTGTGACATAGGAAAATGCCGCACCAAATAAAGTATAGAGTGGCAAAAAAGGTTTGATAATTCTACATTACACCAAGTCATGTCCCAATTAATGCAACACTTCTTCCATATAGTAGTAGTTCCAAGTGATGATAATTCTTGAAAATAATTGATGTTTCAGGCACAAAACGACATGTCTAAAGGAAGCTGCCACACCGACCAACGGTATGCCATCGTGTGCGAACCGTGAACGGTAGCAGCATAGATGGGAAGGACATTATGATGCACACAAGGCATCAAATAATTTCACTATAACATGAGTAAAATTACACATCATAATGTTTGTTGTAGAGGGACAAGAGTGACACTTTAAACATGAACATCAACAAGTCTTCTGAGATGGCATCACCTCATCAATGCACAAGGCAGCTATAGTACTAACAATTAAACAAAAGTTACACTTTAATCGCCTCACTCTCTATGGGCATAAGTTGTCTTAGGGCACGAGTGGAATGACTGCAACGTGCATGAACAATGTTGTAGTGCACCAAGTGCTTTGCCTTGTTTGTAGCTATGGTAGTGCACAGCTAGGGTGACATCTTAGCATGCACAAAGTTGAGCACATATTGCATCATTCAACTCTTATTTTGTTGTGGGCCATATTGTGCTACAAATTTCCTCTTACGAATTGCATATTGTAATAATTCTACCAAGTGGGGAAGTATCCAAATACGACATCACATTATCCTTGAGCTAACTTCCCACAACGTAAAATCTCTAAAAAACGTTACACTTCTTGGGCCCAATAAGCCACATGGAAAGGATGCAAAAGGACACACATGGTTTGGCAACAATGCATAAACATGTGCCTAGTGCTCTACAATGAGTGCAACTACCTCAGCTCATGGCTTAGGCCACAGCCATGCATGCACAAATCATGGTGCATATTGACCTATCCAACATGCTCTTTGTCATGGGTCACACTGTGCTGCAAATTACCCCTTCTGATTACAATTTCCAATAATTCCATCAAGAAAGAAGGCAAGTCTCCTTATAAAGTGACTCCACCACCATAACCAATCAATGACAAGTTGATAAAAAGGGTATAAAAAGTGAAACTTTTTTTGCCAGAATATAGACCGTAATAGGTACCACCACCTTAATAATGGATGCGAGTAAACAAGGGAAATGTTTGAACTCTAACATCTTTGGGACTATGGGGATGCATACACTATGATACAGGGTTGGGTCTCAGTGCAACATGACAATTTTTAAAAAGGGAAAAGTGTTATAATTCCCACACACACCATCTAAGTTTTGTGACAGGGAATGTGAGGAATTTTAACATTGCACCTAAGCAAGCCTCCTAGGGGTACAGCATGAATATTGCAGCACCACCCAAAGTATCATAGAAATATTGCACAAAGCATCACACAAAATACCACATGAAGCACTACATGAAGTAACATAATAATTAGAGCAAGTAGAATAAGTGAGAAGCTGAGCAAGAAAGTAAGCAAGCAAGCTCTCAAGTGAAGAAGGGGTGATTTGAAACTTTTGTGATGTCAATGTCTTTGAGAGGACAAATCTACTACAACATATGATAGGATCTCAATGGAGCATGACAATAGGGTCACTTTACCACTTACAATCATTTGTCATAATTTTTTATCCACTACAAAGTATTTTATCTATCATTGATACTTAACAGTCATTTCCTATAGTGCTCATGTCATGCAACTTTTTATGGCACGAGGTGAGCCCGTGGTCATATACCATTATGCTACAAAGCCCCTACTATTGGCCAACAAGTTAATGATGCGAATAATTGTAACATTTAAGCATGGATTCTAACTTAAAGGCCTTTAATCAAAATCCTACACATGATAGCTTCACATCATTGCTTTTCAACCAAGCACAATGAACAATTATTTGAATTAATCGTTCTTTTAGTACTAGGTTGGATTGCTATCATGACACATTCATCAACAGGTAAAACTGATCTCTCTCACAAAGGTCTAAACCTAGTGCATATTCCTTATTAATGGGCGAATAAGCCAACACTTGGTCAATTATTCTTCACAATGATTAGAAGAGCCAACATCATAGGGCAAAAAAGCTACATCACTATGAATGCTTGAAAGCCAAAAGGTTCAATGGGCCTTGCTCTCATAGTTTGTATTTGCACTGAAAATCAAAATCACATGAGCTTCTAACCTTTTGTTCAATATGATATTTTCATTATCATTGAGCTCACCTTAAGGCACCATCATTTTTTAATAGATGTTCCACCCCAATCAATCTCCCACCTAATAATGTCCTCTTCTTGGGTAGACTTGTCGAGGCATGACTTCTTTCCCATTGATTACAAGCCCATTCTCTTGGTTGTGGTTTCACTTGATAGTATATATGGACACTATGAATCTTGTTAATCCATTCAAGTGCATCACAAATAAGATTATGAGACATTTAGCAACCTTATGTGAGTCATAATGACTCCTGTCGCTTACCCTTGCTTGATTGAATTTCTTCACTTTGACATTTAATGCATTGGTATGAAATCACGTTACATGAACATCCTTGAGGCCCGTCATACTTTATTGTAATTAAATAGTTAGATTCCTTATTTTTGTATTTCTTCTAAATCAATTGTTCAATGCTAGGGGAAAGCCCCTACATGGGTTGCTCTTGATTTGTTCACCAGTCGACACATGTCGATCTGCTCCAGGTGCACGAGCATCTTCAGTAGTCCACCAATAGCTAATGGATTTAGGACTAGGACCATCATGTGCATTTTTTAGAGCCAATTCATTTTCTAAAGTTATAATTCCATTTTGTCAACTTCCCTTGCCTAAATTTCACCAATGACCAAAGGTTGTTCACCTTGGAGACATGGTGTCGTTATGAACTGAATGAATGTTAAAGGAATTCTACCATCAAGATTTTCATGGGTCATTAAGGGTGCATTGAACATCATCCAACATATGGTGTTCTACCAACCATTGGGCCCTATCTCCAGCTAAGTAGTTTCTAGGGTCAATAGGTTGTTAACCAAAAAAGCTAACTCTTCCCAAGAGCCCCATCTTCATTTCAAAATAACTTGCTGCTGCCATCAACTATGGCATCTTAGCTCTAGAATTTTAACTTGACTTCCTTTAGAAGCACATGGCAAATTGCACTCTCTAATTAGTTTCCTCCATCTCTTTGGAACTACTAACCCATGTGCATGTTTGATTCACTTGAAACCTTTCCATCCTTTAGTCTTGAAAGTTCCTATTTGAATATCTACTACCATAGCCAAGATTGGTGCCAACAAATGCTCCAGACCAACTCGTACCATCCATTGTGTAATGACTATTGCACAATTCTACTTGTTGGGGCATTGCATTACATTGACAACCTGGTGTAGGTCGCACTATTAACTACTATCCAATTTTGGGACTAGTTGATTTAGTGAGTTGTTATACATTCCTTATTGGATTTTAACTTTCATGACCCATATGTAACTATCTTAATTGTCCAACACTATTTGTAGGCTCTAGGTTAGCACACAGTTGGATACTGTAACAAAATTTTTAGTTCATCCCATGCTGCCAACTATGCTTACCAAAAATGGCCCACTTTTAGCCTTGATTCCTTGGTTCAACTTATCAAAGAAGCCGAGACTTCCAGCCAATTTCATGTATGACAATTTGTTAAGAGCACTAACCCCATCGATGCCTCTAGTCTATGGCTATACTGAATAAAATTCAAATAATATCTCTAGTTATCGTGAGGGAAACATGGAAGGGTACTAACTACTAGTTTCTTTGATTAGTCTTTCACCTATGAACTTAAGTCAGACAAATGATTTGTCTGTTAGTATTACTATGAGCCTCTACATGAATTTCTTAAGACATTTCCACACTCAGGGATAATTCACTATCTTTGAGGTTCTGATAAGCATGCTCTCACTCAAACTCTTCACAAAAGATCAAGGTTAGTTAGTGGTTCACTCCTCAAAATGAGGATACCACAAATCAGTTTCCCATCACCTTCCAGGCTTGCTCAGTTTTTGACTTGCAAGCATGCCAAAATCCTTCATACATGATTCAAAATCGGGTAGATAGGGGGCCCACTGGCCGTCGCTAATGCAATTTTCTATATGGCCAGCATTGTGACCAACCACAATGACATTTTCTCCATGAGTGACATATATTAATTCTACCATGTTCATTCCTTTAGCTATGGCTTCACTAGATAGTAGATAAGGATTGTAGGAATCTCATTAGTCCATTCATGTGCATCACAAATTAGATAATAAGGCATTTACGAACCTTAAGAGAGTCATAAAGACTCATATCATGTACCCATGTATGGTTGAATTTCTTCACTTTGACATTAAGAGCACATGATAGAAATCACATTACATGAGCATCCTTTAGGACCTTTGCAATTCTTTATTATATTTAGATGATCAAATTCCCCATGTTTGTGCCAGTTCTGAGTCGGCTGTTCAACTCTCGGGGAAGGGCCCTATAGAGGCCTCTTCTAATCCATCTGCCAGTCAACATGCATCGGCCAACTCTTAGTGCACAAGTAGCTTAAGTTTTCCACTAATAGTTAATGAGTTTGGGATTACGACTGTCATGCCCATTCCTTTGACCAATGCCTTTTGTCAATTTCCTTTGCTTAATTTCACCATTGACCAAAGGCTCTTCACCATAGAGACATGGTGTGGTTACGAGCATGACTGGTCATTTAGGTTACTCACCCATCCATATTTTTAAGGGTCATCAGGGCTACATCAGACACCACTCAATATGTGATGCCTTTTCTAATCGCTTGGCCCTACCACAACCTAAGCTATTTCTATGGACAAAAGGTTGTTAAGTAGAAAAATTTACTCTTTCTGAGGTGCCTTCCTACATCTCTATAGCACTTGCTGTTATTATTGACTACTACATAATAGCTCTAGAATTTTAACTCAACATCCTTTAGAAGACCATGCCAAATGGCACTCTCAACAAGTTTTTGCCATCACTTAGGATTAGCTAACCAATGTTAAAGTGTCTTGGAACCTTTCCTCCTTTGATCTTCAAAGCTCTAATTTAAATAGTTTTGAATACAACCAAGATCTACATCAGCAAACACTCCACGAAGGCTAATGCCCTGCATTTTGTAGCAACTATTACACCAAACTATTCATTGAGGTGTTGCATTGAACCGAAGACTTGGTGTTACGCTTACATGTAATCCATTTTTTATATTAGTTAATCCAACAAAGTGTGTTGTTATGCACTCTTAAATGGATTTCAACTTCCATGACCACTATCTTGCCATCATAATTGACCAACACAATTTGTAAGCTCTAAGCTAGTGAGTAGTTCAACATTGTGACTAGGCTTTCAGTTCATCCACATTGCTAGTTATTCTTAGAAAAATGGCCCACTTGGATTCTTTGGCTCAGCACATCAAATAAGTTGAGCCTTCCTACTAATTTAATGTATGAGAATAGGTTAAAGGCATTGAGACCTCGATGTCTCCTTGGCATTGGCTTTACCTAATAAAACACCAATTATGGTTCCAACTATCTTGAGGGGAACTTTGAAGGGAACTAGCAACTAGATGGTTTCATTAGTCTTTCACCCATACACCTAAGACAATTGATCGTTTTGCATGTTAGTGTTAATATAGGCCTCTGCCAGAGTTTCCTCATGCTATGCAACAAATTGTGTGATGATATTCTTCATCAAGCTGAACGACATTGTCGACCACCCTCTACTTCCCTCTAAACAATTTCAAGAATTCTTTGACTCTCTTTTTAAAGTTCTTATCTTATTTCACTCATGGTGCATGTTTGCTATTAACCTCTTGGAATTATTTAGCCTTAAACTAAATTGACCACCTAATTTATAATGCATTCCAAGATAACTTAGCTCATTTATAAATCCTAATGTGGTAATTTTGTATAAGCTAAACAAGGCTGTCACCCTCCGAAGCACCTCCTTCTAAGGTACTTGATTAAGATCCATCACTAAGGTCCTCTCTCTAAATAACAACTTGGGCTTTCGATTGCTTAATTCTCATAATGATTTGATCTTATTTTGCTCACCATTACCAAGAAAATCCTTGTATGTTCCTCCTCCACTTATTTATAAGTTTAAACTCAATCGATAGCCTTACCTAACAAACGTTGATAATTCCATGCCATAAAGCATGGAGTTGGATTTCTGAGGGTGTCTACTTCTCATGTTACAACATCTATTCATATTTGCCAATGCCTTAATACTCGAAGGCATCCACCACTTGCCATGTTGACAACTAACCATCATCCAACAGTTCAACATGCCATGTCATAGCACGGGGTGCTATCACTCACCTCCAAATCAGGGTTGAGACCCAAACCAGTAATTCAAGGCTTAAAAGGAGTGACAAGTTGCATTACAACCATGTAGGCATGTCATTGGCTTGCATCCTCAGATATAACTTACATTCAAAAAGTTGATGGTTCACTATATTCTACAATTCACATGTATCACATTTTGCTACATTCATCATCAATGCAAGAGCCAAGATATCCATTATTGAGTTTTTTGATGTTTGATTGGTAAGCACCACTGGACCTAGTAATGCATAATAGGCTCATTACTAGCTTAACATTTGTTCTCCATCAGCTCATAACCGTGGCCATAGTTTGTTGTTTATCCTTTACCTCATCGAGCTCCAGTTGGAAGAAAGAGCACGTGCAATGGAAGAATGCAACATAGAATCCACTACACCTCAAAAGGTTTTATAGAGCACTTGATCACTCATAGCTCTCTTCAATGATCCTTTTGTAAGTAGATATATGGAAACATTGTTATGTCTTCTTTTGCCTCTAAATGATAAGGTTCAGTACACTTCCCATCCAATTTCACATAGAAAACTTCTTACATTGCATTGATTCAAGCACTTCACTGAACTCTTCAATTGATAAGAGCAATGGGCTATTTGTATAAAGCATATGGACCTAGTAAATGCAAGCTGGCGACTAGCACTTATGAGGAATTTCTTATTGAAGATTAATAATTCAAATGATCTATTTCTATCAAGGTGAAATTTTGATAAGATTACCCAATCCTTTTAACTAAGGTGATGGACTCATTGAATACATCAATGTAGCAAGCATGTAGTTGATAACATCTGAGGGAATCATGGACCAAGTTTTGCCACAAACATTCCTGGCTTAGGTTGCCATAGTTTCTTTAAGAAGCTCACCGCAAGTCTTGCACCCGACATAGTTAGTTAGTAGGGTGAGGCCTCACTCGCTAAAAAAATTAATGCAATAAATCTCTTCACTAACTAAGAATGACCATACAACATCACCCATAGAATCAAGAAAGTACTCTGAATTTATGAATCATTATTTTTTCTAGACTTGGTAAGCATTCTAGTATTGAGCCAAATTAAGTTACAAACTATACCCTTGGTGGTGCCCTCTTACCTATTCCTTTAAGTTTTTGTCTTCTGACCAAAATCCCATAGGTTGGTCAAAGGAGACATTAGCAATATTGGTGTCATTTTTGGAGGATAAATGATCAAAATATGTTGTTTGTCTTGGTGGATGGTATTGTTTGTAGCAAAAGATAGGTTGAGGTAAATGATAGAACTTGGAGGTAGGGATGAAGCATAGCTAAATTTTGGTTCTAGCAATAGTTGTCACCATGTTGGAAGGCATGTTTAGGCATTACCTCATTTTATTTCTAGCAAACTCTAAAATTAACATGGAATCAACAATTTCCTAACTACCTACGAGTTGTGATCAAAGGCATGCTCCAAATCTAGAAAGATTACAAAAAAAAATTATAACTAGCATGGTGCTATTATCCCCAACACAATTAAGTAACTAAGATTTTTTTACCCTAGCAAGGGACAATTCTATGGATCTTGGAATTATTTTTGTTGACCATGATCCAATAAATTATGGTGGTGGACTTCAGGGAAGTGAATGGAACAATGTAGTGACATCACTAGAAGCATCACAATAAGATGAAATGATAATCGAGGAAAATTATCTGAATGGAAATAATTTAGCAAATAGGTTGGGTAAGGTGAGCTTCAAGGAGGCTTTTTAAGGTGGGAGAAAGAACAATGGTAATAACATTTTCATAAGAGGTCCTTTTACTAATTACATTGAGAGATAGACAAATTTGGATGTGAAGATCCTGGCACTAAGCAAGACCTCTTTCATAATTAATGATGAAATGCTCCTTTTGAATGAGGCTTATGATTGATGAGTTTGCTATCACCAGCATGATTTTATTACAGAGTGTATGGTGGTTCTTTATAATTTAATGGATTGCTATAATAGTCCAATATAGATGAGGCCATTTCATTGGGTTCCAAGTTCTAGATTTGTTGGTTGGGTGTTTTTGTTTGCACTTTGAGTTAGCTACAATTATAGATTTTGTGTGCTTGGGAGGACCCTAAAAGATTATAAGCTTTATATTGAATTGGATATGTAGACAAATGATTTTAAGCCTAATACTTTAGCAATGATGTGCTCCTCAGTTTGATTTCATAATTAGACACTCCCTCTTATTTATTGGGACATGTAGTATGCTTTACATATTACAAAAGTCATGAATGAGCTTATTTAGATTGATGGTTGACATGTAAAGGTCATCCTTTTCTAGGGTATGTGTATGAATTAATCTTTTAAATTTGCTTGGAGTGAGTCTATGCTTAATGGGTCGTTTGGTTGATGTTTTTAGAGGTTTGAGTAGTAGGGACTACCCTCTATTTTTTCACTTATGGAGAGGTGGGACATCCTTCCAGATATGTATATTTTAGTGTGTTGGTTGACAATGCCATTGTAGTTCACTACTTCAATCTTTTAAAGGTAAGACTTGATCAAGATATGAATGTCGAGGTGGTTTTGACATAAGTAGAATTAGAAGCTCATGAGAAAAGTAATAAGGTTTGGGATAGTGTATGGTTGTGTAACCTTGAAGAGGTGAGGGCTTACAATAGTAGAATCAAGAAATATTTTAAATGATTAAGATATGAGTAGGTAGGAAACTAGTAAGTACTACAAGCATAAAGATATGATGCAAGTTATTAATAGTGGTAGATCCTAAACCTTTAATGATGGGCGTAGTGGGGTTTCATCTAAGACTAACTAGGTATTAAAATAGAGAGCATAGGGGGAAGGTGAAATTTTGACAAATAAAAAGCAATATCCATCTAGTAGCAAGGAAAGTGGATGATGGCCTTTTTTATTCATCACTGATTTTTAGAAACATAAGTGGAAGTCTTGTGAAATCTTAGTCCATCCACTGTAGTGGCATGCCTAGTGCCTGAGAAAGGGACAAAGGAACTATAGAATGAATTCAGAGATTCTAGCAAAAATAGAAATGAATAAAGTTTGTTTCATGAAATTTTGAAAATTAAAAGACAAGCAATGGTGGTATTGCAAAAGAATGTTGAATTTGTTAGGGAATGGAGTAGTAGCCTCTTCTATCTTAGAATTTTTGAGAAACTATAGATGGCTGTGTTGTTAGTTTGTTCACTTAGAAATTTTAATTAGAATTTCTCATGCCTTTACCTTGTCATTAATTTAAGGTATTTTAAATGGAGTAGACATGAGCAAAGAAGGTATTCACACTACTATATTATTGCTAATCTCATTCTCTTGGCATAGAATTTAGTAGTATTCGATTACCTGCATGGTGTTGATCTTGATGTATATACATTATGCTTGGTTTGAGCATGCTGGCATCTATGAGGTAAGGAGAGGTAATGTTACTTCTCTTCTGGATATTGTCATTAATAGGTATGAAAATCTCTCTAGTGTTTACAGTAAAGGAAGGATTTAGAATGGCAACAAAAAGGATGTGCAATTTTTGGAGACGTATTCAGCGTGGGATCCTTGGAGATATTATAAGCAGTGGAGGTTTCAAACTATGTCTTCAATCAGATTTGCTAAGGAATGTTCGACCAACTTATCCAAAGGGTTTTATGCAAAACACTTTATTCAATTTGGATACGTCAATAGGATTGCCAAGGCTAGCGATCTATGAACAATTTGCCTTTAGGTGATTTATTATGCATCTAAAGAGCTTGTGTATATGAGTTAACTACATTAGAGGCTAAATGAGAAAAATGATATGCAAATCTTGAGAAAGACCATTGTTTGTGAACCTTGGTGAATTCTATCCAATGCCTATAAGGGCAAGAGCCACTTTATTGGCTTGGAATCATGACCATATTTTTAAAAGAGAGGAGGGCACTTTAGGAGGAGGAGCATTATTTATAGCTAGAATCTTTAGTAAATTTTGAATAGTAGGCAAGAGATATAGCTTCCTATCTCGGGCTCCAATTTCTTCTACTAAGTGATTAATGGACAATTATCTAGGGTACTCAGGTTGTGAAGGTAGGCTAATTTCGAATAGTGCAATGAATGTCATCAAGTGTTTGAGTCACATTTGCTATTATGGAACTGTGCTGCCTCTAAAATGTAGTCTAACATGATAGATAGTGTTGTAGAGGCTTATTGTTCGCCCATGTGCTTTTTTTAGTTAATAAAAAAGGTTGCATTTGTATTATGGAATATTCACAGGATTGGAGTTAGAAAAGCTCATAGCCACATGTGGTGCTTGGTAAGGGAAAATAAAGTTTTATAATTGGTTTGTTTGAAACTTAGGTGGAGAACTTTAATAAATTTGAGGTAGATCAGCTTTTAGCAAGAAATTAGAACTACTTTGTTTAATTATTGATCATATTATTAGGGGGTATTATGATTTTATGTTTGAAGGATATAGAGATTGAGATTATGGATTCATCCTCACAATTAGTTATTATCCATGTGAGATTTGGTAGCAACTATTCTTGGTAGTGTTGTGTGATGTGTGCTTCAAATGATTATATCAACCAACAAGTAGTATGGGACAAAATTAGAGAATTAGCAAGGCTTGGTGGATCATCAATTGTTGTAGAGGATTACGACACCTTACATAAAATAAGAAAAAGAGGAAACATTTAGTAGTGGGTAGAATCAGCATGTGTTCACCAACTACATTCATTATCTAGATCTAACTGACTTAAGATTTATTAGGAATAAGTTTACTTGGTACTATAATAAGATGTGGAGTGCTCATATATATGAAAGATTGTATACAGCTTTTGTAAATGTTGATGCTATGTAAGCATCTTTAAGTACAAAAGTGACACATCATGCTTTTGTCAGCTTGGGCCACTTCCCTTCGCTTATTCAGTTTAGATAATTATTATTGAATAAAAATAATAAAAGAACCCTATTTTAAAACATTTAGCTATCACTTCCACATTCAACTAATGTGTTGCAAGTAGCTTGGAAAAAGAATATCAAACAAAATCCTATAGATTGTCTATCCATTAAATTTAACAAAGCAATGTTAAAAGTAATGGAGTATAATTAAGCTTGATAAGTATTCTTAATAAGCCTCACATGTTGGAATAAGAGATCAAGGGGCTTCAACTTTAGGATTATAAGTATAGATTAGTAAAGTTAGAACATGATCTTTTGGCACAATGCATTGAATTTTATTATAAGGCTATAGCTTTAGAAGAAGCATAATGGTAGAAGTTTGACAAGCTTCATTGCAAAATCCTCGGGGACAAGAACAAGCTTTTTTTAGGTAGTAGGTACTTCTATGTATAGAAGCCAATATATAAATCACTGTAAAACTTATAATGGAGAATTAGTGGCTTTCCTAATAGAGATTAAAGAAATCCTCATACAGTTCTTAAATAAACAAGCACAGTTTAGGGCAATATGAACTTCCAAAAAATTCTATCCTTTGAGAACTATCAAGAGTGACCAAGCAATAATTATTATGGCTCCAATTAGTGACCATGAGATTAGAAATTTTGCTTTAACTATCAAAAAAAAAAATATAAAGCCCCTGGTGGGAATGAGATCTCTATTGAGTTTGTGCATGGTTATTGGAGTATTGCATAGGTAGATATTTTCACAATCCAAAAATAATTCTTTAATGATAACTGACTATATGCCAAAATGGTGGAAAGATATGTTAGTCGTTTTATCCCTAAAGTTTAAGCTTCTTCTACACCCAAACAATCCAATGTCAATAATCTTTTCAATGTGATCTACAATGTTTGACCAAAATTTTTGTGTGTAGATTGAAGATGGTGCTTCTTTATATTATAGCTAAGGAACAAGATTCTTTTGTTCCTAACCATGTTATATCTAATAATATAATTTTAGCAAAAGAAATGGTTGTATGTATGAATTTATTTTCTTCCAAAGATTGTTTAGTGGTAGTAAGGTTAGACAAAGAATACACTTATGATATGGTAAACTAGAAATATTTGTTGGATATGCTAAGGAATTTGAGATTCCTAAATCTTTGATGTGATTAGATTAAGACTTGTATCAATGCCTAAATATTTGGGATTATGTTTAAAGGTATTCATCTTTAGTGGATCGAAGTTTTCAGGGGTCTCAGATAGGGGTTTCTACTTTCACCATACCTCTTACCATTGTGTATTTGTATCACCCTTAGCTTATTTAATTCTAAGTGGACCAATCTACCTCTATTGGGATTAAGAATGGCCCTTCCTCCCTAATGATTACATGCCTTCTATATGCTGACAACATCATGTTTTATGAAGCAACAACTTGTGTTAGAGTGAGGGCCATTCAGAACATTATGAAGTAGTATGGGCAAAACTTTGATTAGGTGGTACATCTTAACAGAGCCAAACTATTATCTAGAAAGGAGATGGAATGAGAGTGATGGAAAATGATAGTAACAAAATTACATATGAGTCATGTTGTTAAATTGAAATGTATAGGCATACCTATTATAATAATTAAACTAAAAAAATAATTTCAAATTTAATATTGATCAAGTTAAAAACTTTATATCAAGGTGTATGACCAAGTGACTATCGATGATATAGTGCATTTCCATGATCAACTTGATGTTAGTTATTATTCTTGCATATTACTTAGCTTACTCTTTAATTCTAAGTTGCATTGTTATTGAGTTAGAGAATTTGAAATGTCGATACTTGTGAAGCAATTGTAATGTTTGCAACACACTACATCATGCGTATTGAGAATTGATGACTTTTCTTATGGAGTATGGAGGACCTAGAGTCTATAGTTTGTTGACATGGCAAGTAGCATTGATAATAAAGCTTGACAGGCAGGTTATGGCTCAAGAAGATAATTTATGGGTTTAGGCTTGCAGATGCAAGTATTTTGATACAAACAATACTTTTTATATGATATGTTGTGCATCACATACATGTAAGTTACTCAGTATTATAATACCATGGACAATTGATAGTATGGATTAAAAAAGAGGATGCATGGAGCTGTAACCTTGGGTTATCATCTTCATAGGGTGATTAGTCTTGATTTTGCTTCCTGCTTCCTCCAAGCCACGAACAAGAGAGATCAAGATGTTGATGTTAAGTCCATCGAGATGTAATATGTTGGTGGACATGCAACATAGCTTATCGGAATGTCATATGATGAAGGAATTTTTGTCCAACAACTTTGTAAATCTAATCTCATGCTCAATAAGGTAAGTGGAAAGTTTTTTAATTTTTTAAATGATCTTTTTAATGGAATGGTAATGAACATATGGGTCATAACTATAGCTCATTCAATTAAATTTGGTGCTTCAAAATTATATCACCTAATAATTAATAAAAAATTTCTTGTGCACACAAACAAGGTGGTCAATTTAGTTACACTCCCAAGAATTATTCAAATTGCTATAGCTACTTGTTGCATATCTCCTATCCCATCTAGTGGGAGCTTTGACAGCCTTTAGTAGCCATTTCTTAACTCTTATTGGACTACTCCAATGAGTTGGGTTAAGCTCAATTATGATGCAACTGTGTAAAATAATCTATATGCTAGAATTCCTATTGTTATTTTGGGTACTTGGGTAGGCCTATTATTATTACTAGAAGGACTCAGATTTTTGGGGTCAATTTCACCATAGAGATCAATATTCTTAAAGCAATGGAGCTCATTCGAATGTTACTTCCTAATATCCATACTGTAGAGAACAAGTCAGACTCTATCATAATTATTATTGAAATGAACCAATTTATTGTGTCTATAATGAATAGGAGTACCTATCATAGTGTTATTACTTATGTGTAGGGCATGTAGTACTTCAAACTATCCCACGTAAAGCATCATGTCAATTGTGCAGCCAATTGGGTTGGGCATCATGCTCTTTTTGTGTGATTTTATTTGGGATTGGGAATGCGCCATCCACAACTACATTTTTGTTATTTATTTTTTAATTTTATAGAGGGGTGACAAACGGAGCTTGTATGTGTCCTACTTTGATAGTATGCTCAAGGTGTGTGTGTGTGATTATCTATTTATTGGGTCACTTTCAGCAACTTTAGAAATGGTATTAGAGTTCTTGTACATCTAAATACGCATTGAGCAATTGTAAACAATGCTAGGAGCTAAGTCTAGAAAGTTGGTGAAGAAAACAAATACAAATTTACTGAAGGTGTCCTCGTCACAAACGACATATGCTAATTTTCATCATTTAGCTAAACAAATGCGGAGCCAAACAGTCCCATCATGATCATGCAAGATGCCAGAATTATCTTCACTTCAGGGCACTAGTTATTGAAGGTGAATTTTAATGTTATGTAGGGAACAATGTAGTTCATTCTATGGAAGTGTCACAGTTTGAGGTAGTTAGCTATAATGGAATTATTCTTAAGGGATTTGAATATAATTGCTAAAAATTGCATTGTTTCATAAGAGAAGTATCTTTCTCCAAATGGTGTTGTTGGGGGTATTTTTTTGGTTACAAACATGGTGCTTGTTAAAATGAAACAAGGGTCATGGAAGCTAGTAATAGAAATGGCAAACATGAACTACATCACTCTATTATGGTCAACTTCAAGGAGACACTTACCACCAGGAGGAAGGACAATGTTAATTAGTCAGTGATGGGAGGCCCCACCCTCATTAACTTCTTGGAAAGACCAATTAATTTGGATGATAATATGCTAGCACCTAAGGATACCTCTTCCATAATTAATGATGAAATTCATCTATCAAACAAGGCTTGTGAAGGACATATTCATTATCACCAGTATGACTTCATGGGTAGAGTGGATAGTGGTCATCTATCATTTCAATGGATAGCCAGAATACTAAAGAGTAAGTGAGGCCATTTAAGAGGATTTTGGGTCTTAGACTTGATACCTGAGTATATCAAACTAAATTTTGATTTGGCTAAAGATGGAGATTCTATGTGGTTAAGAGGGCCATGGTAAGTTACTAAACTTTCATTGAGGCTAGACATGTGAAAACCTAAATTTAGATTTAATACTTCAACAATTATGTGTGCCCTAGTATGGATTCAATTTTTGGTACTCCCATTTGTGTAGTAAGACATAGCAAATATAGTACACATTATCGAAGCGTTAGAGGATCTTATAAAAATTGATGGTTGAATGATAGATATGTAAAGGCAAACCATTGTTAGAGACTGTGTCATAATAGACCGTTCCAAAATGCGTCAATCCTTTTCATGGTTTTTGTATAAAGATTACCTATCATATGCTTCACGTATGGAAAAGTGGGTCATGCTTTTGGATCATGTATTCCTAGTCAATTGGTACTCACTATTATGATAGGTGAGAGTTGGTGTCATTTATATATTGGACAAGAAGGGGATAAGAATGGGCAAGCTATTTTGATTAGATATTTCTAGAGGATCATGATGAGAAGAAATATAGTCTAAGACCTTGGATGGTTGTCCAACCAAGGATAAAGAGGTTGATGGTAGCATCACAATAGTGGTGGACTGTAGTAAGAAATGATATGGGTAGGTATGATGTGGGAAAGCACTATTTAAGAGTATGACAAAAGGTGAAGGTCTTACACTAGGTAAATGGGGTGCAAAGGAGTAACACTTAAGGTAGAATGGCTACCAAAGTAGAACGTCAAGGAGAGGTTGGTCCTATTACTAATAAAAGTTATAGTTCATCAAGTAACAGGGAATTAGAGGAAAGCCTTGTAAAGATTATACACATACTGAACTATGGAATTTAGAGAAGTAGGAGAAACTCTCACGCATTTCAAGTTCATCCATTACATTGGTCAAGCTAGGAGTGCAAGAAAAGGGAAAAGCATGAAATAATGATTCCTATTATGGTAAAGGAACTACAAAATGAATAAAAAGAGGGGGAACCCTTAGCAATTTGGAAGTTCACAAAACAAAAAATGGTATAATGTAGGTTAACATTCAATCAAACAGTACATTATGTAGCAGCTTCACCTCTCCAAGAAATTAAGAGAATGACCATATAATTTTGTTGTTGCTGGGAACACATGAAAAGAAATTTTGACATTGCTCATGGTTCTTCCTTGATGTAGATAAAGGGTATTGTGGCTAGTGTTGGTAGCAACAAAGAGCTTTATTGTTATGTCACATTTGTGTTGGCTGTAGGGATTCTATAGATCATAGAATCTAGATGCATATGAGAACTTGCATGGTTCCTATTTTGCTTGTTGTTGATCAAGCTAGACTCAAGCATGGCGATAACTATGTTTAGGTAGGATGCTATTATTTGTGTTATGGTTATGGTTAAAATCAACTTTACAAACTTCTTCATCATAAGAAGTAGGGGATCATTTTAGACTGGCATTAAGGTGCAAGAGTAGTTTGTGAGGCGAAATTCTATGGAGGCTAGATTGAGAAATTATATACTACTATGGATTTTTAGCAAAAATTCTGACATGCTCTGGGAGTCTAAGATTACAAACTATTGAGGAAAGTATTACACATGAAAACAGATTATATGGGTCAATTAACTACAACTCGAGCAAATTGTAAGCTATGACCTATGAGTTCGAAGTAGTACCCTCATATGGAGGACTTGTATGAATTTTACCAAAAAAGTTTATAAGGGGTATGGGTGGAGATTGGTTGTGGGGTTATGTGTCAACGAATGCTAAAGTTGCTGTAGGTAATATGTCACTTTACATGTGTAGCTACTGTTGGGTGTATAGATCAAGTTATATATTCTTATTTTTTCTTAACTATAGCTTTTTGGTGCTTCAATTTAAGAGTGTATGGATCAATGACTCAGTACTATTATATGGGAGGTTTGTGAGTAGATTTCACCAAAGGGGGGGGGGGGGGTAGTATGTCCAAGAGTAGACATTATTGGGGAAGATGTGAGCATAATTTATTTCCTATATGTAGAATAAGTTTACAAAGGGTATCTGGTGGCTATTTATCATGTCAACTAATGTGTTCTCATTGCTCAATTGTTACATTTGGACTCACTTCCAGGCAAGGTGGCAAGTAAATTGTTCATTTAATTACTACGACGTGGCTCGATGTTGGAATTTAACTTCTGTTTTTGGTTGAATTTGGAATGCTTGGTAATTAGAGACAAGTTATGAATATATAGGAATTGTTGCTACATATAATCAATTGAAAAGCTATAGGTTCATTAAAGGAAAAGGAAAGATTGTTCATTCTAGCATGCATTATAGGTGTAATTTAAATTCAAAGTAGGTCTACATAGAGTATTTTTGGACTATGGTTGTTGGTGACTACCACAATGAATGGGTTGCACCACCTCATCATTGTGTTGGTGGGATGGGTTATAAGTTGTTCTTTTTTGATAAAGGGTGTGCACATGTTTAGTTGGGTAAATGTTTTGGTGACTAGTAACTTCTAGAACATTGCTTGGGAAGGTTGTTGTTTCCAAATTATGTGAGTAATCTCATGTATTAGTTGATCTGTAAGTGCTATAGTGGAAGTTTTATACATATGAAAAGCAAATTTGGCATGGATAAGATGTGCAGCATGGGATCTATTATGACCAAGGGTAATGTATTTTTGTTATTAAATTATAAGTTCTTTTGTGATTTGGAACAGAAGGAAGATTAAAGTAGCAAACTCCCTTGGCTATTTTCAACATTTAGTAAGGGAGAAAATGGTCTTTACAATTTCTTTATTGAAAATGCATGTGGAGACCTTTAATTGATGTAAGGTGGATCAGCGTTTGGGTTAAAACTGGAACTACTTTATGTAGTGGTCATAAGGTTATTTAGAGGCATTGTAATATTATGGAATGTTGTGATCAAGCTTACGATTATGGTTTTCTATTCATCGTTACTTACTAATTAGGTGAGATCATGTAGTAATGAGATTTTACAATATTATATTGTGTATGTCTCAAAAGACTATACTAATTGATAACCCATGGAACTAAATTAGAGATTCTACAAAGCTTGGTGGACCATTACCTTTTGCAAGACACTTCAATGGCTTACTTGCACAAGGGAAAAAAAAGGAAAACATTTAGTAATGGGTAGGCTCATTATGAGTTCTACAGTTTCATTCAAAATTTAGATCTAATTGGCATTGGATTTATTAGGATTCAGTTTACTTGATGTAATAATAACGAGGGGAAAACCCATAAATATGAAATATTAGATGGAGCTATCATGAACATTACTGATATGCAAGCCTTCTCAAGTACAATTGTGACTCATCTTGCTCACATTAGCTTGGACTGTTGCTCATTGCTTATAAAATTTAGAAAATAGATTGTGGTCAAAACTTATAAAAGAATCATGTTTTGAAAACATATGGGTATCCTTTCCTTAATTAACTATTGTGTGTATGACACTTCGAGAATGATGGTTAGAGGAAAACTCTATTGTTGATTTTTTTACTAAATTTAGTAGAGCATTATTAGCTTTAAACAAATGGAGAGTAGTTGAACTTTGTAATATCTTAGTATACCTCACCAATTGGAAAAAAAATCTAGGATCTTCAAACTAAGGAATTTTTAAATAGAATAAATGAGCTTGAGCATATGCTTTTAGCATAATGTATCACTTCTGCTAATTTTGTGGCTTCAGTAGAAGAATAGTGGTGATAGTATGCAAAGCTTTAATGGACCACCCTTGGAAAAAAAACACACATTTTTTCTTGATAATAGCTACTTTTATGTCCATAAGCAATTGTATGCACCAACTCAAAAATTATAGTGGCGAATTGGTAGCCTCCCCAATTAAGATTAATGACATACTCATGCAATTTTTTTAGTGAAACATGGTGTAGCCATTGACAAAATGAGCCCTTTCCACCTTTCCAACCTTTAAGAACTATCAACAGTGATAAAGCAGCCACACTTGTGGTTCCTAGTAATTATGAGATTTGAACTGCCATAATGTCCATAAAAAGAAACAGATCACCAACTGTGGATGGCATCCTTATTGAGTTTGTACATGGTTATCGGAACATTACATAAGTGAATGTCAATGTTATGAAAAAAAATCTTTTAGGATAGCTTTATGCCTAAACAGCAAAAATATATACTCGTCATTCTCATTCCTAAAGTCAAATGTACTTTTAAACCCAAAACATTTCATGCCCAAAAGCTTATCTAAAATTATTCATAAAATAGTGACCAAACTTTTGGTGGTTATTCCAGAGATGATGCTCTTTATTATATTTGCCATGAAATAAATTACTTTTGTGCTAGGTCATGTCATATTTTATAATATATTCTTAGTAAAGGAAATGGTTGCCTGTATACACTTATCTTCTTCCAAAGAGGGTTTCATCCCGATGAAGTTTGAAATGGACAAGACTTACCACAAAGTGAAGTTAAAACTAGTGCATGAATCTGACAAGAGGGGTGTCTATTGTGGGTTTTAAAATAATTTTTGTTAGTAAGAAATATACTTATTTTTCAAATTTTTTTATATAATTAATTTTATGTTAGTTGAAAACTTTGATTTTTAAATATGTTAATTTATACTTTTTATTATTAAGAAAAATGAACATAAAAGATGAAATAGTACATCAAAAGTTTTAGGTACATCTGTTCAAACTAAAACCTACATTCACTCTCATAGACATTGGCAAAAAATCTCCACTAATAAAAAGGATAAAACTTGAGATTTTTTATTATGGTTTACCTGTAAACTATTTGAGATTCTTTTCTATGGTTCATCTCCAACCTACTAGTTTTAGCAAGTTTTACTATAACTTGGGCTTTTATGAGCTCAACTCCAACTCAAATTTATTTAAATCAAGCAGAACTCAGGCTTTCACACATGTCAAGCTACCAATCCCAAAAGAAAAAGCATAAAATAGAAAGAAACAAATTTTTGATAACAATGTAAAAATTATTTTATGCTTGTTCATGAATGTAAAAAGGCATGAATAGCTCAAAATTTTGAAGAGAATTAGGAAAATAGAATGTTATAAGAATTAGGCTTAGTTTGAATTTAGAATTTCAAGTAGTCGTATGCCATAGGTGCTAGTAGGAAAAATTTATGCTTGTTGAATATGATGCAACCCTTCTTTGAGATGTTAAAATATTTTTCTTGTTCAATGTTTTTTTTCTTCACAATGGTTAGGTTTTTATAGAAAATATTTGGTCATAGCTATTACAAAGTCAAGTAAAAATTTGTCTAAAAACCTATTACCAAAAAGACAAACACTATTCTAAGTGGCTCAAACAATGTTCTAAAATGGCTACTACAATGGCAAATATAATGGCATATAAAATGGCTACTACAATTATGTGATCAAATGCTCTGAAGGTGGATGAGTTATAGTTGGTTGGATCAAGCAAGATTAGATTAGAGCCATTTGATCAAGTAAGATGTGGTATGGAACATTTGATTAATAAATAGAAAAATTGAGATTAGACCTTGACCATAAGATTCATTAAGGATAGATCCAGACAATCAGATCAAGGATATATTGTTTCAAATAGATGAGTGGTAAGAGATTGGTTATTATGGATGAAGCAGTAATCATCCGATCAGCCAATGAAATAGATGAGTGGATGGATAAGATCGTTGCTATTAGGAAGTCACTACTGATTTAATCCTAATTGTAAGTAAAGATAAGAATTTAGACTTTAAAATTATACAAGCAATGGTATTTTATTTGGCCAAATTAGGCTGACTTCCCATTAGGGAATTCATCTCCTGGGTGCACTCATAACATGTAGATTTATATGGATCAACCTATATGTATAAGTTCAAGTGCTACCTATCTCAATCAAATCTCTTACCCATCTAGTTTAGGATTCACTGTCAACCCGAATAAGATCCACCCAATTTTCTTTCTCCGATGCTTGCAAGTGCTTACACGACTAGGCTTGCTTGGCTCGAGAGCTTTGTACTTGAGCACAAGCTGTGATGTGGTAGAAAAGTTTTTGTTTTAATTATTAAAAATTTAAAAGAATTCTTTTTTTAATTTAATCAGGGTTTGGTGAATAAATTAATAAGGAATTTGATATGGATAGAATTTAACTAGAAAAAGTGTTATGGATTAAAAAATCTAATCCAATTCATTTGCTAAATTAAGGAGTTGATTGAATAATTTGATACTCAAATATGATTTGAGATTGAGACAAAATGGGAGTGCATTTAAAATCAACAAATTAACATTCCATTAAAAAAACTTATGAAAGCTTTATGTGTATGTCATTAATCCTTGGAACATGCTAAACACTCCAAGGTGCTTTGAAAACTACAAATTCACCATCTTGTGAAGTGCTTGGCTTGTTTTCTACATTTAAACCTATTTCATATTAAAAAAACTTATTAGAATAAAATGCTAAATATTTAATACTTGACTCATCAAACACAAGAGTGATACATTAATCTTCCCATTTTGATGATGGTAGGACATAAATGTTTAGATTAAAATATAACAAGTAAAAACATATTTTAACAAATGATAAGAGGTATATATATATATATATGCTCCCTTTACTTCATACTCTCATTTACAACATGCTTCCCCTAACTTTATGACTAATCTAAATTTTATCTTAACCATCATCATTCTCCCGCTTTGAAATCATCAAAAGGGAGGTTTAATTTATAGAATTTCTACTATACCAATAAAGAAGTTTTACAAATACATATTCAAATTTTTACTTTAAAGGTTCATACTCTTATTGTGTTAATCATCTAATGATAGAATCTCTAATAAAAAGAAATCTTAAATTTTTGTGAAGGCTTTTTATAATGATGAAGTTAATTATATACCCTTAAATACAAGCTTAGTTTTGTCTCCAATTATTACTTCATTTTTATATAATTTATTCTTGAGTACCTATTTATCTCTAATCAATTGACTTGAACGTGCAACCTTTAGCGAATCTTCAACAAATATTGTTTCTTTGATAACTGTAGATGTACTATAAAAAATTGTTTAATCGAAACATGGGTTCTAACTCATTGATTAACATATCATTTATTTGATTTTTGTAGGTTTTGACACTACCAAACTCAAGGTTGTTGATTAACTTTCTTCACATTCATTCTTGTCTAATTTACTTTCTTGATTTTTCGATAAATGGTTTATCAATGATTCAATGAAAGCATTTCATTATTTAATTTGTAATTCTCTCATAAAATATAATAATTATGTTCTTATCTAAATTTTATATCAGAGTAACAAAATTTTCGATTGCCTCTTTTTTATATAAATCTAGACAAACCATGATCGTTACCAAATTTATATTAATTTTCAAAAATAAAATAAATTTTCTCTAAACATGTAGTGTTGCTTCTTAGAAATCTTTGAAACATTACATTCCATCTTCACAAATAATATAGCTATTACATAATAGAAGATTCAAAGAATCATAAATGGATGCACGATTTCATTATCATAATAAAGGTTATGTATTAACATTTTTACACCCATCAAAATTTGTTCCTTGTGCACTATTAAATATTTAAGAGATATAAATTGATTTCATATTTTCAATTTCTTGTAATAAACATATAAATATTTATTTCTTAAAATTTATTAAATTGAGACTATTTTATTTTTCTAATTTTCTAATCAAACTAAAGGGACTTTTAATGATCTCTTCTTATTTCATAAAAAATAACTGATTAAATAAAATAAATTTTCCCATAAACTATACAACATTTCAATTCTTAATGAAATTATAATAGAATCCAATCATATTTTTTAAAGAATCTTATGATAGAACTATGATATTAACTTCTTGATAATTTTGAATTTATTATGCTAAAATTATATACAATTTCTACCTTGTATTAAGAAATTAAAATTAATACCAAGTCCATTAAATTTCCATCCTAAAAATTTGTCTTACAAATTATATCTCCACACTACGATTATAGAGATACCTCACATTAAGTTCTCTATTCTCTAATCTTAAGGACCCAAGCAAGCTTGGGTTGACTACTAACATTGATTGTGAGAGTATTTACAATGTCATTGCTAATTACTTATTTGAAACAAGGTTTTGAACTAGAAATTATTTTTTTAAAAATTTTGTAATCCTTGATGGTATGTATTTATCTACAATTATAGAAGCATCTAATATTTGGAATGTTTTGCATGTGATCAATAGAAGACATATCCTTATGTTTGGGAAAATGAACACCATATGAAGCATTAGAAAATTTTAGATGTTTAAGAAGTAGTTTTTTTAAACTAGTAATTTTTTCTTTCATGGAAGTATTCTCGAAAGCTTTGAATATTTTTCATCACAAATTTGAAGCATTTCTATTTTCTTTTTCTCATTATCTTTCTTAAAAAATCTAAAAGAACAATCTTTTCTTTGTAAAATGTTTTGATTTTTTATGTGCACACAATAAAAAAGTGAAGGTACTAATGACTTATGTGTATATATTTTTAAGAACATCACGAGACAAAGAGCTTACCTCATTCTCTTTTTCTTCACTAGATATACTTGATTCATGACTCTTTGCCATGAAGAAAATAATTCCATCTTCCTCACTAATTGAAGTTGTAGAACCGAAATCTTTTAATGAACTCCAAGTAGCTTGGAGAGCTTTTTTTTCTTCTTTTTTATTCTCTTCTTTTTGTCTTCCATTTTCTTGTCATTAAGTTGTGCACATTCTTGTCTAACATGGTTGGTTTGACCACATTCAAAGCACCTTAGCACTTTTTCTAATTCCTATTTACAAATTTTTTTGCCAAATGTTTAGCTAAATCTTTAACATGAAAATTTATGCCTTCTTCCAAAGCCATAGAACAGATGGATGTTGTGTTTGAATCATTTTTGCATGTTTAAAATCCCCATGGTTCTTATTTCCTTATTTGTAGAAGCCTCCTCTTCAACCCTTCTTCTCATCTCAATCTAAACCATCAATAATTCTCCAATTCTTGTAATGTGAGTTTGTTTACATCTTTGCTCGCCTTCATTGCTATTGCAAGAGGACCATGCTATTTGGGTAGAATCCTTAGCACTATTCTTAAACAATCAATAGTAGAAAACACTTTTCAAAGATTTTCTAATCCATTAGTAATATTTGTAAATAACATAAACTTATTCTTTATGGTTTGTCTTAGATTCATTCTAGAGAGCTCATAACCATACATAATCATATTTATTTTTGTATCTTTAACTTGTGAATTTGCATCATAAGTAACTTCTAAATTTTTCCAAACTTCATATACAATATGCAAACTCCTTATTTGATTTAATTCGCTAAGAGATAAGCCACAATAAATGTAGCTGAGTGTTCTCGCTTTTAATGATGCCATTATTACTATGTTCACTAAGCAACTTCATCTCGTTAGTACATGAATCTCTATGTAAATCACAAGGTTTGGCAATAACTTCCCAAGGCTATTTTTCCAATATAAATAAGATTCATCCTTACATAACGAGTCGCAAACTAAAGAAAAACCTTCATCTAATTTTGCACAAATAATCAATGACAAGTAAAGTGATAATGAAAAAAAAATAAATTAACAAACAAAATTATTTTGCAAAGTACAAAAAATGTTGAGATAGAAATTACAATTAATGCGAATCCAAAATAAAAATTAAATAAATTTGAAAAAATTAAATTGCACGAGACGAACCACCTAAGTGATTTGACTCATGTTTTGAAGGGAACCTACTATGATACTCATTGAAATAAATATTAATGTGCAAATCTTACATGAGAGGGGTGCATTATGGGTTTTTGAAATATGTTTTTATAGAAAGAGTTTTATGTTTGTTAAAAACTTTGATTTATAATAATGTTAATCTATAATTTTTATGATTAAGAAAAATGAAAATAAAAGTCGAAATAATCCAACAAAATTTTTTGGTGGTTCGATTCAAACAAGAGCTTACATCCATGCCAAACAAAGTTTAAGAAAAAAACTTCACTAATAAAAGGGTTATAACTTGAGATTGCTTCTTACGATTCACCTCCAACCTGTTGGAAATGTTTCCTTAAAGTTCATTTCCAACCTGCAAGCTTTCGTGTGTTCAACTATAAACTAGGATTTTATGAGCTCAATAACAACTTGATTTTTCCAAGATCAAACCAAACTCTAGCATTCACAAATGCCAGATAGCCCAATCCAAATGAAAAATAAAAACACATCAACAAAAAAAATTCCAATAGAAGTTTAAAAAATTTTCATGATTGTTTATGAATTTAAAAAGGCATGAAGAGATCAAAATTATGAGAAGAATTGAGAAAATGAAAGTTTAGAAGAATTAGGCTTAGTTGGAAGAATTTGAAATTACAAGAAGTTGTTAGTCTTATGTGTTATTAGGGGAAATTTATGCAAGTAGAATATGATGCACCCCTTCTTTGATATGGTAAATTATTTTTCATGTTGATTGGTTATTTCATTCATAATAGTTAGGCATTTATATAAAAACATTTGTCTTAGCCATTAGAAAGTCAAGTAAAAGTTATTTCAAAAGCTATTACCAAATAGCGTAAAATGTTTTTCAAAAAGCTTAAACAATATTTTTAAAATGGTTGTTACAATGACGTATATAATGGCTAGCAATTTAGCTATTAGGTGGGATTAACTAGAGGCGTTGGATCGACACAGAGGAGCTCTCGACCATACGTTCGAATGCTACAAAGGTAGATGAGTTCTAGATAATTGGATCAAGCTTGAATCGATTAGAGCCATTTGATTAAGTTGGATAAGATTTGGAATGTTTGATTAATCAATGGTAAAATTGGGATTAGACCTAGATTGTAGAATTCAAATAAGAGAGATCTATGCCATCACATCAAGGATATACTATTTCAAATAATAGAAATAAAGATAGTTGTCTGATGAAGTTAGACGAGATCAAGACCATTAGATGGATCTATTAGTTACAACAGATGGAGTAGTAACAATCTGTTCGACTTATCAAATGGACAATTAGATTGATAAGATCATTGATTATAGGTAGAGGCGATCTCCATCGTGCGATAGAAAATAAATGTGATTGGATGGTGTTGAGCACTCACAATTTTTGATGTAGGTACACACAAGGGATTTAGTCCTACATTATAGAAAAAGATATGAATTTGGACTTTATAATTTTATGCATTGAAGTATTCTACAAAGTAAAAATAAGCTTGGCTTCCCCCTTGTGTGCTATAGAATTCATCTTCTGAGTGTATGTGTGACAAACAAGTTTAAATAGGTCAACCAATATGTATATGTTTGAGTGATGCAGGCTCCACGCAGTGCCTTAGCCCATCCAATTTATGATTCACTACAACTACAAATGACTCGTGCCAATTTTCTTGACCTGAGGCTTATAAGTGCTTTCCCAATCGGGCTTGCTTGGCCCGAGAGTTTTGCACTTGGGCACAAGCTAGGATATGGAAAAAAATATTTTATTTTAATTGTTAAGAATTTAATAGAGTTAAGTTTTTTAATTTAATTAAGTTTTGGCAAACAAACAAGCATGGAATTTAACAAGGATAGAATTTAACGATTAAAAGGATTGTTGATTAAAAAAAGGAATTCTATTCGTTTGCTAAATCAAGGAGAAGATTAAATAAATTGATACTTGAATATGATTTGAGATTCATATGAAATAAGAGTTCCTTTAAAATCAACAAGTTCACACTCCATTAAAAAAACTTATCAAAGCTTGCACATGTCTTCAATCATTAGAACTTACTGAACACTCCAATGTACTTTGAAGTCCACTAATTCATCCTCTTCTAAAGTGCATGGCTTGTTGTTTACATGTAAACCTATTTCACAAAAAATGTCCATTAGAATAAAATACCAAATATTTAAGGTGTGACTCATCAAGCACAAGGGTGACTCAACACAAGGTCATCCAAAACTATGTTAGAAATGCTAAAGAATTTGTGGTTGCTAATTCTTTGGTGTGTTTAGATATTGGCTTTTATCATTATATTGAGTTTTTGAATTATGTTTAATTGTGTACGTTTATAGTGGATATAATCGTCATGGAGTCTTTGGTATGGATGTGTACTACCACTACACTATTTTACTATTGTGTTTAATATCTATAATGGCTTATTTAATACTAGCTTGAGGATGTTATATTGAATAGTTCAAGATTAGCCATTACTACTTAAGATTACACACCTTTTATGTGGTGATGACATCATGATTTATGGGTATACAATATATCTTACAATAGGCACCAATTGGGATATTATGGAGTAGTATGGGCAATACTTTTGGTCAGGTGGTGAATCATAGCAAATATAGAGTATTATTTAGTATGGGGATGAAATGAAAGTGTAAGATGATAATAGCTAGCAAATTATAAATTCATCAAGTTGTTCAATTAAAATATCTAGGTATACTAATTGCAACAAATAAACTACTAAGAAAGAATTCAATTTTATTATTAATTATGTTTAAAATTGTGTCTCAAGATGGATAATCAGGTCATTATTTATGATGGGCCATACTATCATGTTAAACTGTGTGTTAATTGCTATTCCTACTTACTACTTAGCCCATCATTTAATTTGCAAGCAGCATTACTACAAAGTGAAGAAATTGAAATGTCATTACCTATGGAGTAGTTCAAATATTATAACATAATACATTATTCCTATTGGGAAATGGTAACTCTTCCCATGGAATGTGTGAGACTTAGATTCCATAGTTTATTGACTTGGTAATTAGTATTAAATTCAAAACACTACAGGAGGGTGATCACTTAAGAAGATTATTTATGGGCTAAGTCCTTTAGATCCAAGTACCTTATGATAAACAATACTTTCAATATGCCAGTTGTGCTTCTCATACATGTAAGTGACTTAGTATTACAACCCCTTGGATAATAAATAATACATTTTGGATGATTATAATGGGTAATTTAGTTCATTCTCCTTGGATAAATGGCTTGGCATCCAACCAATTACTTCATGGCCAAGTTATCTTAACAAGTGGACCATCTGACACTTGTAGTAGAGTTGGTTATGGAGCATGGTGCATGGGATCACAAGATATAAAATGTATTTGCTTCTAATCTTGTACCTTACATTATGCATTTTCCATAGAACAAATTGAACAAAAAACTATTATGTTATACTTCAAACTGAGTAAGGATATGATGTTGGACTCAAAGAACATCTATAGTAGCATATATGCATGCAAAAGTTCTATTAGAAAAGAGGATGTGTGGGTTTGGAAAGTCAAGGTACAACCTTAGGTTAACATATTCTTATGGAGATTAGTGTTAAATAAAGTTCCAACTCATTCCTACCTTCAGGTAAGAGAGATTGAGGCACCAAAGCTTTACCTATGTGACTGTAATGTGACTGAAGATGTGAAACATTGTTTGTAGGAGTGTCATAATGCAAAAGAACACTAGTCCAAAAACTTTACAAAAGAGAATTTGAAGCTGGAAGAGTGAACTATAAGGATGTTACTTCATTAACTGAGCTTCCTAATTAGATGTCTATGAATGTGCAGATGGTTGCTACATCTTATATAGTAAATTGCACTACTTTTACATTATTTAATATTTAGCTTAAAAGAAATTTGCAAGCACATGTACAAAAGGCTCTCAATGCAATTACAGTCCAAAGAAATATTCACTTTTCTAAATTGCTTGTTTCAACCCTCCTAACCCATCTAGTGGGAGTTGTAGTAGCTTTAATGGGCTTCTTGATACCTCTTATTGGACTCCTCTAACGGGACTGGCTTAACTCAATTGTGATGCAATTGTGCAAGTTTATCTAAATGTTAGAATTGTTATTATTATTTGGGATTACATGTATACACCTTTTATTATTATAAGAAAAACTTGGGTTTTATGTTTAGTTTTGGCCATGATGGCTATTGTTATTCTTTAAGCAATGAAACTCCTCATAATGCTTCTTCAAAAGCTCTAAGGAGTGGTGATCGAATCAAACACTACTACAACAATTCCTACAGTGAACCAGTTGTCATTGTCTATGATGAATAGTAGTACCTATCATAGTGCTTTCACATAAAGTGCTAAGGAAATTGGGGTTTGGCTAAGTGCCTTATCATGTAGTTTTATATGAGTTTGTTTGGGATTAAGGAATGCCCTTTGCAAAATTGCTTCAACTTTGAATTTTTATTGATTTTATGGATGAACCGCCATATGGAGAGTTTAATGTGTTCTTTGGCCATTTCTTAATCAAGGAACAAAAAGACTTTTGGAACCCAAAGACTTCGGTAGAAACATTGGAAGCATTAATGAAGTACAGATGATCATTAGGTCACATGCTATAGGCAGATCATGCCATTGGTGATAGAAGGCATGTGGAAGGCAGTGGTGGAAGGAAGTGTTGGAACATGGTGACAGGGTAGAAGCATTTGCAAATTTTTGTTTTAGGCTTCCATAAGGAGAGATTCATTAAACCAATGTAGGCAGACCCTTGCCTTGTGACCCTAGGAATAACTTGCATTTAAAAAATGAATGGTTCATGAGATTCTACAATTCACATGTATGACATTTCATTGTGTTCTTCATCAATACAAAAGCCAAGATATCTATTATCGAGAGTCATTCAATATTTGATTGTCAAGCCCTACTAGACCTATAAATGCATAACAAACATATGGCTTGCTTATGATTCTTCCTTGGCACAAGTTAATGCATATTGGTTCTTTTTTATTCCACACAATGTCGAGCTCCAAGTGGAAGCAAAAGCACACATAATGAAAGAATGTAACATTGAATAGTTGTCACATCACTAAAGGTTGCACCATTCACTTGATCATTCATACCACTCAATTATGATCCTCCTACAAGTTCACCTTCGAAAAAAATATTACAACTTCTTCTAAATGATAAGGTTCAATGGACTTCTCATAATGTCACACATGGTAAATAACCTACATCACATCAATTTAAACACATCATTGGACCATTCAATTGGTAGGTGCAACAAGCAGTATGTCAAAGGGAAAGTATGTAGTTAATGCAAGCTAATGATTCACACTTATTTGGAATTCTTTATTGGAAACCAACAATTGCAATGATCTATCTCCATCATAATGAAATTTTCATAAGATTACCCAAGTCTTTTGACCAACATGATGTACTTATTTAATACTTCAGTGTAAAGCACATTCATCCCAAAAACTCTAAGGGTATCATAAACTTATTATTATATTTGACTTCCACGGCCTAATGAACCATAGTCCCTCTAAGAAGTTGACTATAGGGCTTGCAAACCACATAGATTGTTAGTAAGCTAAAGTCTTATTGTTAACTAAATTAACCTAACGCATCACTCTAGCAACAAAGAATGACCAAGCACCCTCACCAATAAAATTAGGAAAGAGATCTAAATCTATCAATCATTGCTATGTTTAGAATTGGTAAGCTTGCATGTGTTGAGTAAAATTAAATTGAATAATTCTCTCCTAGTGGTGCCCTTCCATCAATTTATTTAAGTTTCAACCTTGTGATTAGGCTACCTTAGAAACCCAAAGATGGCATGTGGCTAGCATAAAATTTAGCAAGTTGAGGTCTTATTTGTTAAAGTAATTAACCAGAAAAATCTCACCACCAACAAAGAATGGCCATGCATCTCCATGAAAGGAATCAAGAAAGAGCTCTCAATCTATCAATTCTTGCTATGTCTAGACCTGGTAAGTTTTGCTTTGTCGAGTCAGATTAAGCCACAGGCTCTACTCTTGTGGTGCCTTTTTTGACAATTTATTTAAGTTTGAACCATGTGACCATGGCTCCTCTGAAACTCAAATATGAAGAATATTCCTTATATAGCTAAGGCGATTAGGACGCTAATACTAATAGATGAAAAAATGATGAATATTCATAGGTCATTCTTTGCTAGAGTTTGTGCAAGAATTGACTTGTCAAAACCACTTAAACTAGGCATATGGCTTAATAGCCCTTTGAGTAGATCATTTCAAAGATTTGGGTAAGAGGAGTTTCCCTTAAATCACCTCAGTTGAGGGAAGTTTGGAAATGCATCCACAATGTCTCCATTTGATATGTCCATGCAAAATGCTACTAATGTTGCTTATGCCAAAAAAAGTTAGCCTTATAGAGGAAACTCCTGGGCAAGTAACTAGAGTGGGGCAAGTGAAGAAGATATACAAAATAGTTTAGGGCCAGGATGGTTGTACAACTCAGAAAGAAAAAATTATTCCAAAATGCACAACTATGGAGAATTGGGAATGCAAACTCTAAAAGAAAATAGAAGAATATTTAGAAGTGAAAGTAGGAAAGAAATATTAAACTAGGATATAAAAAGAGAACAAGGTCTAGATTTGATGGGAGAAAAGGTGATACATTTACACTTGAGTGGGTTCCTAAACAAAAGAACTTAAGGTAGGAGGAAAACAATGTAAATTTAAATACAAAGGAAGATCAAGGGATTGGAGGTCATAAAAATGTGGGAGAGGACTTGGTACAAAGGCAATTAAGCATGGAGAATTCCTCAGTAGATAAGTTTAAGATAAGGAGAATGCTAGCTAATTCATCATGAAGGAGCCGCCCAAATCTTAGGATACAGGTGAATTCCCCTTGGAATAATTTAGATGCACATTTTATAAAATAAAGGGAGATGTTTCACCCTAGTATTTGGGATGTTTAATTTCCGAATAATAAAGGTTGTATGGAGGAGAACTAGCTTTAGTAATGTCTGTTACTTCCTTATTCTTTATGATGCTACGATGTGGTTGAATTTTGTTGAAATTTTTGTTGCTGTAGAAAAATTGCTTTAGTGGAACCATTATGGGGAAGAATTGAGATGGGTTGCATATAGATACTTCACTACTTAATATCATATGAAGGATGCTTATTTAAAACATATATTGGGAAAAAACTAGAAAAATTCGTGTAACTTTCTGAAGAGGATCATGTCGCAAGAACTTCATAATGGCTTTGAAAATGGCAACATGCTAGTTAGGATAAGAAGAAGCAATATTGATAACAATAAGAAGGAGATGAAGTCTTTGAAGTGCTGTGTACCTAAAACTTAGGATACTTTTGGTATGTATATTGATGAATGTCATGAAAGGCTTTATCTTTTAGAATTGTGAGAGAACATGAAATGGCTTCATTTAAGATTAAACTTAAATGTACAATTTAGTATGAGAAAAATGGAAGAATTTTAGTATTATAGTAGAGATGTAATGTAATTGGGGGTGTCTGAAGTTATTTTTGGGAACTCAAATTTTTATTGAAGGTTGACATGTCAACTGTAGCAAATGTTTAGCACTATTAGCTAGGACATACACTATCTATATGGGTATGGATGAATGAAGTACTTACATAGAATGGAAAAAGTTTGGAATAAATCCATGGATTACCTATACAACTTTGTTGCACATACAATTCAAATTACTGAAAATTAAAATATATTGGAGCTTTATTAAGCAATTTTTATGTATTATGGGGCTTGACAAAAGTTCAAATTGTAAGCATGATGGGGAGGTGAAATATTTATCTAAGGATTGCATCTGCAATAGGTAATAACAGACTTTACCCTATTATTTTAAAGGCATTAAAGGAATAGTGATCTAGTAGCTATTCGATGTAGAGGCATTGGTAGATAAATCTTACATCTTTATTGCTCAGGCATTTTAAAGTACACTGACTTGAGTATTTTGAGAGCTTTACTATGGAACTTTCTATAGTGATGAGCCTACTAGAAGTACATAGTGTATGCATAGTGGGGAAAAACATGTATCTAAGGATTGCATTATAGGATTTATTTTTTGAGACGAGCAAGTAGAAGTGTTTTTAATAGAGTGTATGTGAAAAATGATATTAATGCTTGTTTTACAATTAGCAAATTTGAAATCTTTAACCAACTGAGAGGGAAATTGAGCAAACTTAAATGGCACAACATGAGAAATAGTTGTATTAAATTTTCAAGTGTGTCGAGAAGAGTTAGTACTAAGAATGGTAATATAGTGGATGATAAATTAATGAAACTATATGACATAATGAAAATTGAATGTTATCCTCAAAAGATTAAATTACAATTAACCCCCTATCCATGGAAGTAAAATTATGACTACAAATATAGAAAGAAACTTCTTGGGAACTATGATGGAAAACATTTTGTGAGGGAATCACTAGCTATTCAAACAATCTTTGCTAAAGGCCATGACATCAGGTGCTTACTTGGAATATGTGCTATATAGTCAAGACAAAACATAAAGTCAACTGAGGAAGATCCACATATGGGATAGAACATGTTTATAGAAGGTATGATAGTAATCTGAGTATCAAGCTCTCTTTGTGGTACTATGGGTACTATAGGGTTATGTTATCTTTGCTATTATGTGCGAGCTATTTGTAAGTCCTTTGGGTGCTTATTTAAGTAATTATTTTGACAACACCTAATTTTATATGGTTATGTTAGCTTTTTGAAATATACACCTAGTAAGGGTAGGAAAAATGAGGTTTTTTTGTGACCATTTGTAAGGGAACATGGGTTATCCACAATTAATTTGTTAGAGACTAGATTGGAGAAGTTTAACATGCACGATGTAGATTGACTTCTTTGTAGGAATTAGGAGTTCTATGTGTAGCCATTGGTCGGCAAATCTAGACTGATCATTGTGTTATAGAGAAGTGGGGTGGAGTTTGTCCTTATTAAGCCTCATCAAAAGTTGTGTTAGCATAGGCAAAGGTAGGAGTAAACATTCTTGGAGGTGTTATGTCATCTATGCTTCCAAAGATTATGTTACTTATAGAGAAGCATGGGATCAAATTAGAGTTACCAAAATACTTGGAGGCCCATTAATCGTTGCAAATGATTTTAATGTTCTTTTTCTGTAGGATGAGAAGAAAGGGAAAAGAAATTTTGGAGTGGGTAAGCACAACATGAATTCTCCAGCTTCCTACAAGTTCTAGAGTCAGCCAACTTGGGTTTTATTTGGAATAGGTATGCTTGGTACAGTAACATGATGTTAGTGCTTGCACTTATGAAAGATGGGGTAGAGCCTTTGTGAACATTGAGGTTTTGTAGGCATATCCAACTGCTACCATGTCACATCTTCCCTAAATTTGCTCAGTTCATTATCGATTGTGTTTTCAACTTAAATTCTAGCTTGTTGAAAGAATGGATAAGCATGCCTAGTATGAAAATGTATGGCTTTCTTTCCTATAAGCAATGAGGATTGTAAAAATTTTTTTGAGCAGAATAATATGTGGAAACTTAATGGATGGGTTGTTTACAAAATTTCAAACAACACTGTCATCTTTTGGAAAATCGAGTGCAAGTGAAATGGGCATTTTTATTGATAACAATTATTAGTTGCAGTGAGACGTTCTAGTTCTACAAATAAAGGAGTTTGAGTTAGAGTTGGCCTAGTAGGAGCACAAGCTATTGGGTCAGCATATTGTGTCTTTCGATAGAATAGTGGGCCTTGATGACATGTGGTTGTGGTAGCAGGTTATGCTATATTTGGCTCAAATGGGGGATCATAAGACCCATTTTGTTTAAGTTGTAGCTACTTCTACCTTTAGGAATAATTATATTCACTAGCTTAAAATTCTAATTATGACTGAGCAGCTTCTTCAAATGAAATAAGAAATATAATAATGAAGTTTTTTTACATTGAAATGGTGCAGTGATTATGAGTATATTCCCCCTACCCCCTATATTTCCAGCCTTATAAATGTATTAGTAGAGAGTAGGTGATGTTTCTTGATGCATTGATCACTAATTAGGAAATTATCACTACTATGAAATTTATCAAGAGAAATAAGGTAGAGGACATGGTCATCATAGTGGATGTCATGCAAGGTTATTGGAGTATTTCAAGGTTCTTCGAAACTTGATAGAATCAACCCATTAGCCTATACAATATGATTTATAAAATTGTGACAAACATTATGGTAAGTAGTGAAGATGGTGCCACTTAATGTTATTACTTTGAAGCAAGCTCCATTTGCTCTTAGTAGAGCTATTTTTTATACATTTATTTGGCACAGGAGATGGTAGTCCATATGAACACGTCAATAATAAGAGAAGAGCTTAGAGCACTTAAATTGGATAAAGACAAAGCATACGACAAAGTTAAATGATGGTTTGTTATTGATATGTTGAAGATCTTGGGGGTTTTGAGCACTTTGTGTGACTAGATAGAGGCGAACATATTAGCATCAAGAGAAATTATACTAAATGGGGTTTGACTCCAGTGGATAGATGTTGTGATAGGGATTAGTTAAGGGTGTTGTTTGTCTCCTTACCTGTTTACTATGTTTTCTAAGTTTCTATCTTAGAATTTTATGTATTAGGTTGAGAGTAATGCTTTAGTAGGATTTTGGAGTGGTCTATTTGCACCTATTCATACCTTTATACTGACGACGTCATGATTTATGCTCAGGTTACTTTTTTTGTATCTAGAACAATCTACAACGTCATGAAAGAATATGGTATACACTCTAACCAACTAGTTTTTTTAAACAAGTCAAAACTTTTATTTACCAAGGAAATAAATTAGGATCATAGGAAAATGATTGTAGGCAAGGATCATATGTCCTAAGCTACCAATGCAAAATATTTAGGAATCTTATTACAATAAATAAATTACAAAAAGTAGAGTTTAAGTTTCTTATTAAATGAGTTGAATCATATATGGTTGGATGAAGGATCAGAGCTCTCTCCATAATAAGGCATATTGCTAAGATAAATTCAAAACTAAAAGATATTCTTGCATATTAATTAAGCCATTGTTTATTTTTGAAAGGTATCATAAATGTTTTGAAAAAATTGTTTCACAAATATTTATGGTATGGAATAAATTGGAATAACATTATCCTTTATTCTAATTGGAATGTGGTGATGCACCTTAAGAAATGTGGTGTGCTTGGAATCCATGATTTGCCATTTTGGTAGAAGGCACTGATTGTGAAGTAGTATAGAAGGGTGTTGGATTGTGAAGATGGATTATAGGTATAGGTATTTAGAACTAAGTATGTAATGATTAGTAACATCATGATTGTACTTTAAGGTCCCTTGGATATTTATAAGTTTTTGGGGATTGTTATGCTTTGGACATGTGTGAATATCATATGTTAGAGTGTTGAAGGTAAATAGATATCATTCTTATTGGAGAAGTAGTTGGAATTTATCCCAATTGATTTGTGGCTCACATTTATTAATGTGCATTGGAGTATCCATTAAAAGTGGAGGAGCTTTGTCAGCAAACATGGAGACTATGATTGTGAAAAGATTAAAAACCTATTTGTTCTCGCCATAGTCTCAAGGATTCCTCACTTTGGCTAAATCTCTTTTTTAGCAAAATGAAGACATTGTGCTCAAATTTAAACACATATTGCAACATGTTCAACTATAAAAATATAAGTGGGAAGGATGTAGCTTCGGTGTGAAAAATGAAGGTTTAGCCTCTGGTGAAAGTTTTCCTTTGGTGATTGATCCTAAATGTTATTGAACCAACTCTTGGCTAGGCGTTAGAGGTTTAATTAGGAAGGATACATGTCTATGGTGGTTCATAATGGAGGAAAATATCAAGCATTTTTTCTAAAAATACTTTAAGGACAATGAACTGTGGGAGAGATGCATCATTAGCACTGCTATTTGTGTTGAGCGAAAGCATTGAAATCACATTAACTCAATGTAAGAATTAATCAACTAGATAGGTAACAATTTTGATTTTTTCAATATTGCAAAAAGAGTTCAATTTTCTATAATTGAGAAATGCGCTTTTTTATCAACAAAAAAAAGAAAGCACATTAAGAGAAGGTATTCAGTCAAGTTGCTTCATAAAGAAATATTCCATTTGATTTTCCTACTACTATCATGTGCTCAGGACTCCCTAGCCCATCTAGCGAGAGTGGCTATAGCAATGGTGGTCTATGAGTAACCTCAAAATGGACTTCCCCATTGGTGTGGGTGAAAATAAATTATGATGTAATTGTAGATGAAAGACATATTGTTGGGATTAGCAATGTTATGAGGGATCTCATGGGCAAACTTTAATTATTTCTAGTATAATGTACTTGTTAAAAGCTATCACTATAAAACTCTTGTAATCCTTGATGCCATGAGATTTTAAGAACTATCAAACACACATGCTGTGGAGAAACAACTAGATTTGATAACTGTGATTGAGGAAGTGACTCAAATGATGTTATCTATTTCTTGTGAGAACAAAGACCATGGTGCAATTGAGTTTGTTAAAGAAATGAGCTCATTCAGCCTATACCATGTTTTGAGGCAAAGAAATGGTGTAGTAGATTGAGTTGCACATCATGTAGTTTTAGGGGATTCTCTTTAGAACTGAGTAATGTCCATTCTCGAACCACTTATGTTACATCCATTTTATACTTTTGGTTTGAACCTTCTTAGAGAGAGTCTATTGTTGGCTTTGACCATTTATACATTACTAAGAAAACAAAAAATGGCCGTAGGAGGTGGGAGAATTTTGAATTCCTTGGAGTAGGCGATGGTCGACAGTGGTGTTGATAGATGGTGGTGCTCACCATAGCCAGACTTGTGGGAAGTAGCTGAAGGATGAAAAACCATGTGCTTCTGTAGGAGAATTTTGAATGGATTTTGTTGAATCAACTATTTCAATCGATGAGGAGACTATGATAGGACTAATGGTAAGGAAGAGTTCAAAAATAAAATTAAAAGATTTGGAACTTTTGTCCCCTACATGGGCAATGAGCACGATGACTCTTTTCTTGATTGGACATAATGTAGTAGAATCTGACACTATTCGTATAGTGAATTAACCAGAACATTACTATGGTGGTGGTCAAGGAAGTGTAAGTAATACTATGTAGACATCAAAAATTGCATCGAAGTTAAATAAGATTTGTAGGTAGTTGAATACTTCTGATGATGAAGATGGAGTGTCAAATGGAATGTGGGATACAAGAGTTACGATAGGGAAGGAAGTAAAAGTTTTAGAAATGATAGAAAATGTAGTGAAGTTAAACGAAACTATAGAATCATGTAATGTAACATGAGAAATTGGCATAAATCCAAATAGTGAACAAGAAACTATTTTGAACGAATGCACTTTAAGTGTTTGTGAAATTACAAAGGGTAGAGAAAGAAAATTCTTTGAATAATGATTAGCAAGTATGTAGTCCAAATAAAGTGAGTTTCAAAGATGTGCTATCATGAAGAAATGGAAGCAATGGGAAGTACTTTTCTAGCAAGTTCTATTGGAGGAACCAACCAATTTGGATGTGAAAGTTTGTACACCAACGGTAATGACTTCATTATTAAAGATGAAATTCACTTGTGTAATGATTCTTGTGATTGACAAATTATGTATCACAAATTTGAGCTTGTTAGAATGAGGCACCTCAGTGGTTTTTAGGTCTTAAGTTTATCTTTCTATTGCTTCTAGCTAAAGTTTGAAATAGATACAGATGAGATTTGGTTCGATGGGCCATCGCAAGTAATAGGACTGGTACTGGGATTTGACATGTGGACACCAAGTTTTAAGCAAAGCTCTATTGCAATTATGTCTGCCATGTGTGGGTCCATTTTCTAACACTACTTGTTTATTGGGACACAAATAGCATCATTACATTACAAAGGTTATTGGCGCCCTATTGAAATGGATGGTTTGATGCAAACCTACAAAAAATGTCGTTTGCTAGATCTATGTTAGAATTGCCTCTCAAACCCTCTTAGAGCTTGTATGTTCTTTAATGGTTCACTAAGTAGACCTTTCAAAACTTTGAATGTGATGGTCTTTTTATTATTTTCTTTACCTGTGGTAGAGTTGAGTAGCATCAGTTATGTGCTTACATAGCAAGCTGATATAGAATAATAATGTGGATGAGGGCACTTGCTCTACAGAGGTTGATCCTGACCATGAAAAAAATTAAGAATTCAATTAAGAAGTAGCAGTAGTAGAAGATGGAAGTGCTTGGCGATACATAATATGTCTTGGGACCATGGATAGTGGTGCAACCTAGAAAAAGAAGAATGAGTATAATAGTACTATAAAAAAGAGCTATTAATGAGAAACATGGAAGCAAGCAAGGAGTATACAAGTATTATAACTCGAAAGAAAATGGGCAAGCAAGGAATACGGGCAAACCAAGTTTCAAGTTAAAGGCATAATGAGTGATTTTATAAGATCAAGTGTGTACCAAAAACAAAAATGCTATAGGAATATAGATTTAATATAAATGAGGTGGTTCAAGAACCTGATGACATTTCACATAAATAGAGCATGTTATGGAGAAGTGAACTAATGTTTTGGATACTCCAAGTACACCAAATAGTGTTGCACCACCAGAAGGAGCAAGGGCAAATACCTAATGTAGTAAATTAACAATGACAAGAAACTCATTAAGAAATAAATGGAGGGGTTCCACCTAGGTATGCTTAGAAATTAAAAAAAACAAAGAGAAGGTGTAAGGGAATGATGGTGATGGAAGGCACGTTAATTGCCTACTTGAGATTTTTTGGATCTATGGATAGCTGTGTTACCATGGAAAATGTTTTTGAATCTTACGGGGCAATGCTTAAAGTCCTATTTTTAGGATTATGTAGAACAACTTGGCTATAGTTCATAAGGGAGGAATAGTAAGGCATAATATTGCTTTCATTCTTATATGGTTACTAATTATGGGAAGTTGAATTTGCATGGCAATAAGTGGATTACAATTACAGGCATGGTGATGAATTTGTCGGAATTAGATCATGCTGGGTGCTTGCTAGAGATATAGTACTTGTATGCTTACTATTACACTATTACTACGAGGAATTGCATGATTTATAGAAACAAAATTTCAATAAGTATGTTTAATAGGGAAGGACTCTAGTTACCAATAATGAAGTGTTGCAAATTCTAAAGAAGTAATGTGCACAATGTGTTGGGGATTATGTTGTCAAGCATTGGCTATTTATTTTTGAGGTAAACATGGCTATCTTCAGGTGGATGAGCTTTAGTGGATGCTACATTATTTAATTAATAAAAATCGGGCATTTGGCCTCTTAACTTAGGCTTTATCATAGGATGCTATTGTGATGTTGATGGCATGAGGGGTTCTTGGCCTAAATTTTGGAGGGCTATGGATACTTGTTTTGGGAAGACCCTTTTGCTGACAATTTTAGTTTGGGTTCTACGTAGCTATGATAAGAATATGGGAAAATATAATAAGAAGTTTAGTCTAGGCATAATGTTTAACTAGAATGCCTTGGCTTGAAATTGTTATAGAAATTGAGATCTACATAACAAAAAAGTGGATATAATACTCATGGGGATTTTTTATTCACAAATTTCTTCAAATTATTTGAGGTAGAAAAAGATACAGGTTTGTAGGTTTGTGTATTTGTGCTATACATTAATGTGGCAAATTTATAGTAGCTTACTAAATAAGACTGAAAGTAGAGGTGGGCTATTTACACATAATAGTTTTCAAAAATATTTTGTGGAATGTCAAATCGGGAAACATACTGAGTAGAGTACTACTTATTTTTGCTTCTATTTTAAGGAGAGTGGGAAGCCTATAAGAAGTGGAAATCATATGGGTGCTGGAATTCAGATCAATAGAGGTTGAAATCATTGGAATTTACATATCGACAAAGTAGATGGATATTTCCAGTTAGTTGAATTGTGCTCTACATCAATATGGCCCAATTATAGCTTCTTACTACACGTGACTGAAAGCAGAGGTGGGCTATTTACATGTAACTGTTTTCAAACAAGGCTTAGAGAATGTAGAATTAGAAATCATGTAGAGTTGAGCACTACTTCAAAATTCTACTTATATTTTGAGAAGAGTAGGAAACCTATAGGAATTGAAAATCATATGAGCACTAGTATTCTAGTCTGTAAAGATGGAAATCTTTGAAATTTACATAACAAGAAAGTGGATGTACTATTCTGGGTGAATTTTAAGTAGATTCTTTAAAATTATTTTAAGTAGAGGAACATGTTTTATTAGTTTGTACTTATGCTCTACATCAATGTGGCAAAATTACAATAATTTATTGAAGAAGATTAATTGCAGAGTTGGGTTGCATTCACATAATAGTTTTTAAGATGGCTTTGGGAATGTAGGATAAAAAAAAATATAAAGCATAGCACAACTTCATATTTCTATTTATGTTTTAGGCCAAGTAGGAAGGTTGAAAGAAGTGGAAATCATGTGAGAGTTAGAATTTCTTTCTGGGGTGTATATGTAGTGAGTGATGCTATCGTATGAGTGTGATGCTTTTTATTACATAAGTGGCACTTGTTATGTGCCATTGGGGTGCAATTGACTCGTAAGAATGCTCCCATTCTTTTCCTTCAGTTGATATGGTTGCATTAGTAGTATGTAATATTTGGAGAATCAAAGACGAAAAGTCTCATTCCTATTTGTAATGTATTGTAAGATAATATAGTGTAACTACTATCATTTTATTGGAAACTAGGGTGGACAATTTTTATAGAAGGGAGGCATATAGACTATTGAGAAGAAATTAGAACTATTTTACTAAGCTTTGATCAAGACGTTTTAGGTGCATTATGGTGCTTTGGAGGAACTAAATGCAATCAAAGATTTTGTAATCATCCTCACATGTTGTGTGTATACTTGTGAATTTTTGTAGCAGTACCTCTTGGTTGTGCTACGTGGTATATACATTGAAGGATTATATGACTTTCCTTGTAGAAATGGCCAAATTAGAGAAATCACTAAGTTGGATGGACTATTGATTATTGTAGGTACTTTAATCTTTTATCACAGTAAAATGAGAAGAAAGGAGGGAATTAATTTAGTAGTGGGTATGCTCAATGCAAGTTCTCAAGTTTCACATAGGATTTGAGTTTATTGATTTGGAATATATTAAGAACAAGTTCATATTGTGGAATAATAAGGGAGGTAGAACATGAATTTTGAAAAGTTTGGATATGGCCTTCTTGAAAGATCTTTGTATATGGGCTTTCCCAAGCTCGATAGTGACTCACCTTCCTCAAATTGGCTTTGGCCATTGTCTTTCGCTTATCCAGCCTCAATGACTACACATAAATAAAATGGAAAGGAGACTCTAGTCTAAAATTGCCTGGCTATCATTTCAATGCTCATCTTAGGTTATGCAAACTATGTAGAAATGTATTATTAGGAGTAACCCTATGATTGGACTTTATATTAAATTCCATAGAGCTCTATCAGTATTTGTAATATTCTTAATAAGTGACCCTAGTTAGAGTAAGAAATCTAGATGTTATAATTTAAAGAGTATAAGAGGGGGATAACAGAGAAAGAGAACGAACTTTTGGCACTTAATATTTTTTTCAACCATATGGCTACAACCTTAAAGGAAGCTTGGTTGTGACAGCATGTAGAGGTACATTGCTAACTTGGGGGATAAAAAGATGTGCTTTTTTTTTATTTGTAACTACATCTATCTTTAGGAGTAATTATATTCATCAACCTAAAAATAATAGTGGAAAATTGGTTGCTTCTCTAATTGAAATTAAAGATGTCATTATGTAATTCTTGAGTAAGAAGTAGTGCACTTTGGAAAAGTACAATCCTCTCCCACCACTCCATCTTTTGCAAACTATTAATAGAGAGCAAGAAGAAGGTATAATGGCTGTAATTATGGATAAGAAGATAAAGACTATTATTATGTCTATTGAGAAAGATAAAGCTTCAAGCATGGATGGCATATCTATAGAGTTTGTGCACTATTATTGAAATATTACCCAGGTGGATATTATTGTAGTTGTAAAACAATTCTTGTTTAAAAGTTGTTTGCTAAAAGATGGAAAGACATGCTAGTTATTGTTATTCAAAAAATATATGGTGCTATAAAAACTGAATAATTTAGATTTATTAGTCTATGTAATATGATATACAAGGTTGTGGCTAATATCTTTGTAATTAAAACGAAGGTGGTGCTTCCTTGTGTCACTACAAGGCAGCAAGTGGCTTTTGTGACTAGTCATATTTTATCGAATTACATGCTTTTGGCATAGTAGATGATAACCAATAAGAACTCATCTACTTCTAAAGAAGGGCTCATGGAGTTGAAGCTAGAAATCGATCAGGAAAATTATAAAATAATCTAGAATTTTTTATTGACATGTAAATTCAATTAAGGTTTCTAAATATTTTGTGTGATTGGGTGGAGGTATGTATCATGACACCTAAGTTTAGGATTTTATTAAGTAGGATCCCCCTCCCATGGATTGAAATGGCTAAGGAAGGTGCTGTATGGTTTTATGGTTGATGACATTGGCGATGGAAGGAGGGAAAAGGATGGTTCTAAATGAGATAGTGTTGGCAAAGTTGGGTTCTAATAGGCATTGATAGCTCACTAGGAGGCAATTTTGGGTGCCTTAGTTTTTTGTTTCTATTCCAAAGAATTCTGACATAGAGCTATAATTCATCATCCTCTAAGTTCATAGTGACATGCGAAGATCTATGTTGGGAACTAAATTCTAAAAGATTGCAAAAAAATCAAAGGGTCTTGGTGCAATTATCTTCATTAGGGACTATTGATGATGACATTTAAAACAAGTCAGTGAAACTTCTGAGCCTAATGGCCCTAAAGTGAACATTTCAAATCTAGGTATTATCATTGCAGTCTGAGCTCTAGTGAACATTGGTAGTTGAATTTAGGGAAGAAGAGGGAAGATTGTTATGCTATTAATGACGGCATGAGTATCAAATGAGCCTTGATCTGACAAGAATTTGTCTGACGATGAGATGGTGCTTCTTTAGGGCTGCATGATGCATTAATAGTAAAATTTCATAGGGAATCAGAGATGCCACTAGATTAGGAAAAATTGAATCTACTAGATAATGAACTTGATGTAAATGAACCTACTTGAAAATGTATTGCATCATAGAAGAAGTCTCTCTATCCTAAAGGTGCTAAGGAGGTAATTTATGTTGTTGCATATAAAGTGCTTGTGACAATACTATAGTTTCCAAAGAAGAAAACTATTGGTTGATAAACATAAATCACATAGCCTAGCTAAGGTCAACTTTAATGAATATCTTACAGGAGGGAGAATGAACATTTTTAATATTACTTTGATGAGAGGCTCCTCCATTATCTACTCATAGAGAAGAAGGAATTTAGATAATAAGATACTTGCACCAAAGGATACCTCATTTATAATTATTGATGAAATACATCTATCAGATAAGGCATTTGAAGGACATATTTTGTACCACCAGTTTGACCTATTTGGTAGAGTGTATGGTAGTTATTTAACATTTCAATGTTTAGCCAAAATATTTCAGTATAGGTAGGTCATTTGGGAGTTTTTCCAATCTTGGACTTAACAACTTGGTGTTTCAGTATGCAGTTTAATTCAACTATAGGAGATTATCTTTTGTTTGGAAGACTGTGATAGGTTACTAGATTAGCATTGGAGTTAGATATGTGGACACTTGAATTTAAACCCAACTCTTTAGTTATGATGTGTGCTCTAATCTAGATTCATTTTTAATACTCATACTTATGCATTGGGGTAGAGAATATATTACATATTACTAAAGCTATTAAGGATACTTTTTAGATTGATGAGTAGATGATAAACATCCAAAGGTCATCCTTTGCCAAGGCTTTTGTTAAAATTGACCATTCAAAACTTCTTAGAGAAGAAATGTGGATTAATGACCTTAGGATAAGTCTTTGTAGTGGTTTGAGTATATAAGAGACTATCCACTATTTACTTCATGTGTGACAAGGTGGGCCATTCTTTAGATCATGTACACCTAATGTGTTGGTACACACTATAACTATAATTGAGAGCTATTATCCTTTAAATGAAGGACTTAGTTAGGATAACCATGTGGGGTTGTTTCAAAATAGTAGGGAATAAAAGATCATAATGAGAAGAGAGAAAAACAAGAGTGAAGGGCTAGAACAAGTAAAGATATAAGCAAGTACGAGGCTAGAAAGTAATTCGAATATGAAGATATGATGTAAGTAATGCATAGGGGTAGGTCCTACACTAGGCAAGATTGGTATAATGAAAGTGCACTCAAGGCAAATGTTCTTTGTGCTTAAGATAACCCCATAAGAGGGAGGGGTGAATTGTGGTAAATAAAGTTTTGAGATTTTCTTTTAATTTTTTGGTTTAAATTAAAACTTGAGTCTTTTAAGAAAGAATAGTACACAAAAGATTTTTAATGTGGTTCGACTCAAAATCGAGCATACATCCACCCCCAACTGGTGTTGGGAAAAACCACTAAAATCACCAAATTACAGGTGTCCTAAATGATTATGAAAAGAAATTCATGAAAAATAATTCATAAATAATTTAAAAAAATCAAATACCGATGTCTATACATTTCATCAATAATGCTTGGCCCAAAAATCAAAATTCGAAAATTATTAAACTTATAACATTTTCAAATATTAATACTACTAGCATGCCATATCATCTCAAAATTTGGACATATCAAATTCAAGAAAAATAAAGAGATATTGAAGTATAAAGAATTTGGTGCATGCCTTCAATTTTGTTGAAGCTTGCTATCACTCCAAGAGTCTTGAAGACCACTATTTTAGACATTTTAAAGTTCATGGATTGACTTAATTTAATATTAATAATTTCACTTAAAGCAAGCCTAAATGATATATAAACATTTATGCTTGACTCATCAAACACAAGAGTGTAACAAAGGCTGAATGGGTATTGAAGTAGAATATTCAAGGAGTGGATCAACCTTTCACTAATAAAAAGAATATCCATCAACTAGTAGGGGAGTAACAAAATGTCTTATCCATTCTTCACATATACATGTGCAAAAATCAAAGATGTAGGTGACACTCTCATGCATTTAAAAATTGTCCATTGGAAATCCCACCAAGAATCTAAGAAAAGAGAAAAGGTACTATGGAATGAATTTTGTTAAGATAATTAGAACAAAAAAAAATAATGGATAGGAGAACTCTTGATTAATTTGGAAAATAAATAAAAACAAACAATGGTGGCATGGAATTCTAATACAAGTTTTGGTAAAGCATTGAGTGACAACTCCATTTTTCTATAAGGTACCATATGGGTAGGCTTTGTTTAGATCACTTGGGAAAATATTTAGGAATCCCTATGGTTTTGCCCTAAGGTGAAAAAGGATTAATGCAACTAGTAGGAACAAAGAGGTTGTTTGGAGTAACTCATTAGAGCTAGTTGCATGGAGGCTACATGTCACAAGTTGTGGGTGTAATGAATACCTTGCATTTGTTCTCTTTTGCTAGTTAATGATCATGCAAAGCTTGATTATCACTATAATTGTGAGGAGTGGGGAAGAAAGATTGATTTTGTAATGGATGTTGTTATGAATAGCTTTGCAAATATTTTCTTTGTCTAGAGCACAGACAAGTTTCGTACATACAGACGTGAGGAAGTGCAATTCTTTGTGTTGTTCATGGTGGAGGTTAGTTTGAAAAAAATATAAACCAATGTGGATGTCAAGGTACTTTGGCAAACTAATTACTAAAGAAAGGTTTGTTTTCTCTTTGTATTGCTATTGCATATACTGTTATAATCAATCCATGTATTGCAACAATACTAAGGTGCTCTCGTAGCCATGGAAAAAAGTCATTGGAAGAATTATTAAGCATGGTACTATGCTACATCAACTCATGGAAAAAATAATATGATTATTAGTTAGAAGGTAAAACATCTTTAGGTTTTGGTGAGCTACTTCCCCTATTTAGTCCTTTTTTGTAGAAAATTGTTGTTTTGTATCAATTACTAAAACATGTGACCACTAGAATTTGTGGTTTCTTGGCATTGAGAGATAGCTTTAAAAGAAGGTATCTGATGAATTCTGTTAGAATATTCATTAGTGTTAGAGTTCTTTGCTCAACCTATACTCATGGCTATGAAAGTAAGGTTGAAGAGTACGTTATCAAAGGAATTATATTCTTTGGTGATAACACTATCCTACATGGTACAATCAGGGCTGCAAAATGTGGAAGATGATTTGTTTTGGAGGAGCTCAACATAGTATGTAGAAATTGCTGCTAGAAAAAAGTCGCTTTACTTTTTTGACAGTTGCAAGAAATACAGCTCTAGTAATGGCTATCTTTAGTTTCTCACCATCACTTGCTAGCAACCTTGGATAACTTCTGTATGCATTAACCACTTTGAATGGCAATATAGGAAGACTATAAATAGTTTTAGCAAAGATGTGGTGGCTACAAATTATGTAGTCTTCAAAAAGGAGTGGAGAGCCCTGTTCGTCTCTTATGTACAAAAAGCTAGTGCTATATTCATATTCATTTTGAAAAGTGACATGTAGGTGAGTTAGTTATAAACATCATCTATGTTTGAGAGGTTTAGTCTAGAGACCAAGTGAGTTGTAGTTTGTCAATACTATTACATCAACAACCCTTGTTTGCTCCAATTAGACTTACTGTTGTGTAAGGAGAGAAGTAAATTACTTTCTTAGATGTCATTATGTGGTTTTCAGTTGGAATTTAAATTCTTTTCCAAGTGAGAATTTGGACTACTATGTAATTATATACAAGGATGAGTGCAACTATAAATATCAAGTTGTTCTTGTTGGAAACAATCTTATATGTTATTGTTACATTCTTAGGAAAGGGAAAATTTTGCACTCCAACATGCCCTTTTGGTGTAATCTTAGTGTACAACAAGTCTGTATGTAGCTTTCTTGGGTAGTGGCTATGGGTGGTTTCTACACTAGAATGTTTTCCTTGTATTACTTGATTACTATTATGCTGAGGCAAGTTATTTGCTTTTTTTGGTTGGCAGTGGAGGTGCCCATATTATGTTAGGTTATTGTTTTATTGATAATCAATTTCCAAAACTGACTCTATGATGACATTCTTTATCCATATTTTGTGGTCAATTTCATGTATTGTCTTAGCACTATGTGTTATTGTGGAATTGTTGTTCCTATAAAAAGCAAATGTGGCATGGATAGGGTGCATAGTTAGGGAAACTATTAAGCCGTAAGGCAAAGTTTTTTTTGATAATAAATTATGATCATATTTGTAGTGTGGAACTTCTAAGGGATTAAATTTGCTAAATTGCATAGTTACTTATAGCATTTGATAAGGAAGAATAAGGTCTTTGAAGTACCCCCCTTTGGAAACTTATGTGAAGGCTTTTAACTGGCATCAAACAGATCAGCTTTTGGTTAGAAACTAGAATTAATTTGTTCAACATTTGACTAGGCTATCTAAGGGCATTGTAGTATTATTATAGAATTAGGTGAAGCATAAGATTTTTGATCACTCCTCATAGATGTTTACTATCATGGTGAGATTTTGACAATAAAGAGATTTGGAATGTTATGTTGTGTAGGCATCAAAAGACTATATAAACCACTGATGAACATGGGACCAAATTAAACATACTACTAAGTTTTGTGGACCTTTACTTGTAGGAGATTTTGATGCCATCATGATTTAGATCTGAATAATCTTTTTTTATTGGAAATTAGTTCACTTAGTGTAATAGTAAAGAGGGTAATGCTTGTATCTATAAAAGATCAATTAAAACTTTTATGAATATTGATGGAATGCAACTGTTCTCAAGCAATTGTATTATGCACGTCCCTTGCATTGGTTCAGATCACTTCCTATTACACAATGTTTAGACAATCATTATCAGGCAAAAAAAACTAGTTACTCTTTCCATAGTCAACTAATGTAGTGATTGTAGCTTGAAAAAGGACTATTAAAGAAAAATTTATTAACAATTTGTCCTCTAAATTTAGTAGAACATTGTTAGCACTAAAGAAATGTTATCTAACAAAACTTGATGACATCCTTGAATAGCCCTACAATTTGAAATAGGAAATTTAAGGCCTTTAACTTAAGGAATTTATGGGTAGCGTAATTAAGTGAGAACAAGGTCTTTTGGCATAGTGTATTTCTTTTTATTAGACAATAATGGCGTTAGAAGAACCATGGTGGTGACAGTGTGTCAAGCTTAACTAGGCCACCCTTGAGGATTGACACATTTCTTCCAAGTAGCAACTACCTTTATTATGAAGAGCAACCATTTCCACCAACTTAAAAATTGTATTGAGGATCTATTGGCCAGGATTACAAAGCTTATTATGCAATTGTTTTAGTAAGAAGAAGTGTAGTCATGTGCAATATGGTCCCTTTCCACCCTTGTAGCCTATGAGAACTATTAATAGGGAACATGCAACTAAACTTATGGCTCCAATCAATGATGATGAGCTCAGATCTATGATGATTTCCATAAAAGAAAATAAATCCCCTAATGTGGATAGCATCTCAACATAATTTGGCTCTATTATTGGAAGGTAAATAGAAGGAAATAATTATAATGGTAAAAATTTTCTTTAAGATAGCTTTTTGCAAAAACATTGTAAAGACACATATAGCATACTCATCCATAAAGTTCAAAGGGCACCTAAACCTAAAAAAGTCAAGCTCATTAGCATCTAGAATGTGATTTATAAAGTAGTGGTAAAACTTTTGGTGACAAAACTGAAGGTGGTGCTTCTTGTTATCATTACAAAGGAGCAAGTTTCTTTCGTGCTAAGCCATGTTATATCTGATAATTTTTTCTTTGCATAAAAAATGGCTACTAATTTTCATCTATCTACTTTTGAAAAAGGTTTGATGTTATTTATATTAGATATGGACTAGGCTTATGATGAGGTAAACCAGAAATTTATGCTGCAAATGCTTAAGCACTTACGTTTTCATACTATTTGGTGTGATTAGATTAAGGCTTGTATCGCTTCACTAAGATTTGAGATTATTTTTAATGGTATCTATTTATGATGGATTAAAGCAATTCAGTGTCAGAGGTAGGGATGTCCTCTCTCATAATACCTCTTTACTATTGTATCTAAGTATCTCTCATAGCTTATTTACTACCAACTTGATCATTTTTTCTTGATTGGTTTTAGGATTTGCCCTTCTTCTCTGTGATTACACACCTTGTATACATTGATGAAGGTATGATTTATATACTTACAACTTATTCTATAATGAGAAACATTCATGATATAATGGATTAGTATGGCCATTTATTAGGTCAGATAGTGAATCTAAACAAATATAAAGTGTTATTGTGATGGGATTAAGTGCAAGCATTAGAAGATGATTATGGGAAAACTACATAAGCATCAAGTCACTCAACTTAAATATCTAAACATACCAATTACAATAACCAAACATCAAAAAAAAATACCTCAATTTCACTATCAATCATGTTGAAAATTGTGTCAAGATAGACGATCAGGTCACTATCGATGACAAGCAATATTTTCATGATTATCTCGATGTTAGCTAATATTCTTACTTCTTTTTTTCCTACACATTAACTCTGAGTGACACTATTGTAGAGTAAGAGAAATTATTGTGACATTACTTATGGAGCTATTCAAATTGCAATAACACAATACACTATACTTGTTGGGAAATAGTAACTCTTCTTAAGGAATGTGTGGGTCTTGGAGTTCATAGTTCGTCAATTTAGTAGTTAGCATTGATTACAAAACATTACTGACAAGATATGCCTGAAGAAGACTGTTTATGGTTTCAATCAATCAGATCAAAATACTTTATAAAAAATAATACCTTTCTTATGCCTTGTGTAGCATCACATATGCATAAGTTACTCAATATTGTAAACCACAATCAATATGATGTGACAGATTGTTGTAACTTTGTTTATTTTTTTTTGGATAATTTGCTTAACATACTTCCAATTGCTACTTATAAAAGCTATCTTAACATGGATGCAAAACATTTGACTTTTGAAGTGAAGCTGGTTAGGGTACATGGTGTGTGGGATCACAAAAACATATTGAAGTTATACACTTAATTTAATATTTTAAATTTTGCATTCTCCTAGGTCTAGATCGAAAGAAATGGTTGTGTTATGTTTCAAATTGAATTAGAATATAGTATTAGACTCAGAGAGTATATACAATAGCATGAATACAACCATAATCCTTTAAGGAGGGGGGTCTTGAGGATTTGGAAAGTGCAAGTGTATCCTCTGGTAAATAGTGTCTTGTGGGGATTAACATTAAATTTATATCCTACCAGCACGTAGCATTGTGCAAAATGGACTTTCGGCAACTGATTTCTTTCCTTGGGGATGTACTACCAATATGATATGTCAAATTATTCTTGGGAGTGCCTTATTGTGAAAGAACTCTAGTAACTCATTAATGATTTTCGTGTGCTAAGTGGTATTAACCGTAGGGTTGTCACTTCCTTTTTTGAGTTGCTTAATTAGATGTGTATGAATATGTTGGTGGCTTAGTGTCTCATGTAGTCAAATGTGCTAGTTTATCTTTATTACACATTTGGTGTAGCAAGAGTTTGTACACACATGCAAAAATAGTATTCGATTCTATTGCACATCAAAGGAACATTCACATTGTTGTGGCTGCTTGCTACAACTATTCAATAACATTTTGTATAAACTTGTGTGCCCTTGATGGGCTATTTGTTAACTTTTATTAGACTCCCTTAGTTGATTGGATTTAGTTCAATTGGGATGTAGATGTGTATGATGACTTGAATGTTGGAATTTATATTGTTGCATAGGATGACATGACTATATCTATTACTATTGTCGGTGAAACTTTGGTTCCATGTTTAGGTTTATCGGTATTATTGTTATTCTCAAAACAATGGAACTTCTAAGAACACTACTTAATATTAAGGGAGCATTGATTGAATTAGATTCAACTATAGCCATTATTATAGTTAAGAAGTTGCTTTTGTCAACATTAAATACTAGTTCTTGTCATAGTAGGATTTCATGTATTGGATATGAAGTCCTTAAAACTGTCTCGCATAAACTGTCAAGGCAATAGTACTATAGATAGGTTTGCCCATCATGCACCTTTATATGATTTTGATTAAGGTCAGTGAATGCCCCTTCTCAGACTACTTTAAATTTATCTTTTTAATAATTTTATGTAGGAACCTCTAAGTTAGTATTATGTAGGCTATGGTAATTACATTACCAAGGAACCCAAATACTTTTGTTTCTGATAAGCTATTTGCTAAGTCCAAAGAGCAACATTTGCCAATTAATAGTTAACATTATTTATGGTTGAGATAAGGATATTATCTCATCATCTATGAGCCCAAAATTTCATTCTTTATTAATGAAAAAATCCTTAGCAAACTCTTGTATAGTTGTTTCATCCCTAATAAATCCATGAATTTCACCTCTGATTATGAAATGCGAATGCCTATGACTTTGATCCTAAGGGCTAGCACAATATGATCAAAATCTTGTGATGTTATCCCATGCTAATATATGCAAAGCCTAAGCTTGCTTTGAGCATTCTAATTTCTTATTAGTAAAGACGTTGAAGGGATGATTGGGTCAGCTAAGGACAAACTATAGCATGAAAAAAAGGATTAAGGTGGGTAGTGCGCACCAAAAGGTGTACTGACCAACCTAAATCAAGGTCTAACAATAAGATTTTTAACTAGAACATAAATATATGCTATTGAATGTGGCGTTACCATGATTGTTGATAGTTGAATTTCATTCTAATGGATCCTTGTTAAGGGTTTTAGATTGCACTAATTTCAATTACTAGACTCCTAGAGTTTGGTATTGCTTTTTATTTTCACTACCTAATGCAAGGATTAGATAATTTGTACTATTATTGCCTTTCTTTGAATTGGTAGTCATCTCTTAGGATCCCTCTCCAAAATTGAACCCTAATTCTGTTTCTCTATTCACCACCATAGCAGACACTTATCCTATGTTGAAAGTTAATAAGGAAAAAAATCTGGATGATTCATCACCAAAATATGGTTGTGTGATCTATCATCTCATCATGAATCATCAAGGAATTAGTTGAAATCCTCCATCAACCATTTACCTAATAAATGCATCTCGTCCAAAAGTTTGATGTTCGTGCACATATTAGCTCTAAAATTATTGTGATTATTAGAGTAGCATGTAGCACAAAACATCATTAACTGATTTAATGAATAGTTCATAGTTTTATAGTCTAAAATTATTTATACTTATACATGGCTTAATCTTTTATAAAAGTATATGAATACTAGTAGGATCAACAAGGTACCATTACAAAGATAACACAGCAGGTGGCACCTTATGTCATATTTGACATGTTCAAGATGTGTGGCGATACCCTACAAGGAGCAGTAAAAGCTCCCATGTTAGGATACCATCCCTCAAGTTTGGAAACGTTGCTTCTCAATAATAGAATTCCTCAACAATAACCCTCATACTAAAGAATGAAGGCTAAAACGAGTGAATTCGAAGACTGTGCCAACATGAGAGTAGAGATGATTTCATATTCAATAGCATTATGTAACATCAACAATTCCAAAATAGGAAAAGTGTGACATCATTGAAACAATTGAATGGAACATACACATCTAATAGAAAAATATGCAAAATATGAACTTCCTCCTTGGAAATTTTTTATTACATGAGAAAGCTCTACACATAATAATTGACTACACAAGAGTTAGCCAAGTGATATGATGTAGCACTATAAAAAACATCTATTGTGCAAAAGTGGTCTCCAGCAAATCCAATCCAATTAGGTCAAGGAGCTTCAAAGATATGCAAAAAAAGCACAAAGGACCTATTCATGATGAATGCCTTAGCAAGCACTCGCACGACATGACAAGAAGAAAGCCCTACAAAATGGGCATAGCCTTACAAATTATCCATAATGTCATGCACTAGTCAAAGAGCCTTTAAAATGGTTGAAGTTATTACACCTTCGAAATCAAAGATGATGGCATGACTCATGTAACTAGAAAATGTTTTTTCTAAGATATATGATCAGAAAGCAAGCAAACTATGTGCTCATAACTTGGCCAACCACAAAGAAACACCATGTTAATCATTTAAAAAGTTACAATTGCACAACTAAAAGGTTACACTTATCAGTCCTCTCAAGTCACACATATTGGAATACTGAACGTGGTGAGGCAAGACACCATCTACGTCACCATGTAGAGGAAACAATACACACATCTAACACATGGTCAAGAGTAATTTTCACCACACCAAACAAAGCCCATAAAGGAAAGCAAGGTGCGATAATTGGAAGTTAAACCATGTCAAGTCTCCATTAGAGTGACACCTCATTCATACATTTACAATCCTGAGTGATGACAATGGTGAAAAAGAGCTATTCATTGTTGGCACAAAATGCCACCTGTGAAGAAATCCAACACATAGGCTAGAGGGATGCCATGAAGCATCGCAACAAGAAGGATAGAAATTGCAGATGGCAAGGACCTTGTCGAGTGCAAATGGTGCCTCCAAAATTTCACAACAACATGAGTATGACCACACCTCATAATGCCCCAAACAAAGGGCTAAGAGTGGCACTTTGAACATGCACAACAACATCTCAAAAGGGCATAACAATATCCATGCACTAGCAACCTGCATCATTAAAAATAGAAAGAAAGTTATACTTTATGGGACACATAAAAAGGATGCCATAGGGCATTAGCAAATTGACTTCTTGCAAAGAGCATTGTTGAATGCAAGAAGTGTAGTAGTAGGCCAAGTGCTCCACCGTACATGTAGTTATAATAGTAAGTGATTAGGGCCATAACCCAACATGCACAAACCCTATCACATATTAGACCATCCAACTCCCTCTTTGCTATGAGCTGCACTACACCATGCATTGTCCCTTGCAAATTTCTCATTACAATAATTTTGCTAATGAAAAATGTATGTCTCCAACATCAACTTATCGTTGTGCTAGTAGTTTGTAGTACAAACAATCCCAAAAAATGTTACAATTCATGGAGACAAAAAGTTGTGTGCGAAGGATCTAGCATGACCTATGTAGATGGCTTCCACATGTCAATATAGAGTTACAATAGACCTAGTATTATATTGTGCATGCAACTATAACAATGCATGTCTTGGGCCAAAACAAAGCATGCATATATTACGTCATCCAATTTTCACTTCAGCATGGGTAGCACCACGCTACAAATTAACCCCTTGTAGATTAAGTATTACAATAGTTCTATTAAAGAAGAAGTGAAGCCTTTGAATAGAGCATCAGGTTTTAGATGTACTAGTAGCCCACAACACTAAAACTCCAAAAAAGTTGCAGTTTAAGGCCTCCCCAATCCTGTGCTTGATGTCGCAATTCAGGCATGGACTACCTATTGTGCACATGCATTATGGACTATCTAACATGTTTAGTAGTGAAACTTAACATGACCAAACCATAGTTGATATTGCACCATCTAACATTTGCTTTGTAAAGGGCCACATATAGGTCCTTATAGATTTCATATTGTGACAATTTTGTCAAGGTGGAAGTCAAGGATATGAATAAGGCATCACCTTCTCCATATACAAGTATCCCATGTTACTAAGAATCCCAAAAAGAAGTTACAAATCATGGCCTTATTAGTAGCACATAAAGGATGTCACAGGCCCCATGTTGATTGGTTGCCTCGTGTGTTAATAGTGGACTACTATATTTGATTAGAGATGAATCCCAGCATACACAAATCCTTGCACATATTGCACTATCTAGCTTCTACATTGTTGAGGGCTGCACCTAGACACACATTAACCATTATAGATTATGTGTTGCAATAATTCCATTACGGATAAAGGTAATCTCCCAATAAGGCATCACTTTACCCATGCACTTGTTGTCTACAATGCTAAAAATCCTTAAAGAAACTACCCTTTGGTGGCTCCAATAGCTGTGCACATTGGATGCAATAAGGAGCATGTTTATCGACACTAGTGTGATGAATAGTGCATTGTTGGTGCTATAGCATACCCAGTGTTCTACCACATGCATAACTATAGCAACATGATTCTAAGACCTCAGCAAAGTAGCACAAACTCTAAAGCATATTGTATCATCAAACTACCACTTTATTGTAAGCTACACCAAAGGACACATTGCCCATTTTGGATCACAAATTATGATAACTTTTCAAAGAAAAAGCCAAGGCTCCTTATAGGGCATCACCTTATCCAAGCGATAGCAAACCACAATGCTACAAATCTAAAAAAAACATCACACTTTTTGGGCTCTACCAGCCACAGACATAAAATGCTACTAGGTATAAATAGACATGCTGCCAAGTGTGAACACAAAGTTGCAGTGTACATAGTTCTAAATAATATGTGGCTAGGAGCACAACCCATGACACAAACCCAATGCATATTACACCATCAAACTTTTTCTTTGCTATAGGCCACATTGCATTACACATTTCCACTTGCTAATTACATATGGTAATAATTTACTCAAGGAAGAAGGAAAGTCTCCCAATAAATCATCATCCAATCAATGTGCCATGAACTATAATAGTAAAAATTTAGAAAAAAGGTTACACTTTGCAAGCCTGAGCAGCCTCACATATGAAGTCATAAGCTGTATGAGTAGATTGTACCCAAGCATATAATACATCATCAAACTTTTGCTTCACCATGGGACACACCTTTTTTAACATTATCCCCTATAGATTACATATTATGATAATTTTATCAAATAGAGAATCACCTTTTTCATACACCAGTAGACCATAACACCAAAAAAAATTCACTTTGTAGGCCCCATCGATTGCATGCAAAGGATGTCAAAAGGCATGTGTGATTCATAGGTTGCATGCATGAACAATAAAGATGATGCTTAGCTGCATAATCCCTAGTGCTTATTGCACCATCCATGTTTTTGATGACCAAATATCGCATCATGTCACTCATTACATCTGCTAATTACATGTTGCAAAAAGTATGTCAAGGAGGAAGGAAAGACCCGTAATAAGACATCACCTTGTCACTAAAAATAGCAAAAGAAGTTACACTTTGTGGGCCTCAATAGTTGCTTACATTTGTTGATGTAGGAAGGATGCAAACTAGCTATCACTCATGCAAATAGAGCACTACTGGTGCTGTAGCATGCCCAGTGCTTTATCTCATCCATAGTTGCAGTAATGCTATGCTAGGACCACAGGAAAGCTTGTAAGAATCATAATGCATATTCCACCATTTAACTTTCACTTCTCCATGGGCCACACCGCACCACACATTGCCCCTTGTTGATTGCATATTGTAACAATTACGTAAATGAAAAAGGAAAGCCTCCAAAAAAGGCATTTCTTTATGAAAGTGATGGCCATCCACTATGAGAAAAAGCTAAGAAAAATTACACATTGCTATCCTCACTTACTACACACATAGGATGCTACTGGGTATTTACAGAATGTTAACTAGGTGCTTGCATGTTACTTTAGTAGGTGAAAGTTATCTACAATGCATGACAAGGGGCACAACCTAACAAGTAAATACTCTAGTGCATATTGCTCCATCTAATATCTACATTGTCACAAGATGCTTCGTGTGCACATTTTTGCATAGGGATTGCATATTATGACAATTTCATGAATGAGGAAGTCAAGTTTTGTAATAGTGTATCACCTTATCAATGAACTAGCTATTTGTAGAGTAAAAAATTCCATTAAAAGTTACTCTTTATTGGCCTTACCAGTAGCTTACATTGGATGCCATTGGGGGCTACAGACTAGTCGCCACACATGTGAAAAATTTTCTATTGGATGCATGAATAGTGCACTATTATTTGCATGCACAGTGTTGTTGTGTGCCAAGGGATCTTTTGTACACGTAGTTAGACATCACCTTGTGGATTAAATATTGTGACAATTCTATTAATAAAGAAGGCAATTCCCTTAATAAGACATCAACTTATCCATGCACTAATAGCTTATAGTACAAAAAATCCAAAAACATGTTACACTTTGTGTGCCCACTTACCTCATATAAAGGATGCTACTGGATGCACATAGACTAGTTACCACACTTGTACTTTATGTTGTTGCACATGTAGTTGTCTGCCATGCATGTAGCTGTAGCAACACATGGCTAGGGGTGTTGCACAACATGCATAATTCCTAGAGCACACGGCACCATCCAACTTCTGCTTCATTGTAGGCTACACTATGCTGCACCTTGACCCTTATAGATTGTTTATTGTGATCATTCCTTCAAGGATGAAGGCAAGTCTCTCAACAGGAAATAGCCTCAAATTGTAAAATGATTCCAAAAAGCAACATTTTCCAAAGTGCAACATCTATAATTCCTTGATCAACGTTCTTTATATTTGATATTAAGATTGCAAATTGTATATTGCAATAATTCCATCAAAGAAGAAGGCAAGTCTCCCAATAAAGTGGTTCCACATTAGTGCCTAAACAATAAAAGATACTTTTTGCCACACATGTAGATCCTCTATAGTACTACTTTAATAATGGGACCAAGAGAGCAAAATTTTTGAAGTCCACGTGATGTATTTGGGAGAATTTGCTATACTTCCTACACTAACTTCCAAGATGGGTAATGTGAGGCATTTGAACTTTACACTTAGGAAGGCCTCTAAGGGGTGTCACATGAAGCACAGAATACTACAAAAGGCATCAAGTGAAGCATCTCAATAAGTATCATAATAAGTATTGTAATAAATAAAGGAAGTGTAGTAAGTTTAGTAAGCAATCGAGCGAGCAAGGGGTGTCATGAAGCTTATATGATGTCTATGTTTTTGAGGGGATGTATCTACTAAAAAAGGGTTGGACCATAGTTGATTGTGACAACAAGGCCACTCTGTCACTTACAATGCCATATGGCAAATTTATGTTAATTTTAAAAATTATACCCACCATTCAAACTTAACAACCATATGGTATTTATGCCATCCAATTTTTTTGGACACTAGGTGGGCCATGGCATTGTGCCTTTGGGGTGCAAAGCACTTTTTATTGGACAACATGTGAACAAAAACCCTAGGCATTGTATCATATAATGAATTATGAGTTAAGGCTCCTCTTATAATTGATCGTTGCATTACCATCTCAGCCAAGCATGATGACAAATTGTATGAATCAATGGTTCCTCTTGTACTAGTTTGAATTACTATCATGACACATTCATTAGTAGGGTACGACTAACTTATCTCAAAAAAAATCTAAACCCAGCTTAGCTTCTTATTAGTGGGTCAACAATCCAACACATTGTGAATTCTACTTCTCAATGATATGAAGAGCAAACATTGAAGAATCGAAAAGTAATGTTGCTATGAATGCTTGGTTTGCACATGCCAACTATCCCTATGGAAACTTTGCTGACATCTCTATCTTCAAATTTTGAAAACCTAAATGATTTATAAGACACATGTTCATGGTTCATATTTGTACTAGATATTATAATCAAATGAGTTTTTACCATTTTTTCTAGATTTCTACTCTCATTGAGCTCATATTTGGACACCTACATTATCTTTTGGTAGATGTGCAACTCCAACCAAAGTATCAGCATGGCAATTTTTCTACCTAGATTGACATGCCAAGGTAAGACTTGTAGAGAAAAAGGTTGCTTTAGGCCTTACCTCCATCTTATGAAATAAGTAAAATAACATTAAAAGTAACAGAATTTCAATTCCATTATCATGCTAACTCCAACATAGGTTATGGCTCTTAAGTCATTTGATAAAGTTGGACTAGAGTGATGCTTAATATTTTGCTTGATAATAAACAAGGACATTGAGAATCTCATCAATCCATTCATGCACGTCACTAATTAGATGAATAAGTATTTGGATACCTTAAGAGCACGATAGTTATTGTTGTCATTTAACAACACTTGGACGAATTTCTTCATTTTGAAAAGAAAAAAGAAGAATTGGTATCTTTAAAACCCCTCGAAAGGGCATTGAACAGGTGAATCTTACATTGTGTAAACAATCAAAACATGCCTTGGAAATGAGATGAATTGCTCGTAAATGGTTGAAGTAGTTGAATAAGGGGATCACTATAACTACAACCCTTAATAGATTTACCAAAGAAGAAAATAATTTATTTGATATTATGGATGATTGGTCTAGGAGGTTGGTTCATAGGCACAACTTTTGTAAACTCATAATATAGCCATGGATTGGCCAGTTGTTATTTGGAAGGTTGTAATTTCTTAACTTCCACTATTTCTACTCCTGTGAATAGTTTAGGACATTCTTTGTTGCTACTATGGGGCCCTGAGGCACAATGAGATTTTACTCGTTGGGGTCAATTAGGTGGTTTGTGGACTTTTGTTGCTCTCCATGGTGCTTTTGGTCTAATAGGTTTCATGTTACATCGATTCAAACTTGCTTGATCTATCCAATTGCGACCTTATAATGCAATTGCATTTTCTACTCTAATTGCTATTTTTGTTTTTCTATTCCCGATTTATCCATTGGGCCAATCTTGTTGGTTCTTTGCACCCAATTTTGGTGTAGGAGCTATATCTCGATTCATCCTCATTCAAAGAGAAAGATATCAAATATCTAGAATTTCTATTTTTATCCTATACGGATGATCTGATCCGCAAGGACTATGATTTGAAATTGTTTGATCATCTTTCTCTGAGGAAGAAACAAAACAAAATCAACTTGAATTTGGGATAGCTATTTGAAATCTTACGGAAAGAATTGATTTGTTATCTCATGTCTGGTCTTCGTGAAAAAAGATTAATTGAGGGGGATAGTTTCTTCAAACAACAAGGATCTGGGGAAACTATGCAATCCAATGATAATAATATTGAGCATGTTTCCCATCTCATCTCGAGAAACAAGTGGAGTATTTCTTTCCAGAATTGTGCTCAATTTCATATGTGGCGATTCTGTCAAGTTCTCTTCATTAGTTGGGAAAAGAATCAGCATGAATCAGATTTTTTGAGGAATGTCTCAAGAGAGAATTGGATTAGGTTAGACAATGGTTGGTAAACAAGGATCAGTTTTTTAGTAAGGCACAGAATGTATTGTCAAATATTTAATATGATTCCATGAGATCTATTTTCGTTCGAGTAATGGATTCCGGCCAACGGAAAGGATCTTCTTCTGATCAATCCAGAGATCATTTTGATTATTTTACCTTCCAACATTTCTTTCTATTTGTTTTGTTGTATCTGGCTCAACTTAAATTTCAAAGTTGCGTAAAAAATGCACTTCATATATTTGTTTTGCTCTCATTATATATGTATGATATGTCCTCAAATTTAATGTGATTCGGTAAACAGAATATTGATTCCATCATTGCTATATTAATCGTTATAGGTTGAGGAATGGTAAGCCAAGGCAAGAATGGGATTGTTTTTTAAAATTTTTCAATAAAATAAAGAGGAAACTTTTGATTCATATGCTCCAGAATGAAAATGAGGGAATGTATGCAATACTTGGATTTAGTCATATACAATTGGAGTGATTTTTGAGGTTCATTAATTAGGGCTTGATGGAAGAATTTAAGAAGTTTCCAATAATTGAAGGCAGAGATCTAAAATTGAATTTCAATTCCATGTAGAAACATGTCAATTGTTGGAGCCCTTGAACAAAGAAAGGGATGTGGTATGTGAATCACTTACATATTCTTCTAAATTATGTGTGCCCACAACAATAATTTGGAAAACCAGTAGAGAGATGTAAGAAAAAACAATTTTTCTTGGAAACATCCCTAAAATGAATTATTTTGGAACCTTTATAATAAATGGAATATGCCAAATTGTGATCAACCAGATATTGCAAAGTCCTGGCATTTACTATCGTTCAGAATTGGAACATAGCGAAATTCCTTGTCAGGTAAGTTCCGAACTGCACGAAAGGCATAACGATCTTCGCACTATCTCGAAGAGAGGCTTTGTGAAATAGACATCTGTGAAGATGCGGACTACTTACACCTACACAGAAAGACCCCATGAAGCTTTACTGTTTCTAGGGATTGACTTCGGGCCTTTCCTGTGCAGCTTAGGTGGAGGGCGAAGAAGGCCCCCTTTCGGGGGGCACGAGCCATCAGTGAGACACCACTCTGGAAGAGTTAGGATTCTAACCTTGTGTCAAAAAGAATGGGAAAAGGGAAAGTCTTTGGTAGGCAGTTTCTATGGGTCGTAGGCCTCCCCAAAGGTAATGGAGGCCTGCAAAGGTTTCCTTGGGCATGAATTTGTAAACCTCTGATTTGCGAATAGAAATGTTGGCCTATTTGTACACCTAATATATCTTATATCCCTTTAAGTGGTTTAAAGGAACATGGTATAACATTCATATTGTCCTCTAATAGAAATCCAACTTCAACAAAGGAATTATTTTGATTCAACCACGTATTTATCAGTTTATCTATGTTCATAAATGAGTTTAGAAATAAAATTAATTAATGAATCATATGAAAAGCAAAGTAAATCAAATTTATATTTAGGATATTAAGAAATCACATAACATAAAAAAACATAAAGAAAAAAAATGGAAAAACTTTAAAAAAATCCAAACAAAAATAGTAACCAATTAAATAAATTCATGGAATTTGCCAAAAACAAACTAATCTTATTAAACCAATCTTCTTCTAAATTATAAGTTCTAATTAGAAGTTCTTAATTAAAATAAAAGTTGTGTCTAAATTAAGAAATTATCCAATAATAAAATAAAACTTGACTTTTTTCGTTAAAGACCATTGTAATACTTTGTTTTAATTAAATAGTTTGATTCCTTATGTCCTTATAATTTTTTAGTTGATAGTTTGACGCTCAGGAAAGGCCATTCATAGGGGCTGCTTTGAATTTGTTTGACAACTAGCATGCATCGACTACTTTTCACTGCTTGAGCAGCTCGAATAGTCCACTAATAGTTGATGTGTTCATTATTTGGACCCTTATGGCCAACCCTTAGAGATAGTCCTTTCCTAAAGAAAAGGATCCACTTTGTCGTCCTCCCATGCCTACACTACTCTATCAACTAATGATTGTTTACCTTGGAGATTTGATGTGGTTATGAGTATGACCAGGCATGGAAGGCACTTGACCATTTGCATTTTTAAGGGTCACCAAAGAATCATCAAACAATTCCCAACATTTGGTGCTCTTCCAGTCGATTGGCTCTACCTTTGGTTGGGCCATTTCCTTGATCGATAGGAAGGTAAGAAGAAAATGCATCTTTTCCTATGCCCCACATTGGTATATTTGGACCACATGATGTTGCAATAAATTGTGACATCATAGCTTAAGAATTTTAACTAGAGCCCCCTTCAAAACTTTTGCCAAATGGCACTCTACAATGGGTTTCCCCAATCTCTGGGGATCGACCAACCCATGTGCAAGTGCTCTTCATATGGAAGCTTTCAACACTTTGCCCTTGATTGTTCTTATTTAAATATTTCCTACTAACACAATGATCTACACCAACAAACATTCCACATGGGTTCACACTCTACACTTTTCAATGACCATTACACCATACACTAATAGCCAAATATTGGTCATATGCTTAATCAACATCTTTTTTGGGGTTAAATGATTTGACAAGTACATTGTTACATGCACCTTAGTAGATTTCACCTTCTAAGACCACCATCCTATTATCTTAATTAACCAGCATATTTATGGGGTCTGGTTAGTACATAGTTGGACACTAGAACCTGGCCTTCCATTCATTTTGTATTGCTAATCTTGCTTACCAAAAGTGGTCCACATTGATCTTATATCCCATGGATCAACTCATCAAAGAGGCTAAGCCTTCCTGCCTATTTAAAGTTTAAGAATAGATCAAGGGCATTGTGCCCCTGATGCCTCTAATCAATGGATTTAACAAATAAAACTACATCTGTGCCTCCAACTAACTTGATTGAAGCTTCAAACGGAACTAATCAACAGATGGTTGGATTAGCCTTTTGCCTCTTACCCAAGTCAGATGAGTAATTTGCATGTTAGTATCATTAAGGGCTTCCACTAGAGTTTACTCTTGTTTTGCCCCACTTAAGCATAGTTCATTATTTTTTAGGCCTCGATAGTTTTGCTCTCACTCAAACCACTCACAAAAGATCTATGTTGATCAGTGGCTCACCACTTGAATGAGGATCCCACAAATTAGCTTCCTTGTGACTTTTGGGCTTACACACTCATGGACGTGGAAGCATGTAAAACTCTTTTATCTATGTTTTAAGATGGGTTGGATGAGGAGCCTACTGGCTATTACCAATGCATGTGATACCACCAAGGCTTGCTTCAATGAGACAAGCTTTGTGATAAAACATGAGGATGACTTCTCCATGGGTGATGTCTACTCGTGCTCTTACTTTTGAGATGGCCCAAGTCAATCGGCTCTTCGAGCTGTGCATCAAACTATCTGATAACTCTCTACATCTAGTCAAGCTACACCTTTGGGCCCCATTTGCTTCCTTCTTAACAATTTCATGCTCCCTTTGGCTCTCATTTCAAAGTTCATTTCATCTTTCCTTTGTGGTACTTCATTATTAGTCCCTTACAGTTATTTAGTCGTAGAGTTACCACCCAATTTTGGTTGCATTCCCAAACGACCTAACCAATTGGTAGCTCTTCATGTAGCAATAGGGTACAAGCTATGTTGTATTTTTAACCCCTAGGCATCGTACTTTTTTTATGATAATAAACTTTAAATATTTTTGATGAATTTCCTTAAATGAAATTTCAAATTTTAGATTACCAATGCTTATGTTCATAATAGAAGTTGAAAAAGATAAGCAAAGGTGAAATCTCATGAAGACCATCTAGGTTGGAGTGGCAAACCATCAAAGGATATATTTTGAATTTAACTACAAGAATTTTAATTTTACTTAAACTATAAATTTATGCTTGATTGAAATAGTCAACACTAATTTAAAATTAATCATTTAAAATAATAATTTAGGTTTCTAATATTTTTTATCTATCTTGACCATCATTTTAACTTAAACATATCATTGAAAATATTGCAAAATTTATGTTGTAATAGTATTAATTGATTAGTAAAATAATTTTAAACGTATCGATCTTATAAACAGGTTTGCTAAAGAACTTTTATGGGTTAAGACAATGAATCCTAAACACGATTGACATAGTTACGATGTCAATAAGCCAATCCTAGACCAGAATGAATGTGTGTATCGAATTGGGTTATCACTCATTTATCTGTAAATGAAATATTATGCATCAGTGGTTGCACTAGTCATGACCACTTGGGTGAAACAGGATATAGCCAACCTTGAATATACTGCGTACGAGAATTACATAGCTTTAAGAAAAGCATCTTTTTTGGATTTGAAATGTGGTAATAAAAGGAAAGTTTTTTTTCATACGGTATGCTTTCGAGTTGTAGGAATAATCGGAGCTATTTAGTCGTGCAATTTCATGATCAAATAATCTTGATCTCATTAGACTTTATACAATACCTATTATATCCTCCATTTGATCATGCCATTTCATGATTGAAATGGTCCTTATTTATTACATTTGTTAGATCTACATTTAGCCATTTGATCAAGATTAAGATCTAATGGTTCTATTCAAATCATATTTCTAAATAGCATAAGTTGGTTTTCATCGATCCGATAGTGCTGGTTTCGTGACCGAGTGGTTGTGAATGCTTCCAATCGAATGACTCATGCCCAAAGGCTCTTTTTGTCATTATTTTGAATTTTTAGAACTTTTAATTAACTAATAAATTTTTAATTAAAATGATGTAAGTAGTCGATAGTTGTAAAGGGTAATTTGCTTATTTAGTAAGTGCTTCTAGTTGTAAGAAAAATCTATAAGAAGGAAAATCTTTAAAAGAAAAGTATTATTGATTTTTTATATAATATAAAGAAAATTTTCAAGCTACAACATTCAATCTTAGTATACCAATTTCATTGTTGCTTGTATACACTACAACCTTCAGTCATCAAACTCAAACATTTGGCTTTTCTTCCCAAATCACTCAGCATCAACTTTCTTTTTTTGTAATTAATTTAATTAAAAAACCTTTATATTGTTAATCATGTCATCATGCATAAGATTTTGTTTCAACTAATTTTTGTTTTAAGTTGTCGAATATTTTTCATTTGTTGGCATTTTATTTTATTGTAACGCTGTAATGGGCGATTTCGTTTGTTTTATTATCAAGTTAGCATTTACTAGGGTAGGCATAGGCTTGGTTTTTTGTTAAATTACCTAGAAACTACTGAAGTACATTTTTAATTTATGTTTTTTAATTAAAAATTACTATTAAAAGAAAATTTAACATGTTTTAAACTAAAATTAAAATTTAGTAAGATTAGTTTTAGAGATTTGATAAAGTTAATTAAAAAATATTTTAAAACTATTTCTTAAAATATTTGTGTAAGAAATCAAAATGTTTATTTCTAGAAATTCACTTCTCTTCATATTGAACCACTTCAAGTCAAATGGGGCTCTCACCCTTTCTAGTGCTCCCTTTTATGACACTGGATCCTGATCTGTCACTATGGTTACCTCTCTAGATTACAATTCGTAATTCAAGGTGCTCAATTTCAACACTGTGCTAGTTCTATTTCACTCAATATTACTAAGGGAATCCTCGTATCTCCTCTACTTCATTATATGTTTAAACTCAGTGGGTAGACTCACCTAACATGGGGTCATTATTTCACATGGAGCATGGTGTTCTATTTATGAGAGGCATCTACTTATTGCATTACAACATCAATTCCAATTATGCAATGGCATAACACTCAGTGGCATCAATCTTTTATCATGTCAATAGCTAACCATCATTTAATGCTTCAACATGCCATGTTGTAGCATGGTGTATGATCACTGCCTCCAAATAAAGGGACCCAAACTAGTGATTCCATCCTTTCACAAGGATTAATAAGTCACATTGCACCCATGCAAGTTTGCCCTTGGCCTGTTTCCTTGGGTGCAACTTCCATTAGAAATGGAAGGTTAATAAGGTTCTACAATTCATAACACATATAACATTTCATTATGTTCTTAATCACTTGAAGAGACAAGATATCCATTGTTGAGAGTGGTTCAATGTTCGATTGCCAAGCCACGCTAGACCAGGTGATGCACAACAAACACATTGCCAACTTAACATTTTCTCTCCCTTGGAGAATAACCACACCCATAGGTTGTTATTTATCCTCCATATCATTAAGCTCCACGTTGAAGCAAGAGCATGAACAACAGAAGAATGAGACATGGAATAGTCATTACACCATCACATGTTGCATAGGTCACTTCATCATTCATGGCTCTTATCAATGATCCTTTCACAAGTTAACCAAAAGGAACGTTTTTATGATTTGTCTTTCCTTTGAATGGTAAGGTTTACTAATGGGCATTATGTATAAAGGATAGGTACATAGTCAATGTGAGATGAGGAGTCGCACTTACAGGAAATTCCTCATTGAAGACCAACACTTGCAATGATCTATTCCCATGATGATGAGCAAGTTGAATACAACATAGACTTGCTTACTTAGGCCTTTCAACGAAGGTAAATAAAAAGTTGAATATAACATTGTGGTGTATGTGTAGCTCAGAACATCTAAAGGAATCATACGCTTATTATTACACCAAACTTTTATGGCCTATGGGCCATAGTTTCTCTAAAAAGCTAGCCAAATGTCTTGTAGCCTAGATAGATAGAAAACTAAGGTCCTATTTGTTAATGGAGTTAATTAGGAAATTGACTCCATCAACTAAGAATGACCATCAGCACTACAAATAGAATCCAAAATGTGCTCTTAATTTGTCAATCCTTTCTAATTCTTAACTTAGTAAGGTTCGCTGTATCGAGTAAAATTAAGTCATAGGATCCACTTATAGTGGTGCTCTACCTTCAATTCCTTTAAGTTTTAGCTTTGCATCTGCACTATCTTAAGAATACAATGATTAAATCGATAGACTTTGAAAATTGTAAAGACTTTCAAAGACATTATGAATTATAGGTAGAGAAAGTTGTAGTTAAACAAAATTATAGACAGACAGAATTGTTGGTCGATGGAATTGTAGTCAGACGGTGGTGTAGGTGAATTCTTGAAAGGCTTATTTATGGGCCACATTCCTTACTATATTTGAACTTTGAAATAGACATAGCATCAATTTTTCTCTATGTACTCTATGAAGTGTTGTGATTAATGATAGGCACAAAGTTTAAAAATATTATGAAAAAAATAAGTGACTTGATGTAATCATCCTTAACATGTGTGGCATGTGTAGAGGCTCTGATCCTGACAAGTGGAAATTTTGGTGATCTTGACATTATCCACATAGTTAGTGCTCTGACATATTGTGGATATGCTGCTCAATGGATTGTAGGAAATTGTATGGATTATTCATTACATTTTCCTGAGTCAAATGAGTTCTACTGCAAAGAGAATTCATCTAAGGATGATGTTGGTGTATCTTCTCGGATGCAAGATGTATTAGTTATGAAATTAAACATGGCAACAAAGACAAGGAAGAGTTAGAAAAACTAAACATACTAGACAGTAAAGTGAAGCCAAAAGAGCATATGAAATTACGTACTTTATTAAAGGAGAATGTTATACATCCCAATGATATTTTTGTAACAGATTTATGAAAGTGTATCGAAAGTGTTTGGGTTAAGTGGCGATGGAGTAAAATTCTTTGCAAAATAAGTAGCCAGCATGTGGTCTAGTTGAGGTGAATTTTAGAGAAGTTCTTATAAGATGGAGAGTGAACAATGGTAATAATATTACCATTAGAGTTTTTGGCATTCTCTCTCATGCATTGGGACACAGAGAGACTTTTGTGCATTACCAAGGTCATGGGAGAGGCTATTTAAATTGATGATTGATGGTTGGATGATTGACATGTAAATATCATTCTTCATAAGTGTTTGTGTAAGTGTTGACCTATACAAGCTGCTCAGAGTGGGTATGTGACTAAATGTGCCATTGGGTTGATCCTTTGAAAGGTTTTAGCATAAGGGACTTCCCTTTATCTATTTCCATTTTGGCAAAATGGGACATCGTCTGAGATATGTATGTCTAATGAGCAGGTTTATAATGCAGTTGTAGTAAAGAGTCTTTGTCTTATTTACGAATGAGAGTTGGGGGGACAAGTGTGATGTAGGTGGAGATGGAAGCTGATTATCATAAGTAACAAGGTTTGGAACCTTGGATGGTTATGCAATCTAAAAAAAGGAAAGTGATTAGGACAACATAATAGAAGGACACAAATTGGTAATAAAGAGGATATGCAATTTTTGGAGATGTATTATGTGCAAAATTATTGAAGATATTATTAGTGGGAAAGATATAAATAATTAGCAAGTGAGAGATTTGCTATGCATCTAAGAAGATTGTGTAGTTATTTTTTGGGAAATACCTTAATTGTATGGTCATGGAATTGTTTAGATTGAACTCTTATAATGGTGAAAGTTGCTTTAGTTTCCTAAAATTGATACATTATTTCTAATAGATTTCTTCAGAAGGAGGTCCTCAAAGAGAAATTTGTATGTTTCCTTAAATGCAAATAATGACCAGGTGCTTTAGTCTTCTTTCTTGGGTTGTAACTATAGAATTTTGATTTGTTGTATTAATGTTGAGTACTTGGAGTTCACTTCGCCTAATAAGTAGAGGTTTTTTTGTTACATTTATGGAGATGATTTGGTATGATAAAGTCCAAGCTTGACTATAGCTATAAGATGGCAACAAGCAACATGATGTTTGTACATGACATGGTGATTAATAGAAATGCAAATTTCTCAAGTGTTTGCAATAGATGTAGGATGCAAAATGTCAACAAAGAGGTTGATTAATTAATGGAGATATATACTATATACAATTGTCAGAGATATCATAAGAGCCATAAGCAATAGATGTTTAGTCATTGGAAGATTAGCTATGGATCTAAGAATCTTGTGTACAATAGTTTTTTAAAGTAGGGGCAAATTAGGAGTAATGGTGTACTATATTTTAGATGCAATTTATTTGATGGCTAAGGAAATGCTTGGACAAAATTTTTACATGAGTGATATCTTCTTCAAGTTCCTACAATCAGTACTTTGTGGTTAAGGAAGAAGAGGACATCTATAGGAGGACGAACTCAAATAGGAGTTGGCGTATTTGTTTAATTGTAAACAATAGTGAGATGCTTCACTACTATTAATATTTGAGGCCATAGTGTTGTTGTGAAAGCATAGTGCATCTAAAATGTAGACCTGCATGATTGGGAGTGCTATAGTGGTATGGATTTTCTCTAACTATAACTTTTTCAGCAAAAAATATATGGTCGCATTTGTAGTATGGAATTCAAGGGATTAGAGTGGCAAATCTAAGCTACTTACAACACTTGGTAAGGGAAAATAACGTATTTGTTGTTGACATGTTGGAAACTTGGGTATAGAAGGTTAATAGGTGCAAGGCAGATTGAAGTTTAAGCATGAATTAGAACTACTTTATCCAACCTTTGACCACATTGTCAAGAAGTATTATTTTTTTATGAGGGCATTGGGTGGAGCTTGAGTTTGTATAGTTATCTTCACAAGTGGTTATTATCTTGGTCAGATCTTTTAGCAATAATTCTTGGCAGTGTTCTGTGACATATACATCAAAATATTATAAGATTTTTCAAGTATCCTCAAACCACATTAGAGAATATGCAAAGCATGGTGAAGCATTCATTATTGTAAGAGAATTTAAAGTACTGCTTGTAAAGAATAAGGGGGAAAATAATTTAATAGTTGGCATGCTGAATATGAGTTCTCTACTTTCATGTAAGATTTCGATTTGGCAAACTTGGTATTTAATGAGAATGGGTTCACTTTGGGTAATAATAAGGAGGACAATCCACATATATGAAAGATTGGATAGAGCTCTCATGAATATTGATGGTATGCATGAACTATCGAGTACTACAATGAGACATCTTCCTCATATTGGCTTGAACTATGCCTTTGTTATTTAGTTTAAACAACTATCTTTGAATAAAGTTGAGAGGAGAACCCAGTTTAAAAACTTATGGCTAACATTTCCAAATTTTCTAATGTCAAGCAAGTAACTTCCAATAGAGTTATTTTTGGCAACTCTATGGATGGTATATCCATTAAATTTAAAAAAGCATTATCAATGTTAAGGAAATAGAGTGTAGCTAAACATTGTAATATTCTAAATATACCTTCCTATTTGAATCAAGAGATCAAGAGGCTTCAACTTAAGGAATATTAGATCAGGTTAATTGAATAAAAACATGATCTTTTGGCACAACATGTTATCTTCTATGACAATGCTATGAATTTACAAGAAGCATGGTGGTAATAATAAGCCATGCTTCAATAAGCTAACCTTAGGGATCAGAACACGCTTTTCATTCATGCAAGTGCTACTTCTAAATATAGAAGCAATTATATACATTACCTTAAAAATATAGTAGGGAATTGGTGGCTTCACCAACTGAGATTAAAGATATAATTATATAGTTCTTTAATAAGAAGTGGCATATTTTTGGGAAATGTAATCCTCTCTTACTTTTCCAACCTTTAAGAGCTATCAATAGAACACAACTGATAGGTGTAATGGCTCTAATCAGTAATGATCAGTTTAAGAATGTTGTTATGTGTATCAGAAGAAATAAAGACCTTAGTATTGATGGCATCTCTATAGAGTTTGTGCATTGATATTGGAATATTACTTAAGTAGATATTGTCACTACTATGAAACAATTCTTTAAAGATAGTTTTATGCCCAAAAGGATTGAAAGACACATTGGTCATCCTAATTCTTAAAGTATAGGGTGCTTTTAAACCTAAACAGTTTACACCTAAAGGTGTCCACTTTCATCATACCTTTTTACCATTAATCTAAGTATCTCTCTTGGCATATTAGGCACCAGTTAGAGCAAGGTCACTCAATTAACATTAGGATTTTCCTTTTCTCATTAATGGTTACATACTTTCTATATGTTGTTGAAATATTTATGTATGCACCTACAACTTGTACTATAATAAAGGCCATTCAAGATGATAGGTAATATGGGCAACACTCTAGTTAGGTGGTAAATCTTAATAACCCAGAGTATTGTTTAACAAGAGAAAGGAATGCAAACGATGAAAGATGACAACATGAAAGTTAAATTTGAGTCAAGCTACACAATTGAAATATTTAGGCATACTTATAACAACAACTAAATTTCAAAATAAAAAAACTTTAAGTTTATAATTGATTGAGTTGGGAATTATGTGTCAAGATGAAAGATTATGTCTCTTTCAATGGTGAGGTGTATTGCCATGATCAACTTGATGCATGCTGATATTCCTATGTTTTACATAGTCTACTCTTTATTTTCCAAAGGCATTCTACTCTTTAGCTTCCAAAGGCATTCTTAATGAGTTAGAGAACTTAATGCCTTAGTAATTATACAGTAGTTTGAATGTTTGCAACACTATGCATTATGCTTGTTGGAATTTGGTTACACTTCTTAAGGAGTGTGGAGTTCTTCGTTTTTGTAATTGGTTAGCCTTATAGGTAGCATTGATTACAAAGCATTTTAACCAAGTTATAGCTCAGGATGATGGTCTATGGGTATAGGAATTTAGATTCAAGTATTGTGTGGTAGACAGTAATTTCTATATGTCATATGTTGCGTTGCATACTTCTCTTGTTGCTCAATATTATGGTACCTTAGACAATTGTTAATATAGTTTGACAAATTATTGAGGGTAAGCAAGTCTCATTCTTCTTAAATAATTGGTTTGGCATTCTTCTTATTTTTTTTTGTGGCCTACATATATCAGCATGGAAGTGGAACAACAAATTCATGCAGCAAATCTTTTTAAGAAGCATGATTTGTAGGACCAAGATAAGGTAAAAAATTTATTTTAAAGTTGAGATGAGAAAAAATAAGTTAGTGTAATATAACCCAATGAAAGTTATGTAAATGTCAAACATTAGAAGATTTAGGATTTCATAGAAATATAACTCAATCAAAGCAAAAAAATTTAAAAAATAAGATAAATTATTTAGAAAAATTACATTGTAAGACATTAAGTAGAAAGTGTAAAATATTGTTCATTAACAAGTTAGATATAAATAAAAATGACTCAAAACTCATGTGTAAACTATAAAAAATTTAATATTTAATATAATAAAATAAATATTTAATTTAAAATAACTCACTCAAATGTGTCCAACAACATTTTTTAGTCTTCAATAAATCTTGTTTGGAATTACAATGAATTTCTAATGTAAAAATAAAAATAATAATATGTTATTTTTTTAATATTAAGTAAATCTATAATAAATTTGTAATCAAATTTATTGAAGGAATTTAATATGACAAAATAAATGCTAAAGATTTCAAGAAATAAGACAAATTACAAGTGAAAGTCACTTTTCTAGATTCTAAGATGACAAATGTAATGTTCTCAGTCATCAAAAAAATAAAAAACTATTTAAAAATATAAATTTGTTTATTTCATTTTTAATCAACCCTAAATAGGAATTATCATAAATTACAAAATTAAATGAGCATACTAATAATTAGAGCTTTGCAGTAATCTAACCAGATCAAAAACAAATATTTAAAGAAATGGGCAAGAAAGTTGCAGTCATTGTTATTGAAGAAATAAAGTATAACATTTGTTGAACATATAAATAGATACAAATCCAATGACTCATACATCATGTCAAAAAAATTTAAAATATAAAACTAAATATTTAATTGGATGGTGCTTGTTGAGTTAAATCTAATGACATACATTTTGTCTTAATCTCACCTCATTTGGAATTATTATTATTAATTAAAAAGTTAAATATTTATAAATAATACTAAATTATTATTTTGAAATTATGCAAAGGTATTTAAAGTTAAAAAGAGATAATTTCACGTATCATATTATAAACTAATCAAATCAAGTGAAGAACACACAAGTCAAGATCTAAATTTTCTCGTTCATATAACCAAACGAAAGTAAAACATTTAAAGAAATAAATACAATTGCATAACATAGCCTCAGTCTAAGATTCTAAGATTGAGAGTAGCATTTTCTATCCTCAAATTTGATATAGATTAAAATGTCTTGTAAAGTGTATAAACATTCTTGAAAAAAATTTTAAAAAATATAAAAATGAATATTTAATATGAAAAAGCTATCAAGATGACTCCAATGACTTTTGTTATATCTTAGTCAAACATCTTTTAAAAGAACTATGAATTATAAAAATATATAAGCTTACATAATTAAAAAAATATTATTTTAATATTAAGTAAATATGAAATAAATTTATAAAAATATCAATGTTAGTAATTTAATATAAATAAATCAAAGCAATTAATGTCACACGATGAGAGAGTTAGAGATTTATAATAATCTAACCAAATGAAATTGAAAACTTTGATAGAATGAGATAAATTATACATTCCTAGATACCACATAGATCAAGTGTAATTTTCTTTATAATATAACTAGGTGCAAATTTATTTTGTCATAAAATTTGTTAAAACCCAAAAAAACATTTAGAATTATTAAAATAAATATTTATTCAAATGGAGTTCATCTAGTTGAGTCCAATGGCATTTGTTTCATCTTGATCTGACCTCATGTTAAATTAAGAAGATTTTGAAGTAAAACTTAGTGTGCAAAACTCTTAAGAAGCGAGTGAATATTAGTCTTAAAAGTAATTTTTGTTATTTTCGAATATATGCTTTTCTTAAAAATAATTTTATGCACCTTTATTATATGTATATATTAATTTTAATATGAGAAAAAATAAAGATAAAAATTAAAATATGACACCATAATTTTTAGGTGATTTATTTCAAATTAAAGCCTATGTCCACCCAATTAAGGTCGAGAAAAATATCAGTAATAGAAAGTTACAACTTGTACAACTTAAGGTTTTTTCATATATAGTCCACCTCCAAAAATACCAGCTTTTGTAGATTCAACTAAAACCTAAGATTTTTTGAGCTCAATCCCATCTATATTTTTTTACTAAATTGAACCAAACTTGGGCTTTCGCAAATGCTTGGCAATACAAAAGAAAAAGAAGAATACAACAAGATAGAAAATATTTGATAACTTTGTTTAACTTCTTATACTTAATGATTACTAGAACAAGGCAAAATGAGCTTAAATTCAAGAAGAAAACTTAGAATTTGAAAGAATAAGAGTGTAAGGCTTATCTAAAAACTTTGATAATTTGAGAAGGAGAAGTCATAATTGTTGTCAATATAAATTGTGCCAGAAGACCATGGAGTTGTTCTTTGTTGAGATTTCAAAGATTTATTCATATTCATTAGTTATTTCATGTACAATTGTTATGTATTTATCGAAAAAATTTTATTATAGCTGTTAGGAAGTGTGTGTAAAGCTATTTCAAGAGTTACTTCATAGTGGCATAAAAAGATCTTAAAATATTCGTCAAGGCAAATCTAATGATGTTTATTTCCATCAACTCTCATTTAGAATTTTTACTAATTACTAATGGAGAAACTCCCAAAAAAATAAAAAATTGATAATGAAATATCATGTAAATATATTAAGGTAAAAAAGAGATAAATTAAAGTAATGTAAAATAACCAAATAAAAGTGATATAATAGTTACATAAGAAGAGAATTAGAATTACATTGTGACATAATCAATTCAAAGTAAAACATTTGAAGAGATTAGATAAATTGTATAAGAAATTGGCATTCGAAGATACTAAGCCTATCGAGTGTGACATCCACGATCAAATGATATACAAAAAGAAATGTGTTGTGAAGGAAGCCAAAATGTTAAAAATATATTTTAAAATATAAAGAATAATTATTTAATTTGATAGAGCTAGTGAAGATAAGTGCCTTAATGTTTATTTCCTTTTTATTTGACCTAGTTTAGAATTACTATACATTTCTAAATTAAATATGCATAAATAATATAAATGATTATTTAATATTAATTATATAAAAAGTAAACATTAAATGAAATAAATTGAAGTAATCTGAAATAATAAATTTTAAGTGATATGATGGTCACACAATAAAAGGATTAGTGCTTTGTAGTGATCTAACAAAATCCATGTGAAACATTTGAAAAAAATGGGAAAAATAATACAAGAAAATTACATTCAAACATACTAAGAGGATCAAGTTTAAACTTTTTTATCATCAAATTTGGTCCAAATTTAAATATCTTATTAATTATGGCAAAACATCAGAAATTAGAATACTTAAAACTATTAAAATTAATATTTAAAAAAGTGCTAATTAAGATGAGTCTAACAACCTGTATATCATCTTGTTTAGACCATGTTAAGAAATACTAAGGATTTCTAAAATAAAAAAGATTAAATTTATATAAATTAATATTTTAATATTGCATAAATAAATATTAAAGCTAAAACAAGATAAAGTAAAGCAATATATTATGACCAAATGAAATTGATGTAAATGTTATAATTGGGGGAATTAAAATTTTTTATAAATATATACAAATTTAAACAAAAAATGTGAAGAAGGAGACAATTTATTTAAGAAGAAACATTCCAAGATACCAAGGAGATTAATCATAATATCATCAATAATCAAATTAGATACAAATCAAAATGTTTCAAAAAGCATATGAAAACCCTAGAAAATAAATAATTTAAAAATAAAAAATTAATTTTTAATTAGATAGAACTCATCGAAATGGGTCCCATACAGCTTTTTTTTCTCCACCAAACCTAGTTTAGAATTACTATGAATTATGAAATTAAATATGCATAAATAATAATAAATTATTATTTTATTAATAAGTAAATAAATATTAAAGTTGAAATGAGATAAATTAAAGTAATGTGACATATCATTATGAAAGAAAAGTGAATGCCATACAATTTGAAAACTATAGCTTTGTAGTGACATGAACAACTCAAAATGAAAAAATGGTCATGAAATAAAAGAATTATAGTTTCATGATAAAATAACCAAATCATAGTAAAAATGTTTCAATAAATTAGATAAATTATACAACAAAGTTGAATTTTAAGATATTGATGATATAGAATATAACATCCTTAATTACCGATTCAATTACGTATAAACATTTTTCATAAAACATACACAAACCTTAGAAAATAATATTTTTAAAATATAAAAATGAATATTTAATTAGATAGAATTCATAAAGTTAATATCCAATGACATTTATTTTGTTTCGATTGGGCCTCATTTAGAATACTATGAATTAACAAGATAAACACTCATAAATAATAATAATGTATTTTTTAATATGAAGTAAATATATATTAATACCAAAATATGATAAATTAAAACAATGTAACTAAATCAAACCAAGGCGATGTGGAGGTCACAATAGAGCACACGTATAGTTTCTTAGAGATATAATAAGATAAAAGAGACAAATTTGAAGAAAAATGAGATAAATTTTATTGCAAATTTACATTCCAAAGTAATAAGGAGCTCTAGTGTAAGACCATTGATTATGAAATCATCTATAAATTAAAACTTATGATAAAAAATACAAAAATCTTACAAAATAAAAAAATTAAAAATATAAAAATTGAGTATTTATTTTGGTAAAACTTGTCGCAACAAGTCAAACAAACTTTCTTTCATCTCCAACCGAACTACTTGAAAAAAACTGCTAGTTACCAAGTTAAATAATAAAAAATAATAAATTAGTACTTTAAAATAAGTTAAAAAATACAATAAATCTAGAATGTGTTTGAAGTAAGAACTACAATATAAACAAATCAATGTTTTTTTAATATTATGTAAATATATATTAAAACCAAAAGGAGATAATCTGGTGTAACAAATATAACTAAATTAAACCGAAATAAATTTCACATGAGAGAAGATTTTTAGTTACATATTGATATAACCAAATCAAGAGAAAAACAAAAGAAATGATTTAAATTACATAACAAAGTTACAATCCATGAGACTATGGAAATAAAATATAACAATATTTTTCGTTAGCACAAGAATAAAATAAAATATGTCAAAAATATCAAAAACTTTGAAAATAAAATATTTAATTGAATCATGCTTTTAATGGTTTTCCAACAACGTTTGTTTTACCTCAATCATATCACGCTTAGAATTACAATGAATTACAAAAACAAATAAATATAAATAATAATAATAAATTATTATTTTCAATATTAAGGAACATATAATAAAATTGAAATGAGAAAGACTTAAGTAATGAAATACAACCAAATTATTGAGAAATGTTTGAGGAAAAGGGATAAATTGTGTAAGAAAGTTATATTCCAATTAACAAAGCATATCACGTGCAACATTCATCATTGCCAAATAAGATATTAATTAAATTTTCTATAAAACTTACTAAATCAGCAAAAAATATAAAAAATATTAAAAATAATATTTAATTTGATATAGCTATATGAGATGATTCCAATAACATTTTTTAGTCTCCATCAAATATCGTTTAAAACTTTTACAAAATAATATTATAAAAAATAATAAAAATATATTATTATTTAATTATTAAGTAAATATATAATAAAGTTAAAATGAGATAAATTGATGAAATATAATACAATCAAATAAAAATGAAAACATTGAAAACATGAGATAAATAGTTGAAAAGTTACATTTCATGTTATTGAGAAGATAAGGGTAATACTTTGGATTGCTAAAATTAGATACATTGCAAAATCTCTCTTTATGCCAAAATATTAAAAATAATTATTTAAATATATAGAAATAAATGTTTAACTTGTTAGTGCACATATTGATAAACTTGATGATATTTGTTTAATTTTAATTAGACTTTTCTTTTGGAGTTACTATGAATTACAAAACTAAATAAGCACATATAGTAATATATAATGATTTCTAATTTTAAAAATATTAAAGATAAAATAATATTGGTTTAAATTATGTAATATAAACAAATAAAATTGATGTATAGGTCACATGAGAAGGGATTAGGTGTTACAAGATAATATAACCAAATAAAAGCAAAAATTTCAAAGAAATGAGATAAAGCTTTTGAAAGGGATTCCTTCCAAGGTAATAAAAGTGTAACACTTTTGATTATTCAATTAGGTATAAAATGGAACAAATCTCATAAAATGTGCAAAAACACTAAAAACAAATTTTTAAAACTATGAAAATGGGTATTTAATTTTATAATACTCATTAGCATTTTACACTAGTGTTTGCTTTGTCTTAATTGACACTCATTTTGAATTACTTTGAATTACATAAGTAAATAAACATAAATAATGATAACTTATTAGTTTATAATTAAATAAACACATACTAAATTTGAAAGGAGATAAACTCAATCAATGAAAAATAACCAAGGCAAAGACATGTAAGGCTCAAACATAGTGAGTTTGTGTTACAAAATAATATAACCAAAATGATGTACAAAATTTGAAGAAATGAGATAAATTACATACAAAGATGCATTCCAAGATACCATAGAGATCAACATAATCATCCTTAATAATCAAATTTGATACAAATTGAAATCCATATTAAACATGTTGGAATCTTAGAAAATAAACTATTTGAATTATAAAATTCTATAATAATTGGGTTGAGCTTATCAAGAAGAGTCCAATGATCTTTCTTTCCTCTTAACTGGACCTCATTTGTAGTTACTATGAATCACAAAAATAAATAAGCATAATTAATAATAACTTATTATTTTAATATTATACAAATATATATGAAACTAAAACGAGAAGATTTGAAGTAATGTAATATATTAAATCAAAGCTATTAATTATTATATTATAGTAATTAGTGTTTTATAGTAATATAACTAATGAAAGTAAAACATATGAAGTAATGAGATAAATTTCTTTTGAAAGTTGAATTTCAAGATACTAATGAGATTATGCATCGCATCTTAAATCATCAAATTTTGCATGAATTAACATATCTCATAAAGTATATACAAAATTAGAAAACATTTAAAATTCTCAATATTCAAATCTTTATCAAAACTAAATCTCTCATAAAAAGTGTAAAAACATAAAAAATAGAAATATTCAAAAATATAAAAAAATGATGATTTAATTCAAATGTGCTCACAGAGTCATGTCCAACCAAAGTAAACGAACATAAGAAATAAAAAAAATTTACTATTAAGAAAATATATAATAAAGCCAAAATTAGATATATCAAAGAAACCTATATAAATAATTAAAAGAATAGTAATAGCCACATGAGAGGAGAACTTAAGATACATAGTAATAAAGCAAAATTAAAGCAAAAAATTTGAAATATTGATATAAATCGACGAGAAACTTGCATTAACATATAGAGAAGATCAAATGTAACTTTCTCAATGATAAAATTAGCCATGAATCAAAATGTCTCTTAAAGAATGTTAAATTCCAAAAAAACTATATAAAAAAATAAAAATAAATATTAATTGGATAGTACTCATCATGACGAGAATAGCAATATTTGTTTAATTATAATTAGACCCTATTTTAAACTATTAAAAATTATAAAAATCAAGAAAGAAAAATAAATAAGAAATTATTATTTTAATATTATTTAAATTTATATTAAAGATAAATTGATGTAGATTGAGAAAATGTAATGCAATAAAATCAAAATGATATAAAGTTCACATGAGACGAGAGTTAGACTTCAAAGTAAAAAAACCAAATCAAAGAGAATAATTTAAAGAAATGATATAAATTATACAAGAAAACTACAGCCTAAGGTGCTGAGGAGATTGAGACTAACATTATCGATAATCAAATTATTTATAGATCTAAAAATTTGTAAAGCATGCCAGAACCCTAAAAACAAAAATATTTTAAAATAAAATAAATAAAAACTTATTTGATAGCGCTTGTCAATAAGATATAATGTTATTTATTTCATATTAATCGAAACGTATTTGGAATTACTACAAATTACCAAAGTTAATAAACAAAAATAATAAAAAAATATTTTTTTATACAAAATAAATATATAATGATATTAAAAAACGATAAATTGAAGTAATATGTTATATCAAAATAAAAATAATATAATGTTGAGAGAAGTGGGGAAATATTATTTCATAGTAATGCAAGTAAATAAAAATAAAAAATTATAGAAAATGAGATAAATTTTATGAGGAAAGAACATTCCAAAATACTAAGATCAAATGTAATTTCCTCGATCATCAAGTTTGATACAATTAAAAATATCTCAAAAAGAAAGTCAAAATCATAAAAACTTAAATATTTAAATCTATAAATACAAGTAATTAGATAGAACTCAATTAGATGAGTCAAACAACACTCGTTCCCTCTCGATCTAACATCATTTGGAATTACTTTGAAATTTTTAATTAACAGAGAATAGATAATAATAGATTTTTTTAATATTAATTCAAAATATATTAAAAATAAAAAATAGAGATATTGAAATAATTTAACATAACCAAATCAAAGTGATGTAAATATTACATGAGAGAATGTTTGGAGTGACATAGCAATATAACCAATTCAAAGAAAAACATTTGAAAAATTGAGATAAACTTTATAGGAAAGTTGCACTCCAACGTCCAAAAAGATTGTGTGTACCATCCTTAATTTTCAAATCTTATACAAATCAAACTATCTCATCAAGCATACAAACCACTAGAATACAAAATATTGAAAAATATGGAAATAATGATTTAATTACATAGAGCTTGGTAAGGTATGTCCATTAACAACTAAAATTACTACAAATTAGAAAAAATAAATAATAATAATATGTTATTATTTCAATGTTATGTAAATATGTATAAAGCTAAAATGAGATAAATTAATTTAATATAATACATCAAAATCAAAATGAAGAAGGCCACATTGGAGTAGAATAAGAATTCCATAGTAATATGTCTAAATCAAAGAAAAATTTTGAATAAATGAGATAAATTGTACTTGAAAGTTACATCCACAATTATTAAATCAAGTATTATTCAAAATATCTTATAAATCATGCTAAAATATAAAAAAGTAATATTAAAAGATATAAAATATTTGAATACTTTGATATAGTTTATTTAGATGATTTTAATGATCTTTTATTCATTTACATTAATCCTCATCCAAGATACTACAATATTTTTAATCAAAAAAGTCTAAATAATAATAAACTTTTTTATATTTATTTGTTGTACATTAAAGAAAAATGAAAAACATTTAGGAAATATAATACAACTAAATCACAAATAATTTAAAGAAATAAGATAAATTATACTAGAAAAAAGCATTCCAAGACATAAATGGGATGGTGTGTGACATTCTTGATCATCAAATGAAGTTTAAATTAAAATATCACATAAAGCCTACCAAAACCTTAGAAAATAAAATCTTTAATAATGTACAAATAAATATTTAATTCTATGTAGGTTATTTTGATGAGTTTAATGACATTTTTGTCATCTCAATCTGACCTTGTTAAGAAATATATATTACATACTCATCATTCCACATTTATACCTATCCAAAAAAGATCTATTCCATGATACTAAGGAGATCGAGTATAATATGTTCAATAATCAATCAAGTATGAATCAAAATATCTTGTAAAATAAGCTAAAATCCTAAAAACATATTAAAAAATAAACAAATGAATATTTAATTAGCTAAAGCTCGTTGAAATAATTTCAATAATATTTGTTTCACCTATGCAGAATAATCTATGAATTACCTAATTAAATAAGCAAGTAAAAGAATAAAATAATTTTTTAATATTAATTAAATGTAAATTAAATCTAAAGTGAGATAAATTAAAAATAATATAATATTACTCTATCAAAGCTATATAATTATTACATGAGAAGAGATTTAGAGTTCCATAGTAATCAAACCAAATGAAGATAAAGATTTTGAAAAATTTTAAATAATATACCAAAAAATTGCATTCCAGATATTAAATAAAAAGAGTACAATATCCTTATTAATTATATCATGTATAAAATGAAATGACTCATGCCATGCAAAAATATTAGAAAATAAAATATTTTAAAATAATACATATGAATATATAAATTGATATACCTAAATGATATGAGTTCAAAAGACCTTTTTAACCTCTATTAAGCAATTAGAATTATTGCAACTTACAAAAATAAGAAAGCATAAATAATTATTTTACCACGGAATAAATATATATTAAATTTAAGAAGGAGATAAATTCAAGAAACATAACATAACCAAATCACAGTAGAAAATTTGAAGAAATGCTATAAATTATATAGAAAAACAGCACTTCATGTCAATAAGAATATAGATTATGACATTCTCGATCATCAAATTGGGTAAAAAAATTCTTATTAAAACATAGAAATATTAAGGAAACCAATAATTTAAAAATAATAAAAATAAATATTTAATTTGATAAAGTTCATTGCAACGAGTCTAACAATCGATATTTCATCTCGATTAGGCCTTGTTTTTAGTTACTATTAACTACTAAATTAAAGAAGGATAAATGATAATAAATTAATATTTTTAATAATAAGTAATCATATAACAAATATGGAATGAGCTAAGTGTAAGTAATGTAATATAAAGAAACCAAAGCAATGTTAAGGTTACACGATAGGAGAAATAGAGCTTCATAATAACATAACCAATCTAACTAAATATTTAAAAAAATTGAGATAAATTGGATATAAAAGTTGAATTCCAAGTTAATAAGGAGATAAACTACAACATTATTGATTATATAATCAAATAAGAATTAAATACTTCATTAAAAATACGAACAGTCTTAAAAAATTATAAATATAAATACAAATATTAGTTTGGATAGAGCTCATTGAATTAAGTGCAATGATGTCTTTTTCATCTCAGCCAAATTTTTTTAGAATTACTATGAGTTATCAAAGTGAATAAGCATATTAATGTTATACAAGGATATATTAATATTGAAGTGAGATAAATTGATATAATGTAACATAACAAAATGAAATAGATGGAATGGTCACATGAGTAGAAATTTAGAGTAACATACTAATATAATCAATTAAAAATAAAAGATATAAGAAATGTGATCAATTATATAAAGAAAAAAAATCAATTTTAGAACATTAAGGAGAATGAATGTAACACTTTTGACTATCAAATTCAAGTATAAATAAATATATTTCAAAAAAACCCCTAGAAAAATATTAAAAACATAATTTAAAAAATGGAAATTTAACATGATAATGCTCATCAAGGATAATGCATCGATATTTGTTGCATCTAAATCAAATCTTATTTGGAATTGCTATGAATTATTAATATAAATAATTATAAATAATAAAAAAATTTATTTTAATATGAATTAAATTTTTATTAAAACTAAAATAAGATAAATTTAAAGTAGCTGATGTAATCAAATAAAGTATTATAAATGACAGATTCCACATGATTTGGAGTTATATTATAACATAACAATATCTGAGCAAAACGATTTGAAACAATGAGATAAATTGTATTGTTGCACTCTAAGTATCTCAATCATAAATATAGGTATGAATCAAAATTTCTCGTATGGTAAAAAAAATATTAAAATATAAGATGTTAAAATAGAAAAAAAATTAAAATTTAATTTGGAAGAACTCATTGAGATGAGTTCAACAAAGCTTTTTTCATCTGGATTAGATCTCATTTAGAATTACTATAAATTAAAAATATATATATAAACATAAAAGATAATAAAATATTATTCTAATATTAAGGAAATCTATTATAAAGTTTAAATGAGTTAATTTGAAGTATTGTAATAAAATAAAATCAAAGGAAAAGTTTTGAAGAAATCACATAATTATAAGTGAAAGTTCTATTTCATGATACCAAGGAAATCAAGTGCAATATTCTTCATCATCAAATTAAGTATAAATCAAGTGTCTTGAAAAACATAAAAAAATTTAAAATTTAGAAGAAAAATATTTCATTTGATAGAGCTTATGAAGATGAGTCCGACTATATTTTTGAAATCTCTTTTTGACCTCACTTGCAATTACTATGAATGCAACTACAAATGATAATAAATTATTATTTAAATATTAATTAAAAATATATTAAATTATAATTGTGATAAATTGAAGCAATATAAAATATTCAAATTAAAACAAAAAGATAAAAAAATTAGATAAATTATATATAATATTGCATTCCAAGATATTAAAGCATTCTAAAACCTTTTAAAAAATACTTATAAAAATAAAAAGAAATTTTAAACTTGACAGAGCTAATGATGACGACTTTACAAGATTTTTTTATCTCTATCAAACCTAATATTAAATTATTGTGAATTACCGAATTAAATTAGCATAAATAAAATTTTTTTTTTATCTTAACAGTAGGTAAATATATAATAATTTTGGAATTAGATAAATATAAGCAATTCAGTATAGATAGATCAAAAAAATTTTAAGGTTTGACATGTGGAGAATTATAGATTTATAATAATTTAGATAAATAAAGCTAAAAAATTTTAAAATAGAAAAAAATTGAAAGTACTATGAATTAATAAAGTAAAAATGAATATTAATAAATATATTAAAGCAGAAATAAGACAAATTCATATAATATAATTTGACAAAAATCAAATCAATGCAATGGTTACATGAGCTGAGATTTAGAGTTACAGTTTAAAATAATGAAATGAAATTAAAAAGGTAGAAGAAATCAGATAAATTGAATAGAAAAATTCCATTCCAAGAAAGTAAAGAGATCAAGTGTAATTTTTTTTAACATCAATAAAGATATAAATTGAAATGCCTTGTAAAACATGCCAAAACCCAAAACAAAATATAAAAATAAATATCAATTTAGTATATCTAGACAAGATGAGTCTAGTGACATTTGTTGTCTGAGTAGAACCTCATTTGGAATTACATTAAATCACCAAAGTAAGTAGACCTTAATAACAATAATTTATTATTTTAATATTAAGTAAATTTATATTAAAGCTAAAATAAGATAAATTAGAGCAATGCAATATAACCAAATAAATTATTATAAAGGTTACACGAGAAAAGATTTAAAGTATATAGTAATTTAACAAAATTTGAGAACAAAATTTGAAAAATTGAGATAAATTGCATATGGAAGTTGTATTCGAAGATAACAAGGAGGTAGAGCATGTCGTTCTTGATCATCACAGGAATAAATAAAAATATTTTCAGGAAAACTAAAATTTGTGGAAATAAAATATTTAAAAAAAATATAAAAATAAATATGTAATTAGATAGAGTTTATCAAGATGAGTCCAAAATGATTATTTTATTTTTTTTAAACCTTATTTAGAATTATTATGAATTACAACTAATAAATAAGTTTAAAATTTAAGTAGTTATTGTTTTATTATTAAGTAAATATATAATAACTTTAAATAAGATAAAGTAAAACAATATAATATATCCAAATTAAAGAAAAACCTATAAAGAAAAGAGGTAAAGTATGTGGGAAAATTGCATTTTAGGATACTAAGGAAATCAAGTATTATATACTTGATAATCAAATGCGATGTGAATTTAATAAAAAAAGAATATTTAATTTGGCATAATTAGTTGAGAGGAGACTAAAGACATTTTTTTTAATCTACATTGGATATTTTTTGAATTACTACAAATCACCATTATAAAAATGACAAAATAATTACAAATTATTTTTTAAAAGTTTTTAAATTAATACTATTGCTATAATGAGATATATTGAAGTAATATAACATAAACTCAATAAAATAATAAATTTTAAAAAAAATGAAATAAATTATATAGGAATTACATGGCTTGAAGAATGCGATAAAAAAAATTCATAAATCCAATGGAAATGATTGAAGAGAAAAACTAAAAATGAATTAGGTAAAACACTACACAATAATTTCATATACCAAAAGGCAAAAATGCATGATTTTGTAGTTTAAAACTTCTAGTAATTATTATCAAGTATTAACATTACAAACTATGATAAGCTCTTAAATTTTACTTTTAGTTTGATCATAGAGGAACAAAACTGGTGGTTGATGATGGGGACCATAATGAAAGAAATTAGAGGGGCTACATTTTTCCATGGACCAAGAAAATGCTCGTTGATAAGAAGGGTAAAATTGATAAATATTCACTAGCTATTAGTAAATCACAACAAAGAAACAAATTCCTTAAATTGTTGGTAGCAGGGTTTAAAATTTTCTTGAAACGCTTATCTTTGCAGGAAAAAGTAGGCTTTGTTATTGGAAAAAAAATCATAAACAATATTCAGTTGGCTTATGAATGAATTGTTTTGCTGTATAAAAAAAGTGTCTATGTTGTCAAATTGAATCTTAAAAGTGCTTTTGATTTTCTTTGTTTTGTTCTTATATGATGTTCTTAAAAGATTCAACTTTATGAAGCAATTCAATAAAATGATTGAGGACATACTAGAAAACTCTTGGATTTCAATAATAAGAATGGTATGCCTAATGGTTTCTTCATTGTATGAAGGGGCTCAAACAAGCAAATCTTATCTTGCAACTATTATTCATTTTAATAATGCAAGTCTTAAATTAAGAATTGAACAAACTCATTAATTGTGGTAAAGTACTGCATTTCACTCAATGCAAAGGATGTCTTATAGTTATGCATCTAGGATATGTAGATAGCATTGTAATCTACCATAGAGGTGACCTAAAAACGTTGCAAATTATACATACACTGCTTAACACGTTTTGAGAAGCAGTTGGTGCCCAATTTAATCTTCACAAAAGTCTTTTGTTTGCTAAAAGATAAAGGAAAATTTGCATTAGAGGCTTGAAAGAAAAAACTTATTGCAATGAGGGGAAAACTAATATTGATGAAGTTTTTGTTTACCTTAAACTCAATCTTTTCTTTATTGGAAATTAATCAACCCATCCACAAATTGCATAGAGTATAAACACCATGATTAAGTTCTTATAGGGTAACTTTAAAAATATGCATAAATTTTACTAGACTAAAAGATACAATATTGGCCACTAATGAACAAAAATGTTTTTGGCCTAAAAATGTTATATGATAATTTAATTACTAGTAAAAAAATTAAACAAGTAACTATAATTAAACAATTCACTACGGTCAAATAATATAAATAATAAATATATTAGTTCAAAAATAAAAGAAAATAAACAAAACTTTTTGATGTGAATCGAAAGTATTAAGGATTTTGATTAAAAACACACTAAACAATGCAATACAAAAGGTACCAACAATTGTACTCAAATTGTGAATGGAAACTTTGTATGTAGTTAGTCTCGAGAAGAATCAAGAGCAAAGACAAATTCACAAATCACGAAAAGAGATATGTTATAATAAATATTTGATGCAAAACTCCTTTCCTAATGGATTATACTAAAATTAACCTTACATTTCATAACAAATTAAGGATTTTTAACTTTTAGCCAGCCTCTAAATGTTCCAACAACATGAAAGAGGATAAAATTGATCATCTATTTGTCCATTGTAGAAAGGCAAAAATAGTTTGGCTTGCCTTTACTATTGCTCTTAAAATTTAGCAAAAAATACAAAAAGCATAATTGTGCTATTACACAGTTTTGAAAATAAGGTGAAAACCACTTCATTAAAAGAGAAGTTATTACAATTCTATCACTCAATAGATGTCAAAACATATAAAAATTATTGAATTCAAAAATGAATGAAGAAGTTAATTAGTAGGTACTATCAATTATATATAAAACCATGATTATCATCTCCATCTTTAAAATTACTTCACTCATACAATTTTAGGAAGACCTATTATTCATTTAGCTCAGATTAGACACCCCTATTCGTTGATGAAGCACAATAGCTAGAAATTGATAAATTATTTGATTTTAAAAAAAACAATAGAATGAAGGTAGATATACTAGCTTATATTAATTATAAAATGGAATGTACTAGTTGTAGTGATATTATCCAAAACAATAATGGTGGAATTCTAGAATCGTTATATTTTGCAACCAACAAAGAATCACAATTGCAATTACATGCAATATCATTGATTTTGGGGATAAAAAGCTCTAATGCAAGCCAAGTTCACTTGATCATCATTTTATTGCATTGAAATGTGATGCTCAAAATGGCACAAGATATGTGGAAGATACCATGGAATATTACCAACATTTTATAGAAGATTAAGACAAAAATTAATTCTCTTATAATTCATTACAGACATATTTACCTAGATGGAAACAATGTGACTAAGCATCTCACAAGAACAGTAGCATTACTAACAAATTTTGCAATATAAGGCTGAACATGCATGCCAAAGGTATATAAGGGTCAAGTTGTAGGGGATGAGCATCTAATTCAATACATTGCTTATTACTAAATTTCTTCCATTGCAAATTGCATCATATCAACATGTTAGATGATGTACTAATGTGCAACACACAAATCCATAGAACAACCAAAACCAATCATCTCTTCATGTGTGACCACGTGGCTACTTACAAAATGTAACAATGAAAAGTTTTGCATCGAATTGTAACTCATTTTTATTTAATAAAATATTATTAATATTTTTATAAAAATTGATAACAATGGAAATAAGCAAGGTCAACTTTCAAACTTTACTACTGGGCTAACTTTTTTGGCTAAGTTGGTAGGCTCTTTAAAGATATAGATTAAATAATAGGAACATTAGATAAGACATTTAATGATTATATTAAACCTTAAAGTGCCCTACGTAAGCCAATTTTGGTTTACAGGAAACTCCATGATACAATAAAAATTTTTTTTGCTATAGATGAAACACTAATTAACTAAAATTAGTCATTTATTGTTTAGATAAAACCACAATGCCTAGATAATGGCATTAATGTTTTGAGAAAACTAAAGGTTATCTAGATATAACACGTAGGATTTATAGGAAACTCTTGGTTACCTTATTTAAGGAACAAGCATTGGTTTGAAAGAAAACACTTTTTTGTCCTTGAGAATGCCTTCATTATAGTTTTACGCTAGTGAGGCTCATGCTGAAACATTTGATGAAGGTAAGTTGAGATAGAGAGCTTATTTTTTACAATGGTTATAGGTTCAATAAATGGGCTACTTTGTCACATAATTGGTCGCCACATATGAGGCATAATTTTGATTAATAGTTTAAGATCATGAGTAGTCATGTTTCAACAGTTAATTCATATGTTGAATAACTTAGATAATGTTTTATGTTTTTATTGTATTTAGATAGTCTCTTCGAAATGTTGCAATGACTTAAGTTTGCCCACAAAATGTAGAATCATTGGAGGATATTATTTGAACCATTTTTTCAAAGAATGATCATGACGTCAAAAATGTTACCAAAGGATGAAGCTGAGGTTTTTCATTTTTGATTGTTAGGTCAAGCCATTTCTTTGATAAGTGAGAAGAACCTTGAGAAGATTCCAAAAAAGATCAAAGGAAAGTGGTGAAGATTATATACAATCATGTTATCTAGATTTTTTATGGTGACCAAGATATTTATATAGATGTTTGAAGGTAACCTTAAGGTACTATACCTAATTGTTGGTAAATCTTGATTTTTGTGTTGAGCTTATAGAAGAACACCCTAAAATGTCCAAAAGGGTAACGATGGTTAGCTAGAAAACCTTATAATCACGAGGTATTTGAACTGTGATCTTGCTAAGAAACATTTAGATAACTGGATATCTAACTTGACACTTAAAGAAACCTTAATTTATTCCAAATAAAAGATTAAGTGTTAACAAAATATTGCTTGCAATCTTACATTTGATATAATGACATTTTGGAGTAATTATTTAATGATAGACAAACATGATGATAACATGCATAGGAATGTAGTGGATTAAAGGGTTTAAATGCATTGGCCACCCATTAGCATGTTTGATTATGTGGCTCCCACTAGATTATATTGCAAGGGTTATAACCATTCGTACAATACATTAATATGGCTATGTGCTAGACTATATGTTGTGGCTAATTGCCATAAGGGCATTCTATTAATTTTTGAATGTGCTGGAATATATGGAGTGGCTTAGTGCGATAAAAAATTTAATTAATTATTTAGTGTGTAATATTATATGTTATGGCTTAGTACAACAATAGTATTTAATTGATTACAAAATATGCTAAACTATATTGCCTTGCGAAGTTTCAATAACATACTGTAGACTTCACCAAAGAATGTAGATGTGGTTAAACATATGATGATGGCATGCTGCAACTTATTTTAGGCTCATAAGGCCCTATAAGGCCTGACCTTACAATTGGACTTTCATTTTGGAAAGTGTCAGATCATGTGATGAGACTATAATACTTACAACTTCCTTAATGTTGATATCTAAAGCACTATATGACTAGAGCAAGTGATTAGACTTCCTTATTGGGGAGAGAATAACCATGTGAAAAGACAAGACCATCAAACCTTATGCCATGGTTTTTGGGTGTGCTTGGAGGTAGTATGAGCTGACTAACGCGGCATTTAGATCATATTTTAATTTATTACATGATTAATATTATGATTATGCTTATAATTAGGATTTGAGAGGCTCACTTTAAATTTTTTAAAAATAATGTTTCATGGACTTATGTCATTTGGATTAGAGAATACTATGGCACCCTTGTAGTACAATTCATAAGTATTTCTAATCTTCTTAAATAATTTCTTAATCATAATATTGATTATAAATTATTAATATAAGCCAATATTTATACCTTATCCCTAAATGTTTAATTTATAGCATGACCTGAGTATTCCTTGTTGAACTTTAACCCACTCCCTCTTACTTCTGCTTGTAGGTCTAAGAAGATAAGAGCTTCCTTAAAACCAAAAGCTAGGAGATTTTTTAAGATACAATTAATAGTTTGAGCACATCGAAAGAATCCTAATGATGTTTTTTTTGTCTTAATAGGACTTTGTTTTGAATAACTTCGACATACAAAGAAAATAACAAAAATGAAATATAGCATATTATTTTTAATATAAGGAGATTAAAGTAAAAATATTTGAAGTAGTTAAATAAATTATAATGGAAAGTTGCACTCCATCATATTGTTTAGATGGTGTGTAACATTCTTGATCATTAAGTCATTTTTGAAATTGAAATGTCTTCTAAATTCAGTTAAAACATAAGAAAAAAATATTTACAAATATATAAATTAATGTTTAATAGGCTAGAGGTCATCAAGATTGAGTCCACCAGTCAACATTGGTAATTACTTTGAATTATAAAAGTAACTTATCATTAATTAAATAAATTATTATTTTAATGTTATGAAAACTTGTATTAAATTTAAATTTAGATAAAATGAAGTAAAGAAATATTACCAAAGTAATGCAATATATAAGTGACATTATATAGGATTTGGAGTTATATACTAATCTTAACAATAAAAAAATATTTGAATAAATAAGATAAACTTTAAAAAAAAAGATGTATTACAATATGTTGAGGACATCAAGTGTATCATTCCTGGCCATCAAATCAAGTATGAATTGAAATGTCTAGTCAGTTATGCAAAAGCTATACAAAATATAATACCTAAAAATATAGGCGTGAATATTTAACTAGATAGAGCTCATCGAGACAACTCTAATGACATTTGTTTTATCTTGATAAGATTACAACTAAAATTATTTTGAATTAAAGAATAAATAAGCATAACTAGTAATACATTAATATTTTAAAGTTCCATAATGATATAATAAATCTAAAATGAGAAAAATTCAAGATTTGTAATGTAACTAAAATTGATATCAAGGTTATGTTCAGAAGAAATAGAGTTTCCTAATAATATAATCATATCAAAGAGAAATGTTTGAGGAAATGAAAGAAATTGTTTGAGAACATAACATTCACTAACTATATTTAGTGTAGCTTTCATGATCATCAGATTAAATACTTATTTAAATTCCATGTAAAACATAAAATAATATAAAAAATAAATATTTAGAAACATAGAAATGAATGTTCAATTACATTGAGATCATCAAGATGATATCAAAGATAATATTTTCTTCTCGATCAGACCTCATTTGAAATTACTATAAATTACTAAAATTAAAAAATAACATTGTAGTGAATTATTTTTTAATATTAAGTAAAAATATATTAAAAATAAAATAAGATCAATTGAAGAAATCTAATATAACAAAGTTAAAGTGTTGTAAAGGTTATACGATAGTTAATTTAGACTTACAAAGTAACAATTTAAATAGAAGCACTAGATTAAAGAAATGAAATAAATTATATAAGCAAGTTAAAATGCAAGGAACTACAAAGATCCAATGTTGCATACACAATCGTTAAATCAAACATGAATCAAAATCTCTCTTAAAAGTTGTCAAAATAATGGAAAATAAAATATTAAAAAAAAATTATAAAATTAAACATTAAATTTAATAAAGCTCAACGAGTTCATTCTCTGAGTGTTTGTTTTGTCTTAATCACACATCATGATGAATAATAAAGAAATAAAATACTAAATAAGAAAAAAAAATATTTATTATTTTAATAATTCAATATATATTGAAAGTAAAATAAGATAAATTGAAGTAATATGGCATAAACAAGCCAAACAAATGTAATGATAGAACATGCTGAGATGTGAACTTGAATAGTAGTAAAACAAAATCAAAGTTAAAAATTTTAAAATTGGGAAACATAAAATGACAAAGTCAAACTTTAAGAATTTAAGAAGATCGAGTATAACATCCTTAGTTGTCAAATTTGGTAAGAATCAAAATTTTTTACAAAACAAGCTAAAATAGTAAAAAATAAATATTTAAAAATATAAAATTTAATTTTTAATTGGATAGATCATATCATGATATATGTAATGATGATTGTTTCCTTTTTAATATACCTCATTTAGAATTTCTATAAATTAAATAATATATTATTTTTTAATATTAAGTTTTTATTGAAATTCAAATGATATTTAAAGTAATTCAGTATATCTAAGTCAAAGTATTGTAAAGGTCACATAAGATGTGATTATGAGTTACATAGTAATATAACCAAATCGAAGCAACACAATTTGAAAAAAAAAATAGACAAATTATGTCAGAAAGTTGCATTTAACATAGCAAAGAGATAAAGTGTGATATCCTCAATTATCAAATGAAGTAAGAATTGAAAACACTCATAAAGTATGTTAAAATACTAAAACACTATATACATATATTTAATTGCAATGAGTATGTTGAGATGAGTCTAATGACATTTATTTTATTTTCATTTCACCTTATTTTGAAATTCTAGGTATATGGATAAATAAAAAAAATAGTATTTTATTTTAATATTAATAAAAAAATATATCAAAGTTAAAATGAGATAAATTAATGTTATGTCATATGACAAAATGAAAGCAATCTAAAGATTAGACAAGAGAATTAGAGTTTCATAGTAAAATTACCAAAGTTAAAGTAAAATTTTAAAGAAATTAGTTATTATTACTAAGAAGTTATATTCAAAGGTACTAAGGATATTTAATGTAATATACTCGATTGTCAAATATGGAATAGATCATAACATCTCATAAAGTGTACATAACCCTAGAAAATAAAATATTTAAAAATAAAGTAAAACATTTAATTGGAAAGTGTTCATTGAGATGTGTAATGTGATGTCTTGCTCAAGTCGAATGAAGCATGTTATGAATTATTGTAAATTAGCCAAGTAAATAAGCATAAAAAATAACGAGTTATTATTTTAACGTTTGTTGGCTATATATTACAGTGGACATATTAAAAAAAATAAAATATAGCAAAATCAAACAAATGTAATGTCACACGAGATAAGATATAGTGAAAATGTTGAGAAAATCATAATTAAAATCTAAGAGATGTTAAGTTAACACGAGACGAGAAGACATGTTGTTATACTACCAAATCATGGTAAAAATGTTGAAGAAATAAGTAAAATGGATAGGAAATTTTTATTTGTAGATACTAAATATGTCGAAAGTAACACATTCAATCATCTAATCTCATATTAGTTCAAATGTCTAGTAAAGAGTGCTAGAATATTTGAAAATGAAAAAAAAATTATAAAAATTATTTATTTGGATAGATCATATGGAGATTAATCAAACTACATTTATTTCATCACCATCATACCTCATTTGGAATAACTAAAAATTAACAAATTCAATAAGGCTAAATAATAAAAAAAAATTAATTTAATATTAAGTAAATATATATTAAGTTTAAACAAGATAACATAAAGCTATGTAATATAGATAAATGAAAGAGTTGTAATTGTCACATTAATAGAGGATTAGAGTTTCTTATTAATATACTCAACTTAAGGAGAAACATTTAAATAAATAAGATAAAATGTACAACAAATTTGCTATCCACGATACTAAGAAAATTGAGTGTAAGATGTTCACTCAAAAATTCAAGTATGAATTTAAATGCATCTTAAAAATTACGAACACACTAAAAAAATTTGAAAATATAGAAATAAATATTTAATGAGAAAGAGGTTGTCAAAATGTGTCTGAAGACATTTCTTCCTTGTTCATGAGGCCATAATTAGAATTACTATGAATATCTATAATAAATAAATTTTAATAATAATAAATTATTATTTTAATATTAAGTAAATATATAATAAAGTTAAAAGTGGATAAATTAATATAATATAATATAATAAAATTAATATAATATAACAAATTTAAAGTGATATGAACGTCACATTAATGGGGTGTTAGAGTTTCATAATATTATAACTAAGAAAAACAAAACAATTCGATGAATTGAGACAAATTGTGTAGGAAAGTGGCATTCCAAGATGATGAGGATATCGAGTTTAACATTTTTTATTGCCAAATTAGTTACATAAAAAAATTCTTAATAAAACATGTAGAGACCCAAAAAATATAGAAATAATATTTAATTTTGTAGAGTACATCGAGATAAGTTCAACAATATTGGTTTCATCTCATTGAACCACTTTTAGAATACTATACATTTTGTAGTTAAATAGGCATAAATAATATCTTAATATTATTTTAAAATAAAATAAAGACAAATTTAAGGTAAAATAAGTCAAATTAAGAAATATATTTAAATGAAACCAAAATAACATAATGGTCACATTGGTCTTTTAAATTATTTGGTAAAGTAAAAAATCCAAAGAAAAAATTTAAGGAAATTGAGATAAATTGTATTAAAAAATTTAACTCCAAGACATTGACAACATTTAGTGCAACTTAAATGATCATCATATCAGGCACAAATTAAACTATCTCAAAAGACATGATAAAACCCAAAATAAGTAAAATGATGCTTGTTTTCTCTTGATCAAACGTCATTTGGATATACTTAGAATTATGAAGTAAAAAAATAAAAAGCAAAAGATTATTATTTTAATACTAAGTGAAAATATATTAAAGGTGAAATTAGTTAAATTTAACGAGTCTAACATAACCACATTAAAACAATTTAAGCTTGTGAGAGAGGCAAGTTATTGTTTAGTAACAATATAAACAAATCAATGTGACAAATTTACAAAAAATGAGATAAAGTTTGCTAAATAGTAGAATTCTAAGCTGTCAAGGAGATCGGGTATAACAAGCTCATTCATAAAATGAAGTTAGAATCAAAATATCTGAAAAAGCATGCTAAAAAAAAATTTAAAAATAAATATTTAATTTCATAGATCTTTTCAAGTGGAGTCACCCTCTTTAGAATTATTATCAATGACCAAGGTAAATAAAATAAATAATAACAATTTTTTTTAATATACGAAAATAATAAAAACTATTGTTTAAATATCAAGTAATTATATATTAAATATAGAATAAAATAAACAAAAAAAATAAAACAATCCAACCAAATAATTGTTATATAATTTTCAAATGAAAGGAGATATTGAGTTACTTAGTAAAATACCAAAATAAAGGTGAAACTTATAAAGAAATGAGATAAATTGAATGAGAATTTTATGTTCCACAATATTAAGGTGATTGCATTTACATCCTCTATGACCAATTCAGATACAAAATAAATTAAATAAGAAAACATACAAAATTACATGAAATAAAATAATTAAACTATAAAAATGAACAATTAAATATATTGAGCTCATTGTGATGACTCTAATAATATTTGTGTATGTTGATTAGACATCATTTAAAGTTATAATGAATTTTAAAAAAAAACAAATAACTATAAATATAATAATTTATTATTTTTGAGTTAAGAGAATATATATTAAATTTTGATTGAAATATATTAAAACAACGATTATAATCGAATCTTACTTTATAGTTTACTACAAAATTAAAGAAAAAGAGTTTCGGAAAAATTATAAACGTTTTCAAAAAGTTCTATTTTAAGATACTAAGGATAATGAGTTCAACATCTATATTCCCAAAATCATTTATGAATAAAGAGGTTTTGTAAAATATGTCAAAACAAAAGGGAAGAATAATAAAAAAAATTATAAATGAATGTTTAGTTTGATAGTAGTGATTAAGATGACTTTAGGGACTTGTGTTTAATCTCAATAAGACATCATATAGAATTACTATTAAATATAAATATAAATAAATATAAATAATAATACATTACTAGTTAAATATTAAGTTTATATACATTAAAACTAAATGAAATGAATTAAAACACTTCCAAAAAATAAAATAAAAGAATTGTAAAAGTAATATATGAGAAGATTTAGAGTGCTGTAGTAATATTTTGAAATCAAAGCAAAAGATTTAAAAAAATGAAATAAATTGAATAAAAATGTTGTATTACAAAAAAAAGTTCAAGTGTAATATCCACAACTATCAAAATCTATATGAATCAAAATATCTCATAAAACATCCCAAAACAATTACATATGAAATATTTTAAAAAATAAAAAATAAATATTTAGTTAGTTAGAGCTCAATGGGACTTTCTCAATCGTGTTTTCTTTTTCTTGATTGGACCTCATTTAAAATTATTTCAAATTACCAATGTAAGCACAAAAAATAATAAATTATTTTTTAATATTAAGAAAATATATGTCAAAAAGTGTAATGGAAAAATTTATACAATCTAATAGAACATATTAAATATAATGCAAATATGATAGGAGAGGAGAATTAGGGTTAGTTTGTAATTTAAACAAATCAAAAGAAAAATTTCAAGAAAATAGATAAATTGTAAGAAAAAGTTACAATTCAAGACGCATAGAAGATCAAGCTTATTATGCTTAACAAACAAATGAGGTACTACTAAAAAATCACTCAGAAACTGTTCTGAACTTTTTGAGAAGAAAATATTTAAAAATAGAAAGAAATTTTAGTTAGATAGAGTTCATAAAGATATTTTTAATGATGATTGTTTAATGTCAATTAAACCTCATTTTCAAGTACTATAAATTGCCAAAATATATTAGAATAAATATTAATAAATCATTAATTTAATGTTAAGTAAATGATTAATAAAGTTGAATGAAATAAATTAAAGCTATACAATAAAACCAAATTAATATAATATAAAAGTCACATGATAGGAGATTTAGAGTTTCAGACTATATAGCCAATAAAAAAAATATTTGATAAAATTGTAAAAGAATTTTTTGAAAAAATAACTCAGTTAAAAAGTGATTGTGTATAACATTCTCATTTATCAAATTTTTGGTAAATCAAAATATCTCCTAAAGCATACCAAAACTTTAGAAATAAAATATTTTAAAAATACAATAGAATATTTAATTCAATAGAGTTATGGAAAATGCAATGATATTTTTTTCATCTTCATTAGATTTCATTTGAATTAATGTGAATTGCATGAAGAATCAGCATAATTATCAATAAAATATTTTTCAAATTTAATAAATATATATATGAAAGATGGCATGAGATAAGTTGAATCAATGTAATATAACAAACAAAGGTGATGTAATAGTAGCAGAATGAGTTAAATTATGCAAGAAAAATATATTCTAAAATAGTAAGAAGATCAAGCACAATATCCTTTATCATTAGATCATTTATAAATTATCATGTCTCAAAAAATATGTTCAAGCCCAAGAAAATAAAAAATGCTAAAAAATATAAAATGAACATTTAGTTAGATAGCATATCACAATGACTACAATGGAAATTTTTGTTCTGATCACTTTAGGTTTCGAATTTCTATGAATTATGAAATCAAATAAACATAATTAATAATAAATTATATTTTAATATCAAGTAAATATATGTCAAACACAAAAAATGATATATTAAAGCAATGTGTTATAGAAAAATCAAAGCAATGATAAGGTAATATGATAAAGCATTTCAAGTTACAGAGCTAGATGACATAATCAAAGAAAAGCATTCAAAGAAATTATAAATTTTATGTGGGAACGTTTATTCTAGGATACATAGGGATCGGATGAAACATTCACAACCATCAAATATGACATGAATCAAAATATCGTATAAAGCATCCCAAAAATCATAAGACTTTTTTTAAAATTTAGAAATAAATATTTAAAAGGATCAGACTCATCAAAAACCTTTGAATGACATTAGTTTTATTTAGATCAAACCTCATTTTTTAATTACTAAACTAATAATAAATAATAAATAATAAATCATTATTATTTACAAATTAAGAAAATAATTTTAAAGCTAAGGCTAGATAAATTTAGGTAGAATACATTATGATTATCAAATTTGTATGAATCAAAATACCTCATAAAATTAAACGAAATCATCAGAACGAAAATATTTAAAGCATATAACAATTAATATTTAATTTAATTTATTAAGTTTATATCAGTTTAATTATGTTTATTTTGTCACGATCAAATCGCATTTGGAATTACTATGATTTATAATAGTATATAACAATAAGTTATAAAAAAAAATTTTAAATTTGAAGTAAATATATATTAAATCTAAAATGAGGCAAATTGAAGTAATACAATATAACCAAAGAAAAGTAAAGTAAAAGACATCGGGGATGAGATTTAGAGTTACATAAATACACAAAAAAATAAAAGAAAAAAAAAAGAATATATATGATAAACTATTGATAAATATTGCATTGCATTATACTAAGGTGATTAGGTGAAACCACAATCACCAAGTTAGGTATGGTTCATAATTTCTCACAAAAATATTGATATCTTAAAAAATTTATTATTTCACTATAAAAGAATGAAAATGAAATTTGATAGATCTCATAGAGATGAGTCCAACAACATTTGCTTCATTTTGTTTAGACTTTGTTTTGAACATTTGCAAATTAAAAAAAGATGTAAGTAGAAAAAATATTAAATAGTTATTGTAATATTTAATAAAAAATATGTTAATGTTGAAATGAAATAAATTGAAGCAACCTAATATAACGAAATTTTTTTGATGAAAAAGTCACAGGAGAATAGATGTAGAGTTGCATATTAAAATAAGAAAGTCAATGTGAAAAAGTTCACAAAATTAGATAAATTCTACATGAAGGTTGCATTCCATTGTATCGAGGACATTGATTGCCACATCCTTGATCATCAAATGATTTACAAATAACAATATTTCATAAATCAACAAAAAACCTCTGTAAAATAAAATTTAGAATGTGGAAGTAAATACTTAATAGGATTGGATTCGTCGACACATCTCCAACAACATTTGCTTTGTCTCTATCAAAGCACCTTTACAGCTACAATAATTTACCAAATTAAATAAGAAATAATTTTAATATAATATTATCTTATTATTAAATAAATATATATATGAAAAATTGAATTAGATAAATCACATCAGATAATTGAAATTATTGTAATATAAGAAATTCTAAGTAATATAATTATTAAAGAAGAGATTTTTAGTTACAATCATTATAATGAAATGAAAGTAAAAAAAATTATGAAATAAGAAAAATTTTATAGGAAAGTTACATTCTAAGATTCCGAGGAAATTGATCATAACACCCTCAATCATTAATTAAAATAAGATTTGAAATGTCTCATGAATGGCACCAATACATTAGAAAACATATTATCTAAACAAGAAGAAATAAATGCTTAACCTCATGGAACACATCAAAATGAGACTAAAGATACTTGTTTTAAACCAATTAAAACTTGTTCAAAATTTTTATGAATTAGGGAAGTAAATAAGCATAAAAATAATAAATTATTATTTTTTTATTCAATAAATATATATTAAAGTAACAAATAGAGAAATTGATATCATATAATATAACAAAATGAAAATTATCCAAACGTCACCTAAGGAAAGATGTAGAGTTAAATGGTAATATTAGAAAAGTAATGCAAAAAGTTTCAAGATATGAGATAAATTATATTCAAATGTTGTATTAATTGAAATAGAGAGGATCAAGTGTAACATCATTTATCGTGAAATAAGGAAAGAAACAATATGACAGTGAAGAACATGGAAATGTTGTAAAGGCATAATCGAATTATTGAAAAGATCTAATACAACAAAATAAAAATATCATAAAGGAAGAAATTTCATAAAACCAAATCAAAGATAAAGGATCATGTGTAACTTCCTCAATCGTTAATTCAATATGACTCAAATTGACTTGTAAAGTGTTCCAAAATCCATAAAATATAAAATATTTTAAAATCTAAAGAAAAAATTTAGCTGGATAAGGCTCATATGGATGAGTCCAATAATGTTCACTTAGTTTAGATCAATCTTCATATGGAATTACAATTTATTGCGAAAATAAATAAGTATAAATAATAATATATTTATATGTTAACATGAAATAAATATATATTATATTTCAAAAGAGATTAGTTGAAGCAATGTAATATAACCATATAAAATTGATGTGAAGTTTAGGCGGGAGTATATTTATAGTTTCATATTAATATAACAAAATCAAAGTGGAACTTTTCAAAAAACTAGATAAATTTTATAAGGTAATTGCTATTAAAGATGTTAAGAAAACTAAGTGTAACATTCTCTATTAATAAGTAAGGTATGAATCAAAATATCTGCAATAACAAGCAAAAATATTAGGAAATAAAATGTTTAAAAATATAAAAAATGATTATTTAATTAGATAGAGCCCATCAACACATGTTTAATGATGGCTCTTTAGTTTTAATTAAACCTCCAATTAAAATACAACAAGTTTTCAAGTTAAATAAACTTAAATAAGGAAAAATATTATTTTATTTATAAGTAAATATATCCTAAAATTGAAATGATATAAATTGAAGCAATGTAATATAATCAAATCAAAACAATGTTACTAATAAAATTAGAAACATTATACGAGAAAGTTACAATCTAGCAAACTAAGGAGATCTAGTGTGACATCATTAATCATTAAATGGAGTATAAAACAAATAGCGTATAATGTGTGGAAAAACAACATAAAAAAAGAGAAATGATGTTCTTGTTAGATATAAGTCTTGGGGATTAGTCCAATGACATTTGTTTTTAAGTAATCGAACTTGACTTTGAATTATTATGTATTATAATATTAAATAGGAATAAATAATAATAAATTATTATTTTAATGTTATTTAAATATATTTTAAATTTGAGATGTGTAGATTGAAGGAAAGCTTTGTAATAAATTCAAGGCAATGTAAAGGCCACAGTCAAATATATTTCATTTTTCATCGTAATATAATGAAATCAAAGCGAGGAATTTGAAGATATGGGATAAATTAATTAAGAAAGCTAGACTTTGTGATACTATGGAGATGAAATAGAACATTCTCAACCTTCAAATGACATGCAAATCGAAAATTTCTTTTAAGGCATGCCAAACAAACACTAGAAAATAAAAATTAGAAAAATAAGGAGTGAATACTTGATTTTACATGGCCCATCAAGTTTGGAACAATAACATTTGATTTGTCTCCATTGGGCCTTATTTATAATTATTATAAATTAACAAATTAAAAAGGAAATAATAAAAATGGTTATTTAATATCTTATAAAATATATATTAAAATTAAGATGTTATAAATTGAAGTAACGTAATTTAACCTAATACAACTGAGATCAATGTCACACAAGAGAAGAGTAAGAGTTTCATGGTAATATAGCAAAATCAATGTAAAAACTTTGAAGAAATTCGATAAAGTTTTAGAGTTGTGACATTCCATGATACTATGGAGATTGAGTGAACATCATTGATATCATGCCAACTTTCAACCCAAAGAACTCATAAACTATAACAAAATAATAGAAATTAAAATATTTAATTATGTTTTAATTGCATAGATCTCGTTAAAACAAGGCTAACAACCATTGTTTTTTTATCACACATTGGTTGAAATTGTCATAAATTATAAAAGTAAGCCCAAAAACGATAAATTGAAGCAATGTAATATATCCAAATCAAAAGTGCTGTAAATGCTACATGACATGCATTTATGACTTGCAATATAATACAACCAAATCAAAATTCAAAAGTTGATGATATAAGACAAATTGCATAAGAAAGTTGCATTCCATGATACTAGGGAATCTAGAGTAATGTTCTCGATAATTAAATCTGATGAGTGAAAATAACTCGTAAGGTATGCTAAAACCATAAGAATAAACAACATGCAATTTTAAGAAGGAATATTTAATTAGATATTGTTCCTCAAGAGGGGTCCAATGATGTTCCTTTCATCTCAATCAGATGTTGTTTTCAATTATTATCAAATACAAAAGTAAAGAAGTATAAAAAATAATTACTAATTTTTTGACTATTATGTGAATATATATTAAAGTTTCTATGTGATAAGAAGGTCATATTAGAAGTCACACGTGATGTGAGCTAGAGTTTAATAGAAACATAACTAATTCAGAACAATAAATTAGAAAGAATCCGATAATATGTATAAAAATACTATTACAAGATACTAAATAGTACAAACTAACATCTTACACTACAAAAAATATGTACAAATAAAAACATCTCATAGAGTATTCCAAAGCTATAAAAAATAAAAATATTTAAAATTTAAAAATGAATATTCAATTATGTCAACCCAATCTAAGTAAGTGCATAGAATTTTGTATTATTTGAATTGGACCATTTTTGGAGTTACTACAAACTAAAATGTTAAATAAACAAAAATAACGAAAAATTATTATTCAAATATTAACTAAAAGTATAATAAAGCTAAAATGAGATATTATTAAGTGATGTAATATAAAATAAACAAAGTGATGAAAGTACCACAAAAGAGAAAAATTTCAGTATCATTTTAATATATCCAAATTAAGGCAAAAGAACATGAAAAATGAGGAAAATGTTTGGTGACAGGCATTCCGATATACCAAGGGCATTGAGTGAAAAATCCTCAATTATTAAAGCTGGTATAAATCAAAGTAACTCATTAAGAGTGCCCAAGCCAAAAAAATTAAAAACTACAAAAATTTAAAAATGAATATAGCTTGTTGATATGACTCCAAAAATATTTGTTTCATCTTGATTTTATGTTAATGGGAATTATTATGAATTTCTAAAATAAATAAACATAAATACTATTATGTTTTTTTTAATATTATATAAATATATATTAGTGCTAAAATGAGATTAATTGAAGCAATATAAAAAAAGTAATTCAAAAAAATTTTAAATGTCTCATAGTGAGGGATTTAGAGTTACACAATAGTATATCGAAATTAAAGTAAAAAAGTTGATCCAATTAAATAATTGTATGAGAATAGTGCATTCCAAGGTACTAAGGAGAGTTAGAGTAACTTCTTTGATAGTCAAATTAAATACAAATCAAAATAACACATAATAAATAAGAAAAACATGCAAAATAAATTAATTAAAACATTATAATTGAATATTTATTTCGATAGAGATTCCCAAGGTGACTCAAAGATGATTATTTCATCTCGATCAGATCCTTATTTTGAATTACTTTGAATTACAGGGGTTGATCAACATAAATAGTAATAAATGATTATTTTAATCATTATGTGAATAAATATTATATCATATAAGAGATAAATTGAAGCTATGTGATATAATCAAATGAAGATGATGTGGAGGTCACAATAGAGCTAAATTTTAGTTCCATTATAAAAAAATGAAAGGGAAATTTTTATTAAATATGATAAATTGTATGAAAGGTTAATATTAAAATATATTAAAATGATCTAGAGTCACATCCTTGGCCATAAAATTAAGTATGAATTTAAATTTCTTACAAAAAATGATAAAGTTATTATAAAATAAAATAATTTAAAATTTTAAATCGAAGCAATGTTATATACTTGAATCAAAGTGATATATTGGTTACATAAGATGAAATTTAGATTTATATAGTGTTATAACAAAATAAAATTGAAAACATTGATGAAATAAGATAAATTTTATCGAAAAGTTAATTTTCAGGATAGAATAGAGATCAGGTGTAGTATCGCCAACTATCATACCAAGATACAAAAAAACAATAAAATATTTAAAAATATTAAATTGTATTTTTAATTGGATAGGACTCATCAACATGATTCCAACTGCATCTAATTCATCTTGAGCAACCCAAGTCTTCAATTAGCATAAATTGGCAAAGTTAGTAAGTATAAACGTTATTAAAGTTTTATTTTAATATTATGTAAATATTTTTTAAAATAAAAATGAAATAAATTTGTGCAATGTAATATAAGAAAATAAAAATGATGTAAAGGCCATAAAATAATAAACTTATAGTTTTTTCAAAATAAAAAATTCAAATAAAAATATTTTAAGAAATTGAATAAATTATAAGAGAATGTTGCATTCTAAGACACAAAGAAGATCAAGTGTTACATCCTTGACCACTAAATCTGGTACAAATTTAAATGACACGTAAAGCATGCCAAACCATAAGAAATTAAAGTCCTAAAAAAATTAAAATAAATATCTAATGGGACAGAGCTCATCGAGACAAGTGTAATAAAATTTGTTGTTGTTTTATGAGAAGTTGTATGGAATTACTTGAAATTACCATGATAAATAAGTGAAAATAAAAGTTATTTTTTTAATGTTATGTAAATGTATAATAAAGCTAAAATAAGATTAATTAACGCAACATAATATAAGCAAAACTAAGTAGTGTAAAGGTCAAGGAGAGTAGAATTATAGTTTAATTATAAAATAGCCAACAAAAAGTAAAACATTAAAAACAATAACATAAATTTATGAGGAAGTTGCATCCCAAGTACCAAATAAATTGAGTGTAATAATATAAATCATAAAATGTTGTAAGAATTAATATTCTAAAAAACAACTTTAAATTATTAAAAAAATAAAGTATTTAAATATATATTTAATTCAATACCTAATTGAATAGAGCTCAATGGGTTGAATCTAATAATAGTTGTTTCATCTCACTTGGACTTTGTTTCAAATTACTATAAAATAAATATTAAATGTTAATAAATAATAACAAGTGACTTTTATATCATTAACAAGATATATAACAAATGTTAAGAAAGATAAATTATGGTAATATAATATAAAAAAATAATTGCATTACATTAGTCACATGATAATAGATTTGGATTTTCATTGAAAAATAACAAGATTAAAGCAAAAAATGTTGAAGAAATAGGAGAAATTGTACATGAAAATTGCATTCCAAATGCTAAAAAAATTGATTGTAATATTTTTAATCCTAAAATCATGTATTAATTAAAATATATTATAAAATTTGCCAAAATGATAGAAAATAAAGTTTCTAAAAATATGAAAATGATTCTTTAATTTGGTGTAGCTTGTCGACAAGAGTCTAACGGTATTGTTTTTTGTCTTTATTGGACCTCATTTTGAATTATCATGACTTTTTAAAGAAAATTTGTGTGATCTTTAAGATTAAGTAAATATATTATAAAGCTAATGTTAGATAAATTAGGGCAATGTAATCTTAAAAAAATAAAGCTTTTTAAAGATAAAATAAGAAGAGATTTGATTTTACATAACACTATAGCTAACTCAAAGCAAAAGCCTTCTACAAGTAATATAAATTATACATTAAGGCTATAATATAAAATACTAAGTAGATCAACTATGTCACCATGATCATTAAATATGATATTAATTGAAGTATCTCATAAGTCATAAGCAAGAAATAGAAAAATAAAAAATTTTAATAATAAAAATAAAAACAAAATATCATACAGCTTATTGAGATAAGTCCAACAAGGTTTGTTTCGTTTACTAAAGACTGCCCTTAAAAACTAGTAAAATACAAAAGTAAATAAGATTAATAATAACAACTTAATATTTTAATTTTTAAATAAATATGTAAGGCTTTCAAAAAAAATAAACTAATGCACTCCTATATTAGCTAACAAAAGTTATGTAAAGGTCACCTCATAAGAGATTTGTAGTTCAAATCACCTAAGCAGATTACGGTTAAGCTCCTCGATCATTAAATATGTAAAAAATCAAAATATATCGTAAGGCATGACAAAACCCAAGAGAATAAAAAATTTAAAAATATGATAATCATTATTAATTGGATAAAGCTAATAAATTTAGGTTTGATGACACTTGCTTTATCTCTTACACCACTATTGGAATTTCTTAAAATTACTAAATAAACTTAGCATAATAAAAAATAAAACATTATGTTAATGTTAAGTTAACAAATAAAAAACTAAAATGAAAAAAAAAATTAAATAAGATAATATAACTAAATTAAAGAAATGCAAAGGTAATATAATAATATAATTAGAGTTCCATAGTAATATAAATTTATCAATCAAAAAGATTTAAGAAATAAGATAAATAATACGTGAATATGACATTCTAAAATAGTACAAAGGTTCCCTGCAAATATTCTGGATCATAAAAATAGAATCAATTAAGGTGTCTCAATAATGCATAAAAATCATAGAAAATAAAATATTTAAAAATAAAAAATGACCTTTTTGTAACACTTTTTTACATGAGTCACTTGTTTCATTTAAAACTAAACCTTTCTTGGAATTTTTAAGAATTATAAAGTAAATTATTATAAATATTAATAAATAATTCTCTTAGCATTCAAAAAATAATTAATGTTAAAATGAGATAAAATTGAAGTAACGCAATTACCACACAAGAGGAGATTTAGATTAACTTATTCATATAACCAAATAAAATGAATATTTAAATAAGTAAAACAAACTGTACAAAATGTTTCATTCCAAGATGCTAAAAAGTGGAAATGTTATATCTTCAATCATCGAATCTGATCCAAATCAAAATATCTCATAAAATATATAAAACCTTAGAAAATAAAATATTTTTAAAAATAAAAAACAATGCTCCCTTAGATAGTGCTCATCGAGATTATTCCATCTAAATTGGTTTCATCTAAATCAAAATTCATTTTGAATTACTAATAATTTTTAAACAAATCAGCATATGTAACAATAAAATATTGTCTTAGTATTCAAAATTAAATAAATAAAAATTAAATAATTCATTATAATAAAAAATTGATGCAAACTTTGAATGAGAGGTGATTTAGATTTAAAATGAAATATAACCAAATCAAATGCAACACATTATAGGTGAAAGATGCTTTTTGAGATAATAAATATAGTAAGTGTAACATGTATGAAATGCCTCACAAAACATGCTAAAATGCTTAAACATAAAGTATTTAGAATTATAGAAATGAATTATTTGTTTGACAGAGGTAATGATGATAAGTTGAATGATGTTTGTTTCATCTCGATCAGATGTCATTTGTGACCATCACAAATTATAAAAGTTTATATGCACAACTAATAATAAATTATTTTAATAAAATTATATATATATATATTACTGCAAAAAAGAGATTCGATGAAACAGAAAAGTTTAACCAAATGGAGGTGATTTAAAGGTAGGATAATGAGTGCTTTTGAGTAAGAGAGAAAAATAACCAAATCAACACGAAAAATTTTAAAACAAATGAGATAAATTGTATAAAGATAGCATTCCATGATAAAAAAGAAATTTGAGTGAACTTATTGATATGCAAATTAGGTATGAATGAAGATTACATGCGAAGCAAGCAAAAAAAATAAAAACTTTCCAAATTTAAACATGAATATTTATATGCATAAAGATCCAAAAGAGTCCAATGATAATTCTTCTCCCCATTTAAACATCTCTTTGAATTTTTTAGAATGACCAAATTAAATAAGCATAAATAAGAAAAATAATTATTTTATCTACGTACTACATAAATATATATAACAAAGTCAAAATAAGATAATTTTGAATAATATAATATAGCTAAATCAAGGCCTTGTAATAATCTCATGGAAATAGTTTTTAAGTTATATTAAATTCTAACCAAGTCAGAGTAAAATATTTAAAGAAAAGATGCAAGTTTAATAGGACAGTTGAATACCAAAATATTAAGTGGATCAAATTTACCATCATCAATTGCCAATAAGTTATAAATGAAAATGACTTATAGCGCATGCCCAAAGTTTAGAATACAAAATATCCAAAAAAATATAAAAAAAAATATTTAATTAAATAAAGCTCGTCTAAATGCATCAAACGATATCTGTTTAGTCACATTGAAACCATATTTAGAATACTATGAATTAATAATGCGAATTAGCAAAAAATAAAAAAATTTTAAAATATTAATTACATAAATATTGAAGTTAAAATGAAGTAATGTAACATAAAAAATGAAGGAAATGCCTAAGTAACATGTTATTAGATATAGAGCAACATATTAAAATAACCCAATGACAGTAATAAATTATAAGGTGTAAAATAAAGTATAGAGATTGAGTATAACTTCCATGGCCATCAAATTAGGTATTAGCAAAAATATCTCATAAAGCATAAAAAACTCTCAACAAATTACTTAAAAATATAGTTATAAATATTTAATTTTTTAGTGCTCATAAAAATGAGTATAACAACACTTTTTTTATCTCAAAAATAACTCATTTGGATAGAGCTCATTAATACAAGTTCTACCAAGTTTTTGTTGTCTTCATCAAACAACATTAAAAATTTCTTTGAAGCTTCCAAATAAATATGAATAAATAATAATATATTAGTTTTTTTAACATGAAGTAATTAAATATTAAAGTATAATTAAGGCTAAATTGAAGCACTACAATAAAACAAATCATAGCAATATAAGAACCATGCTAAAGAACAATGAGAGTTTGATAATAATATGACAAAATCAATTTATAGGATATGATGAAATATGGTAATCTGTATGGCATTACTAAATGCTAAAGTGCTCAATTATTATACCCTTGATCATCAAATCTTATACAAATAAAAAGGTCCTATAAAACATACCAAAAATATTGTAAATAAAACAATTAAATATACAAAAAAATTATGTAATTTGATAGCATCAATCAAGATTAGTCTAATGTTGTTTGCCTTACCTCAATGAAACTTCATTTAATTTTTTTATTAAATACCAAATTTAACAAAACAATTAATAAATTATTATCTTAAAATAATTTAGATAAATATTAATGATGAAGTAAAATAGAATTAAGAAATGTAATATAACCTAATCAATGAGTGTAAATGTCATGGATTCAAAGGCACATAATAATACAAAGAAATTAGAGCAAGAAATTTCAAATAATTTGTTAACTTGTATCGAAAAGTTGAACAGCAAGACACTGAGGAGATTGACCATAGCATGCTTGATTATGAAATCATATATGACTCCAACTATCATGTATATTAAGCAAAATCAAGAGAAAATAAAAAACATTTGTGAACATAAAAGCACTTACTTTACTCGATAGAGCTCATCAACATGGGTCCAACTATAATTATGTCATCTCATATGAACCTCATTTACAATTACAAGAAAATAAAAAAATTAAAAAACACAAAAATTAAAAAACATAAATAATATAAAACTATTATTTTATTATTAAATAAATATTTAGTAAAGTCAAAATTAGACAAAGTAATGTAATATAATTTAACCAAATCATATGATTATCTAATCGCATGAGAAGAGAATTTTTGTTTCATAGTAACATATAAAAAGTAAATTGAAACCATTTTAAGAATGACATTGATTATATGGGAAAGTTGCATCGAAGGATACTAAGGTGTAGAAGTGTACCATCCTCTATCATCATGTTAAGTACAATTTGAAATGTCCAATAAAGCAAAAAAACCTAAAAAAAATTAAAATTTTAAAATTAATATTTAATTTGATAAAAGTCAATGACTTAAATCAAATAGTATTTGTTTTATTGCAATTAGACCTCATTTTAAATTAATACAATTTATAAAATAAAATAAGTATAAATAATAATGAACTATTATTTTATTTTAAAGAAAATATATATTAAATTTTTAATAATAAAAGTAGAAGTAATATAATATAATAAATAAAACTAATTTAAAAGGCACATAAGAAATAAAGTAAAAGTTACACATTAATATAACTAAATAAAATAAATAAGGAAATGAGTTAAATTATTAAGAAAAGTTGTCTTCCAAGATACCAAGGGGATTCAGTGTAACACACTTAATTAATTCAAATGTCTCACAAAATGCCAAAATTTTAGAGAATAAAAAATTAAAAAATATAAAAGAATATTTAACTAGTGAGCCCATTATGATGAGTTTATTAATGATTTTTTTTAATGAGACCATATCTAGAATTTCTTGAAAATACCAAAATTAAAAATGCATAATTAATAAAAGAAAAATAACTTTATATTAGACAATATGTATATTAACGTTCAAAATAAATAATTGAAATTTTGATATATAATTAATTCAAAATGATGTAAAGATTTCAAAAAAGGAGAATTAAAATGTTATAGTAATATAACTAAATCAAAGGAGAAACTTTTGAGCAAACGAGATAAACTATGCTAGCAAATTACATTCGAATGTACTAAAGAGATTTAGTATAATACCTTAAATCACGAAATGAGTCATAAATTAAACTATGTCATAAAACATGGTCAAACCCTAGAAAATTAAACAAATTAAAATATAAAAATTAAAAATTTAATCCTTTAAATCTTTGTGGGACTTAGCCAACACATTTAATATGTATCAATTAGACCTTGTTTGACCTTGCTATGAATTATAAAAGCAAACAAGCATAAATGATAATAAAATACTAATTAAATACTAAATAAATGTATATCAATGGTGAAATAATATAAATTGAAGCATCGTAGTAGAACCAAATAATAGATATTTAAGGGTCTCATAAGAAAGATTTGGACTTAAAATTAATTATAAAGCTTGTCAAAAGAGTAAAGAAAATATATTTAAAAAATAAAAAAAAATATTATGTAATTGGATAAATCTTTTCTAAAAAAGTCAAATTACTTGTTAAAACAAATATTATATTTCAAATGAGAAAAATTGAAATAATGAATTACAACCAAATATAAGTGATTTAAGATGACCAGAGAAGCAGGAGGGAGTTACATAACAATATGACCAAATCAAAGCAAAAAATTTAAAGAAATAATATAAGTCATATGGAATAGTTTTATTTCAAAACACTAAGGAGATCAAGCATAACATTCTTTATCAGCAAATATTGTCCAAATCAAGTTGATTTATAATGTTTGCAAAAACATTATTGAGTAAAATATTTCAAATTATAAAAGTTTTTTTCGATAAAGGTCATTAAAAATAGTTTGATGATTTTTGTTTTGTCTCCATTGATTGTCATTTGGAATTAGTTTGGCCTACCAAAAAGAATCAGAATAAATAATGACAAAATTTTATATAATTTTAAATAAAATAATATTAAATATTAAAGAAGAAAAATTGAAGCAATGTAATATAACAAAATAAAAGTAATGTAACGATGTCATAAGAGGAGATTTAGAGTTTCATTTTAATGTAACAATATCAAAGAATGTAACATTCGTAAACATCTAATTAGGTACAAATAAAACTCCCTACTTGAACATCACAAAAGCTTAATAGTAAAATATGTAAAAAAAAATTGATAACGAATATCTATTTTGATAGAACTTGTCAAGGCTACTAAATTGACATATTATTCGTTTGTGCCAAAACATATTTGGAATTATTATTAATTTCTTAAATAAAAATAACTAAATTATTGTTTTATTATTAAGTAAATATATATATTAAAATTTAAATAAAAAATTCAAAATATTTAACATAACGAAATCAAAATGATGTAAATTATAGTAAGATAACTAATTCAAAGCCAAACAAATTGGACAAATAAGATAAATTATATATTAAAGTTTCATTGCTAAATACAATGGTGATTGAGTGCAATGCTGTTAATCGTCAAGTCATGGACAAATTTAAATGATTCATAAAGGTTGAAAAAACTTTATAATAAAATGTTAAAAATTAAAAAACTAAGAAAATTTTAATTGCTAGAAATAATTAAGAAGCTTCCAAGAACATTTCTTTCATCTCAATTAGATTTTGTTTAGAATATTTACTAAATAGGAAACTAAATCAGCATAATTGCCAAGACAAATATTTTAATATTAGGATAATATTTGTTAAAGTTGAAATGAGTTTAAGTAAAGTGATGTAATTTATCCAAATCTAAGTAATGTAAATGTCATTGAATAGGAGAATATGTTGTTAGGAAAAGTTTTGTTCCAAAATACTAAGGTGATTTGGTAAAATATCATAGATCCTAAAATTAGAAAAAAAATAAAACATAATATAAAAAAGTTAAAAAAGTTAGAACAAAAAATTAAAAAATTAATATTTAATTTAATAGAGCTACTTGAGATGAGTCGAACGATATTTGTTTCATGTCAAATCGACGTAGCTTTGAATATCTATCAATTCCAAAATAAATAAGTATTAAAAATTAAAAAATTAATATTTTTAATATTAATAAAAATGTATATTAAAGCATTGTAAATGTCATATGACAGATGATTTTGAATATCATAATAATTTAACAAAATTAAAGTAAAATAAAAAAGATAAATTATTTGAGATTGTCTCATTCCAAGAGCCATAAGATATAAAATATATTATCATTGATCATTAAATGAGATACAAATAAAAATGTCTAAATAAGTGTGCAAAAAAGGAAGTAAACAAAATATTTGAAAATATAAAAATTAATATTAAACTTGATAGAGCACATTTAGATGGCCTAAATAGTGCATATTTCATCTTGATCTTGTGTCATTTTTAACAACTATGAATTATCAAAGTAAATAAGCTTAAATAAGAATAAATTATTATTTCAATACTAGAAAAAGATATATTGAAACAAAAAAAGAATAATTAAAGTAGTGTAACATAACCAAATCAAAGGATGCTATTGCCACACAAAATGAAAAATTAAGTTTCATAAAAATATAACCAAATCAAGGTAAAATATTTAAAAAATTAAGATATATTCAATAAGAAACTCTCATTCCAAGATATTAAGGAGATTGTGTGTGGCATCCTTAATCATCAATTCACGTGCAAATGAAAATTGTTTGTAATGCTTGAAAAATATACTAAAAAGTTATTTACAAATAAAAAATAAATTTTGAGTTAGAAAACATTTTTCATGTAAAGACAAATTATGTTCATTATGACTTAATCGATCCTCATTTGAAATTAATTACGAAATTAAAAAAAGAATAAACAATAATAATTTTTAAGCATCTTACTAAGGAATTTTTTCATACAATTTATCACTTTTCTTCAGAAGTTTTGCATTGATTTAATTATATTGCAATAAAGCATTAATTCACCTCTTGTGTGATCTTCACAATTCTTTGAGTTTGTTATATTGTAGTGCTTTATTTTATATCATTTGATATTAAAAATATGTTTACTTTACAATGAAATAATAATTTATTTTTATTTAGGGCAATTTATTTTAGTAATAAATAATGATTTCGAAAAAGTTGCAATCAAGATGAAACATATGTCATCACACTCATGAAAATGACATTTATGTTATTAAATTATTATTTTTATATTTTTTAAATATTTTATCTTATTTTATGTTGTTTCTTATTCGATTATCAAGATATTACACGATGTTATCATTTTAGAATGTCAGTTACCTTATAATTTGTTTCATTTCTTTCAATGTTTTTATTTTATTTGTATGCATTACTACAAAACTCTAATTCTCCTCTCATGTGATCTTTGATTTACTTTAATTTTGTTGTATAGGATTACGTCAATTAATCTTATTTTGGATCTAACATATATATGTCTAGTATTAAAACAATAATTTATTATTATTTATGTAGATTTTCTTTGGAAAATAGCATTTATTTGAAATTAGATTTGGTTATGGTGAAAAAAATATTGTTAGAATCATCTCTGTAAGCTCTCTTAAATTAAACAAACCTTTTTATTTTTAAAAATTTTATCACATCATACGAGGTATTTTTTTTTTCTGATTTAATGGTTGAGGATGTAACACTTGATCTTATTTCTATATTAAAGTCTGACTTACCCATTAAATTTATATCTTCTCACGTTTCACATTTATTTTGCTATATTACTATGTAATTCCAAATTTTCTCCAATTTGACCTTTAAATCGTAGTGATTTGGTTATATTTCATCATTCAATTTACCTCATTACGGCTTAATATTTATTTACATAATATTAAAATAATTATTTGTTAATGTTTATGATTTTTCTTTGTTAATTTTTAATATTTCTAAATGAGGGCTAATCGAGATGAAATAAAGATTGTTGGACTCTTGACAAGATTTATACAATTAAATTCTTAGATTTATATATTTTAATATTTTTTATTTTTGCACAATTTATAAAAATATTTTGATTTTTGTGTATTTTAGCACTCATAAATGCTATACTACATATTTATAGCACTTTGGAATGTATTGTTCCTATAAAATTTATCTCAGTTTTTAAAAAGTTTCACTTTGTTTGCATATATCATTAGGATATCTAATTCTCCTTTTTTCTGACAAATAAATCACTTTTATTTGGTTTTATTATATTGTTGTAATTTATTCTATTAAAATTTTAATGTATATTTATTAAATTTTGAAATAATAATTAAATGTAATTTATGTTTCATCACTTTTTTAATTTGTAGTGATTCAATATGAAGTCTAAAGGAGACAAAATAAATCTCATTGGACTCATCTCAATAGGCTCAATCCAATTAAATATTAAATTTGATATTTTTTAAATTTTTCATTTTCTATGCTTTGGGCATGTTTTATGAGAAATCTTGATTTGAACCAATTTTGATGATAAATGATGCTGCACTCAATAACTTTAGTAGTTTAAAACATAATTTTCTCACATAATTTATCTTATTTTTTTAAATGTTTTACTTTTATTTGGATATATTACTATGAAAGTCCAATTCCCCTCTAGTTCACCCATTCATTTCTTTGATTTGGTTCTATTATATTTTATCAATTTATCTACTTTTAGCTTTGTTATTCATTTCTTATTTGTCTTGATAATTTAGAGTAATTTTGAATGAGATTTGATGGTGCTAAGAAAAATGTTATTTTAATTGCTTTAATAACCTCTTTAAATTAAATATTAATTTTTATATCTTTAAACATTTTTAATTTTTATTATTTAGGCATATTGTTCAAAACTTTTTAGTTCATATCTTATTTGATGATCAATAAAGTAATGTCTGATCTCCTTAGTATCTAAGAATAAAAACTCTGTTAATATGCCATCCATACCTAGGGCTTTTGTTTCTCTTGAAAGAAAGAAACATTTTTAATTTTATCGTCAATAATTATAACTACTATGAAATTTCCTTACTCAAAAGTAATTGTCCAAAAGGGAGTACTAAATAGGATATTAACGTAGTTACCATTAATACTTTTTATTTGTAAAGAAACTTGTAAGGGATTCCAGATTCCTCAATATCATCATGCAAGGTGTAAATTTGTCCACCATGATCTTTCATCTGGTAAATAAAGTTATTCCAAAAATTTGCAGTGGCCATAGCATGGAAGAAATTCAACATCAACAGTAGTCCATGAGGCATCCACAACATTAAGAAATTTAGCATTGATCATATTATTATAAAGACTACAATTATTCACCTCTAAACTCTCGATTTGAACATGTAGAAGGAAATCCTTTCTGCCACCCAACACCCATGTGAGGTGCAACACTCCAGCGAGTAGATCATCATCAACCAAAGATTTTACTTTGCACACATTCCAAACCCCATTCTCAACTACTACTTCACGTGCATATTAATGTAGGTTGGCCACCACCTAATCTGAAACACTCCAAGCCAATTGTCCTTAGTGAATCACACATCAGTACCATCACCAATCCTCAAAAAAATGCTAGAGGTAACGAAGACATTGTGTTATGAATAAGCCTATAAGTTTGTGAGGCTTCCTTCAAGATACCCACATTCATCTCTCCCAGGAGGTATTTTCCTTTCATCACGTTGACCCACATGCGATCCTCTCTTGCCAAAATTCTTTTGCATTACTTCATAGTCAAGGAACTTTGCCAAATGATGAAATCATGGATGCCTAAACCTCCCTCCACTTTTGGTAGGGCAACTCTTCTCCAAGCTACATAATATATTGCATGATTATCACTTGCACCACATCATATGTAGTTTCTAAACAGTTTTCCCAGCTTATTTATTAATCTCTTTGGCAGTAAGTACATTATGGCTTCAATAAAACTTAGGAGTGGCTATTAGTACTAAATTGATCATAGAAATCCTATCTATTAATGAAAGAGGCTTGGTTCTCCATCTTGCAACTTGCTCTTCCATTTTTTATATGATAAAGTTAAGCTCTTCTTTTACACTAGATTTGTTGAAGTAGGAACTCCCAAGTAGTTGAGGTTCTTCACTTGGGTCATGTGAGCTTTCCCAACCACCATATTTCATCTTTTACTCGACATACCTCTATTGAATAAGACTTTTGATTTTCCCAAGTTCACTTTCCAACCAAAGTGCTTACCATAATCTTCCATAATCTATTTAAAAGTCATAGTGGCAACACAAGTGGTAGATGCATACAACATTAAATCATCAGCAAATAACAAATGTGAAATAATCTGAAAAGCCATTCCATAATAAAATCCTAATATTACATTGTTTTCCTATTTCATAACCAGTCATGATAGGTATTCAGATGCTACATATAATGTTTACACCAAACATAAAGTTTAATTGATTGCATTCATGCCCCATCCAACTGAAGCAGTAGTTGTGAAGCTTATCATGGTTTAATAAAAATTGCTTGCAAACATCTTAATAACAAAATTACCTACATCTACCAGGCTCAATAACCCCCAAAAAATTGTAATTCATAGTAGTATTCGCCACCCAACATACACAGGTTTAGTACTTGTTGTCTCTAACAATCAATATACCACCTTTAGCATTCTACACTGTTGCAATTTATTCATCACCACCTCTTACAATAGCCACATGAAACACCAAAGTTCTCTACAATTTTTAAGTACACTTGTTCATAATTCTCTACAATTTTAGGTGTAGCCATTTATTTGTGTTTCAAATAAAGGTATGCACATCAACATCAAGACATCCATTTTACAGTAGTTATTAAGCATAATAGCCTCATTAGTTCTTATACTATAACAAAATTGATTAATTCATGAAGACTTCCACTCACTATTATATATTTTCTTACTATTATGCTTTAATTGTTGTGCAAACATTCATGATTTCCCTACACTTTTGACCCAAGCACACAAAAATTCTTTAATCTAGCAACCAAGCTAAAGCCACTATAGTGTCAATGCAATAAAGCTCACAGGTTTTGCCTAACCATGCATTTTATTCCAAATTTTGCAATCCACATACTACACCCTAAAGGACTCCCCTTAGCACCATTAACTTTGAGACACAACATGATGTGGATGACCCCCAGGCATGCATCCATCAAATAGGTACCTACCTTCCGCATTAATATCATCATCATTAGAACTACCTTCAAGCAACCCCAAGATTCACCGGTGTTGCCCTGCTTCAAAAACCCTTGTTGTTTTCTTTATGTCCCAATCCCACTAAAGTTAAAATTCAACCTAGCTAGAGACTTTGGAGCCCAAACTCTCCTTAAAGGTTCCCTAACTTTTAATTTAGAAATACTTCTACTCTTGGTTTTATATTTCCTTCATCTTGCATTGCTTTTAGACCCACTGAGTTTCCTTTGATTGTTTGAACCACCTCTTGTTTTTTTATTCCCTTTCTATCTAGCCAAGGTAGCCTTCCCCTTCCTTAGTTGCTCCAAAATCTAAGAGCCAAGGCCTTTCATTTGCCCCAAGTCATCCTTACCCTTTTCTTGTTATTCTTTATTACAATGACTCACTATTTCATTAAAACTAGCTTTATCTACATCATTCCCTTCAGCTTCACTTCACAAATCAATAGCTACCTTGCCAATAGAGCACTCCGTGACGTAATAGCAAATATGACCACACAAAAAGCACATTTTAGGGAGGCCTTCATCTTCAAATGGTTGAAAAGTTCTCCCAAGTATCCACTTAGTCACACACCTAGCTTTAGTGCTCTAGAAAAATTGATCTTAGCAAAAATTCTAGTATACAAAGATCTTTACAAGTCAGCCATCCACCTATCAAGCATAATTAAGTCCCCGAGGGCCTTTAATGCAAAAAATAATTTTAGTGTCCCAATACAATAATAGGAGCATGGTAAATCTTACACACAAAGGGATGAACATAATGAACATAGAATTTGGCCTAAAATCTAGGGTCATCAAATCTAGGCCAATATTATGCCCCATTACCTACGATGGTTTCCTAAGCAACATAGCATTTCCATACTTCGACGATTTAAAATGGAAACAAAACCTGTTAGGTGATAGATCTAATATTTTGATGCTATTGAAATGGCTTCATTTTCACTATAGTACTCTTAAATGATAATAAAAGGGAGATTACTACCATATATCCTACCCACTATATCATGTTTATAAAATTCCATATGCTTATTGCAGGCCATGTCAGACATAAAGATCTCATCCTGAATGATGACATCAACCACCTTGGGAGCTGCTTCTTTCACATCAATATACTGAAACATTACAATAGCACCAATCTGTAAAAACATTTTTTTCTAAGGTAACACATCTTTGAAGCATACCTTTCTGTAATTTCCTTCATCTCCACACCACGATAATCAACTTCCTACTACAACAAATTTTTCCCATCTTCAATCAAAACTACAACCTTCTAAATCTAATTTGCACTGCCACCCCTTGATCTTCATCCTCCTTCCATATGATCAAAAGTTGTTTCCAACCCCAATATCCCTTGTTGGAATTTTATTATCTAGCTATTAAGCCACAACATTTCCACTATGTTTTGCATAATTTTGGCCACTAATTCGAAAATTGAACAAGCCATTACTTCTACTTCTTTGATACTTGAATTAATCACACCGTCTTCCTCAAGGAAACCAAATTTTATGCCTAAATCAATTATGATAGAATTTTTAGTTGTCACACCTTCATTTTGCTAAGCATTTATCCCACCTTCTACAGTAGAGACTATTAATACAATGTTTCTATTGCCTGATTCTATAGTGTAGCAACATTCACCTGTAAGCAACTTATTTGGCATTAGAGATGAATGAGCATAGCTCTTGCATTTCTTTTTTATGTTTGGTGCCTTGCTACCAACCAACATAGCCAAATACATTTTTGATTTGTTCACCACAAATTGAGCAATTAACCAACCAATTAGCAAACACACATTACAATTGCACAGCCAGTTGCTACATCATTCTCCCAGTAGACCACACATTACTAAAAGCAATAATTTTTCATAACAAATTAACCTAACCACATAGAAAAACATGAACAAAAAAATTTTTAGTTCACGATAAAAGAAATTGACCTTCAAAGCAAGCAGTTATATGACACAAAAAATTTAATTGAATAGAAAGCATGCACGTGAAGTAGATATGCCCCTACTAAGCACACGTTTAGATGAAGAAGGCATGTTCTAGGTCCCAACACACTTATGAACAGCAATGATCGAACAATGATACTCCAAGCACACCCGTGTGCATGCCAAAGTGTGGTATGTGGCAAATGCAGCCAGCACCCACACAACAATTGAGCAGAACCTACCACCAACCTTTCCGTTGCTAGGAAATTTGAAACCTCCCATAACTCAAAAATTCCCTCCACTTCAAAATCTCCCACCACACCAAAGTCTTCGGGTTGCTTAATAATATATAAAATGGCTAAAGCATATAAGAAGTACATTATGGAGGATCAAACAAAAACTCAGAGTACAATGACATCAAAAGAGGCTTTTTAAGGAGCATACCCTTGTGATAAATTAGAAAAGAGAGCACGATGTGCCACCCAATCAACAAAATTGTTGTCATGTTTGTATATGTGTGTCATTCTGGAAGCATTCATATCTTTAATATACTAGAGAACATTTCTATGCCTACCACCATGAGGAGAATCATGAAGCAATTTGTCAACCTCCAAGATTGCTAAAGTAGAGTTAGACTGGATTTCAACAGCATGAAAGTTGTTGAACTTGGTCTTGAGCAAAACACATAGCCCCCACAATAGCATTAACCTCCATAGCAAGGCTTTCCTAAGAGTAGAAGAACTTGCTAGCAATAAGGAGTAGCTTACAAAATTGATCCCCTGACCACCATACCCATCCCAACAACATCTCCATGAATAGCTGCATCATAATTAATTTTGACCCATCTAGTTGGAAGAGGCACCAAAGATGAAGCTAACATCAACTCGTGAGGATTGGAAGGACTTTTGCAAGACATGAATGGTTCATGGTTAAAGCATTCCAAGACAACAAAAGTATTAAGTTGTATCTTCCTAAAAAATAACATCATTACTAACATGTTCAATATGTATTTTCATATTTCTATTCACCCAAAGATGGTAAAGAGTAGTTGCAATAAGAGTAGGTAGATACATCTCCCCATAGTGAATAAAAAAGTTTACTTTTCGTGGTGCTATATAACTCATATCACTTCAATATGTTGTTGTTGCTATAATGATTGATTACAATAACTACCTCCTTCATGCTTGGCACCTCCCATGATTCCTTTGCCCTCCAGCATTCGCACATCCCGTGCAACAGCATCTTTGCCACACTGTACCACAAGGGCAATAGGCATTTGATAAAATTCTCTTCACCAACAAAGAAAAAGTTGGAATACAATTTGTCATTATTCTCCAAATGAAAAGCTTAACTTGAGGCAGCATTGTGAGCTTCCAAATCAACCCATAGCTATAGCCAGTAGCCTATGATGCATTAATAACATTAATAGATTCAGTATTAATCACACAGTTATAAAGACTAGGATTATTCACCTCTAAGCTCTCAATTTGAACATGTAGAAGCAAATATTTGTTGGCATCCAATGCCAAAGGGAGGTTTAACACTCTATAAAGAAGATCATCATTAGCTAAAGTCCTTGGGTTCCTTGATAATAAATAAAATAGTAGAAGCCTACAATAGGTCCTCTATTATGGATCAAACAAAAAGTTTAAGTACAAAAACATTAAAAGGGGCTTGTGAAAGGGCATACCTAGTCCTAATAGAAATAAAAAAGAAAGCATGATGTGCCACCCAATTTGTAAGACCATTACCTTGTCTATATTTGTGCATCATCTTGAAAGCATCGACATCTCTAATGTACTTAAGGGATCCATATACCTACCACCTACCACATCATGTAGGATCAAGTAGTAGTTTTTCAACCTCTAGAATCACTAATTTAGAGTTAGACTGAATTTTAATAGCCTAAAAATCCTTGTTCTACCACTCCCAATCCATTTTAATATACATTGTCCACCACCTAATTGGAAATACACCAAGCTATTTATTTTCAACAAAGCACACATCCATAACATTTCAAATTCTCCACACAACGTCTGAGGAAGCCTGTGGCATTTCATCTTGAATGAGCTTAAAATCTTGTGAGTCTCATTATGGAATGCCCTCCTTCTTCTCACACAAAAAGTATTTTCTTCTTATCACATTGACCCACATACTATCATCTCTTTTCAAGATTCTTCTACATTACTTCATATTCAAGGCACGTTGCCAAATAGTGAGATCATGGATGCCTAAGCCTCCCCTTTTGATAAGGTGATAGTTCTCCAATCCACATAATGCATCGCATGGCTATTGCTTACACCACAGCATAAGTAGCTTCTAAGTAGTTTTTCCAATTCATTTATTAGATTATTTGGCACAACATAATGATAAAAATTTGTTATCAATGCCAAATTAATCATAGCAATCATGTCTACCAAAGAAAGAGGTGTAATTCTCCATCATGTAACCTACTCTTCCACTCTGTGGATGATAAAGTTGAGCTCTTTTTTCAACAAACTCATTAAGATTGGAACCCACAAGTAATTAAGGTTTTTTTCCTTGTCCATATGAACTTTTCTAGCCACCATCTTTCTTCTTTACCAAGCATGCCCTTACTGAAGAAAACTCTAGATTTGACGAGATTTACGTTCTATTTGGAATGCTTATGGTACTCCTCCATAGTCTACTTAATAGTCCTAATAGTAACACACTTGATAGGAGTATACAACCTTACGTCATTAGCATAAACCAATTTTGAAACAATTTGAGAAGCCATCCCATAATGACAGCCAAATACTACCTTACTTTCATGTTCCATAACCAAGCAATACAAGTATTCAGATGCAATGGTGAAGAGATAGGGTGATAAGAGGCATCCTACCTCAAACCTCTAGTGGCCTTAATCTATAAGAGTCTAACCCAATTCAATAACACACCAAACCTCAAGGTCAAAGTACATTCATTTACCTACTGACATCATAACAAAGGAAAACTTAAGAACTTCATCATATCAATCATAAACTACCACCTCACCTTATCATAAGCTTGCTTCATATCAACCTTGATTACCATAAGTCGCTCCGTAGATGTAGAAGAATACGTATAGATTGCCATTTCTTAGGAAATAAAAATATTATTAGAGATAAATCTATCGCACAAATGCACCTTACTCCTTAGCAATAAGCCCAGGTAATACTTTCTTTAGTCTTTCCAGTAAAATCTTAGCCACAATTTTGTAGATAACATTACCTAGGCATATTGGCCTAAATTATTCCAATCTATCTACACCTCGTACTTTTAGGATTAATGTAATAAGAGTACCCTTTCAAAACTTTGGCATATGCCTATCATGAAAAAGTTGTAGCACAGCTTTAAAAATATCACCATGTGTAATAGTCTTACACCCATGCACAAATTCAACTATGATGTCATCCATTCTTGGTGCCTTATTCCTCCTAATTGATCTGCCAACACTCTTGACCTCCTCCTCAATGGCCTATATGATAACCATATCTATTTGTTTGTTATCAATGCTTTTGTGTGGCTGGAAGTGAAGTGGAGGGTAGTAGAGATAATCATTACACCTTTTTTTTAAAGTAGCTAATCATAAACATTTAATACATCTATAGAGTTGACAAAATCACCTTTGTCATCCTTCAAATGTGGAATATGCTTATCCCTCCACATAGATGTCACTATAGCATATAAGAACCAAGTATTATAGTCTCCCAATTGAGCACATTGCTCCTTAGTCCATTTCCACCATCGTCGCTCCTTAAGTGTAGCCAACCTATGATATGAGAAAATAAGATGCCCAAGTTGGATGTGTTCTTGATCATATCTAATTTCAATGTCATGAGACCAACCTTGGATGTTAAAGAGTACACACATACTACTACGTCCTGAGTTAGAAATACATTATCAAAGATGTTGTGACCTAGAACAAAAGCCCTTTACTCCTTTTTCAATAATAGGTGGGAGAAATCTCTTAAGTATTTCCACAAGAATTTTTGCAACAATTTTGTATATAACATTACAAAGACTGATGGGCATGAATTGCTTTGGCTTATTGGTCCCCTACATTTTTTGAATCAGCACAACCAATGTATCCTTCTAGTTCTTAAGAATGTTTGAGTTAATAAAATTTTGCTTAATTATAGTAATAATATCCAAAAGTGTGATGTGCCAATAACCTGTAATAAACTTAATAAAAATATCATCAATGCCTGATGCCTTGTTTGTCTTTATTGATATTACAACACTTCTAGTTTTGTCATTAGTAATTGTGGCTACAAGGGAGTTTCCTTGCTCAACCATAATTGCCTTGAATAGAGATCAAGATGGAAAGTCTTTGGGGTCACCTTGACAACATTTCCTAATAAGGAGACTCATAAAGGAGTTCTTGATGTTATTATGTGAGTTGCATAATTGCCCACTTTGATCTTTCATCTGGTGGATGTAATTATTTTTTGAATTTGTAGTGGCAATAGTATGAAAGAAGTGAGTATTATAGTCCCCCAACTCGACCCACTAAAGTTTAGCTCTCTACGATCACCATGCCTCATCTAAGGCCACTATCTTATGATATGTCTTAATATGCTCAGGCAATTTTTACATTATTTTCCTCCTTATTGAGTCAATAATTTGATTCCTTCATTTACATTTCTTCTATTGATAGTTGTAGAGGAATAGGTGATATGAATCGTTATCCAATCCCTCCAAAGCAGAACAATCCCTCCTTAAAGCTCTGTTGAAGGTTGAGTTTGAAACTTTCATGTCTTTCCTAATAACCTATCCAAGTGGCTCTTATCAAACTTCCTAACACTTATTTCTTGTGATACTGTCATTGCAACATTATGTTCTCTAATGATATGCTATAGATAACCTTTTGATTTGGTGTCTTGAATGCTTCTAATGCTTCAAGCCATTAATGAGAATATAATGTTAATTAAAAAATGAGATAAGTGTGTACCTTACTTTACCAAGCATTAAACCCATCTGATTTGCAAAATTCTATAGTAATAGAAAATGTGATGCTGTTCACTACCCTAATCCCCAACCTTTCTGATCTTTTTCTCAGGAACTAAATGAGTAGTCATCTCTATTGCACAACACTTTTCTTCTTATTATAGTTCCCTAACCTTCCTAGTGCTACAGTTTCTACTACTATTATTGCTTTTGTAGTTGCTATAAAAAGGCAACACACTTGTTGCCAAATTCCCCCCAACCATATTTCTTATTAATACTATTTGCATTATCAAACAACCATCCATGAGTACGCACATTCTCCTCGTGACATTTTGTATTGTTTTCATCATTCATATAGTATGATTACCTGCACTTTCCACCCACTAAGTAGTAGCAGTAGCTCTACTATACATTGAACAAGATCATTCTACAAGTAATCAAAATAATAATGCTTGTAAATATCTCCAACATTAGTTCCTATTACACAGCAGCGCATAGAAAACTTTACCTCCTAATATATCTAGGTGTTATAGTTGCTATCACCAACAATCAATGTCTCTTTTTTAGAATTTTGAAACTTAGTATGATGTTTTCATTCTTCTTGCTTGCAAAATTCATCTAAGACTTCCAAATTTTTGGAGGTCCTTGAGCAAACATGCTTACACTCCTTGCCCCTCCAGTTATTCATGGTATAGTAATTGTCTTCTAAGCATAACAAATTCACAAACATCCAACAATCATGAGAAGAAGAACATCTATAGTGAAAATAGTTTCTGTTGTAATTTTAATTGCATTTATTGCTACAAAAGGCCCAAAACAAAATACCAAAGTACCATTAGCCATGCTTACTGTTATTGATAATGGCACCATCAAGCAGCCATCTAGTTATCCACATTCTCCTAATGATAATTTGTAATGTTTCCACCAGTCATATATTCTACTTGATTGAAATTTTGACCCTTCCAAGAATAGTAATAAGTGTGGTACAATTTTAATTTCCCACAGATAGTCATAGTAATGCTTGCAAACCACCTACAACATTCGTTACAACAATCCAACTACTCTTAATAGCCTTCACCTCCCAATATACCTAGGTTTTATTTTTGCTTTCATTAGCAACTAAGGCTTCTCTTTTAGCATTTTTAGACTTAAAATGCTTTAGCCATTCTTTCAACTTATAAAATTCAACTGAGGCTCGTAACTTTTTCGTGATTTTTACAACATCTATTTATAATCTTTTCCCCTCCAATTCTTTATGATGCAGTAAAAAATCTCTATGCATAGCAATTTTGTACTCCTATAATAATAGTGATAAGAACAATAAGTATAGTAGAATTTTGTACTGTTATAGTTACTACTATAGTATAAATTATTACTGTAGTTACTGTAGCAAGCCACAACCATGGTGCCAAGATTCACCCTATCCAAACTTAACACAATTATATTTAGTTTGGAATCTCCATAGAAATGTAAGTATCACCATCACAGCCTTGAACATACATCCTCTAAAGATCAAGTCGGATGCATTTGTGTCAAGACTACCACATATTTGAAAATTCAACATACCTGCTTGTAGTTTCCTTGACACCACAAATGACAATACTCCAAAAATATTTGTTACCCCAATAGAGATAATAATTTATAATAGAATTATGCTCCCAACCTTCTTAGCATCTACAACTACCCAAGATTACTACATTCACCACTAACTTTAGCACCATTACCACAACTTGTATGCATAGATTCAACAAACTAAAGTTTTTATAAAAACCATCTTGACAACCATCCCAACAATACCCACTTCATAGCATTAAAAATTCCCATCTTCTCTAGATTTTGAACATCAAAATACCGATTTTGTCATAATGTACTTTAATATGTTGACACCAGCAATTCCGTTCCCAAATTTTTCTCAGGATACCAAGGCTCTCTCTAATATTCTGTCACCTGATTACACAGCTTCCCCCTCCAACTATAGTTTTTAGTTTGTTCATTAATAAGAAGAATATAATTCCCCTCCTTTTCATCTACATTGTAGTAGCCATTAAGTTTGACACACTTTCTCTCCCCATCCTACATCTACATTGAGAATTGGAATCTACATTCCAAAACTCTAGTAAGATTCCCTACAATTATGTTTGAAAGTTGTGCCAACAGCCCTTTTTTCCTTGCTTTTATCGACCAATCCCTCGCATAGATCTTCACTCTAGAATTCTAGTTGATGAATCTGTGTTTTAATTATATTCACTCTTCTAGTTATTGCTTAACAATGATTATTGTTTTAGATTGTGCAGCCCCCATACTACATCTGAGAGAAAACCATCTTTTGAATTTTTATTTTATAATAAACCATGATTTGGACCACCCCCATGTATGTCTTAATCCTGTTGTCTCTTGTCATTCTCATTGATTGCCTTTTCCTTTGACATCTCCTCAAGCTTGCTTTAGTTTATAATTTTATTGCTCTACATCTTAGCTTATTGTCTAACTAAATGTTTAGGACTCCATACTTTCTAAATGGTTCTCTACCCCATGCATTGGAGACACTTTTGTACCTATTTGAATATATGTTAGGTCCACCATGATTTCCATGCCCACCAGGCTCCCTCTGTTAGTTTAGAGCAATTATAGTTTTGAAAACCTTTTCTTTCCTAAGTCTTCATCTTGCTGAATTCTTTGTTCTTGATGATACAAATTACCTTGACTTTATTTATCAATATCATCATTTTTGCTCACTGCATTCCCCTCCACCTCTTCTGACAATTCAGTAGGTTTCTTGCCAATAGAGCATTGCTCCATGTAATAGCCAACATGGCCACAAAGCAAGCACACCCATGGAAGGCCCTCACAATGAAAAGATTAGAAAGTTTTTTCCAATTATCTGCTCAATAACATTACTAGTTTTAATGGTTTAGATAGATCCATTCTCATATATACCATTGCATAAGATGATTGTTGCAATCAGTGGTCCAATAATCAAGTAGGATTGGCTCTCTAATGGCCTTTACAATGTGTAAGGTATTTTCATATCTCAATATAGTAATGGAAGTAAGAGGAATCTAATCCATAATGGGGCACACATCACCGCCATAGCATTTGACCTAAACCCAAGGGTTCACACATCCAACCCCATAGTTTGTTGAGTAACCTGTCAAGGTCCCCTAAGCCACACTACATTTCTATCTTCTATCAAATCAAAATGTAGACAAAAAGAAACCTGATGAGAGATCTAGTATTTTGAAGCTTTTAAAAAGCCACCATCTACATTGTAATAGCCTTACAATGATATGTAAAATGAGAGATTGTTGCCATCAACCCTCCCCACTATATCACATTAATGGAATTTCTTGCACCTACTACATGTCCAATCAGACATGATGATCTCATCTTGGACAACAAAATAAACCATATTTGTAGCAACTTCTTTAACATCAATGTATGAAGGCCATTCCATAGTTGCTATTTTTGTTGATTTGGAAGTTCTTTTAGTTATGAAAGAATCCTTGAGGCTCACTTTGTTAAAATTTTACTCTTTTCCCCCATCATAATAGCCCAATTCTTACACAACATCATTCATCCCTGTTGCGTCCCAGTTTGCATTAGTTGGAAAGTGCCACACATTACCACTTTTTGGGGCTTCATTCAACTTGCATCAAATTATGTGGTCCCTGGTCTCATTCCTACCAACTGCACATTCACTATTCTCCCGCACTGTAGCATCCATATTCATAGATATTTTTCTATCCCTATTGCAGCAACATAACTAGTGTGGTTTGCTTACATTTTCATCCTTTCCCATGTATGACTTAATCTCATTAGCTTCTCCTAAATTCCCATCCCCGTGCCAACCTTAATTGAAGCAAATTCTATTGAAATATCACTTTCATTCGACTCCACAGCAACCTCACATTCAACTATAAAAATAGCTAAGACAACATCTTTGTTGGATTAACTAACATTACAGCTGCATTCGTCGACCAGTAGTTCTTTGTGCATTGGGGATACATATTCACTACCTTTACTTTTCTTATTGCTTTTGCATGTTTTATTGCTAGTCATGCTAATAATTTTAGAACTCACTTCCAGTAATTTCCAACACTTCCCTAACAATAATAATAGAAAAACAAATACATTTCCCAATAATGTAGCATAATAGCTATATAATTAAATAGAAGGCCAAAGCATAATAGAGTAACAACAATAGTAAAAATACTTCCAGTGGCTATAACAAACATTTCCAGTAGTAACAACAAAACACTTCCATACAACAATATAGCAAAACAACAAGCCAACAATATGAAATTTCAAATTTTTTATGTAGAGATGACCTTCATAATTGAATTTTCCCTATAGTTATTACAACAATGAGCAAAACAAAATGTCTTGCAAGAAGCTGAATACCACTCACATAGCATCTTTCGCAATGTACAGGCACCAAATCTAAATTCCTAGCACATGTGCATAAGTGAAATGCATGCTTCTTATAGTTTGTCATGTGTCGTGCATCTTGTGCAACTCTTCTACCTCGTGTAGTATTTTTTGTAGCACTTAAGCACCAAATTTGAATTTTTGTGAATGCGTGCTTGTGAAACATACACTTCATGTAGCATGCCATGTGTCTTGCATGTCACGTAGTGCATCTACTTCGCTAATCTTCTTTGCAGCTCTCAACACAAAATTTGAATTCACGTGCATGTGCTACACTGTTGAACTTCCTCTTCTCGCCTCCTCGTCATGTGCACGTGCCAATCTGAATGTGCGACCACACCAAATTGTGCCCCACTTCGTGCACGCTGACTGCATCGCTCACCTTCCCATCATCAGGGGATTTGAAATCACCACTAACCATAAAAGTCCTTTTGTTCTAAGGGCAGTATGGTTGCAAGGCTAAAATTTGAAAGAATTAGCAAAAGAGCACAATCAGGAGTGGACCCTATGACTTAATTTTAGACAATACATGGAGGCTTACTAGATTTAAACATAGCGAGGGTTAACAGATTAAGAACTCTTTCTTGATTCTATAGGTGGTGAAGCAACTTATTTGGTTATTTCCATTAGGAAATGAGACCTCAGCTTACTAATTAGCTATGTGAGGTGCTAGCCCTCAGTCTAGCTTCTTAGAGGAAGTATGGCCACTTAGGCTATGAAGGTTTGAGTCAATTTAAGTTCGTGATGCCCTTAAATATTTTGAGCCATACATTTGCTAAACTAATGTATTCAATGAGTCCGTTACGTTGGTCAAAGGGCCTAGGTAATCACATGAAAATTTTATCATGGGGATAGATCATGTCAATTGGTAGTCTTCAAAGAGGAATTCCAAGTGTGAGTCATCTGTTTGCATTGACTATGTCCCTTCCCATTTACATAGTGCCTGTTGCTTTTACTGATTGAATGGTTTGAAGAAGTATTTGGATAATAGTGATGAAGATAGTTTGTCTTATGTGACTCAGTGAGAAGTCCATTAAATCTTATCATTTAGAGGAAAGAGAAGTCATAAAACAGTTTTCATAGCTAAAACTGTGGAATGATCATTGATGATAAGCATGAATGATGGAGTGATCTGTATAGTATATGGGGGGTGCAACAATAGTTTGGCATTCCTTTATAGCTTGTGCTTTTCTTCCACATGGGGCTCAACGTTGCGAGGGATAAACAACATCCCATGACATAGTAATGCATCAAGGGAGAGCAAATGATAAGCTAGTAAATGAGTATGTTGTGCTTCATTAGGTCCATTGAGGCTTGGCTATCAAACATCAAAACCTCTTAACATTGGATATCTTGGCTCTTGCATCGACGAAGAATGTAGTTAAATGTGATACATGCTTTGAGTTGTAAAATCCCATAAACCATCTTTTTTTTGAACTTATGTCGTGCCTGAGGATACAAGTTGAGGGCATGCCTGCATGGGTGTAATGCACCCTGTTGCTCTTTATGAAAGTCTAGATTTATTGGATTAGGTCTCTGACCTTTGTTTGGAGGCAATTGATGATACCCCATGCTATGGAATGGCATGTTGATGTGTTTGAAGAATTTTGACTATCAACATTATAAGAGGTGGATGCCGTAGAGTGTTGTGGTGTTGGCCAATAAGAATTGATGTTGCAATCTGGCAACTTGATGCCCCATAAAGGTCCAACTCCATGCTCAAAGGTGTGGAATTGTGAACTCATGTTATGTGAGTCTACCTACTGAGTTTAAGCATATAAATAGGTAAAGGAGAAGGAACTTATGAGGATTTCCTTAGTAATGTCAAGTAAAATGGGAGCATCTCGATTTAGAAATTAGGTAATCAAAAGCCTAAACTATCGTATAAAGACGAATCCTTAGTGACAAATTAGGATCATGTCCCCTACAAAGCAGCATTGGGGTGGGTGAGAGCCCCATTCGCCTCATACGGTACAGCAACATAAGTCACTATCAACGAGTCAGGTTGTTTTGAAACACAACCCAAATTGGGTTGTAAATTCTATCCAGGGCTAAATAATTGCTAGAGATCTATAATAAATAAGTAAATTGAGAGAAAGTTGAAAAGAACTTTGAAAAGTGAGTTAAAGAGTGCTTGTAATTATTGTGAAGGAAGTAGATGGGGGTTGGTGGTGCCCTTAGATTGGATGCATAATGTTGTTAGATGGTTTGTTACATGGCTCAAGGAGTAGACCCTCTTGAGCCATCACAGTGACTGGAGCTTGGGTAGATGTCACTCATGGAGAAATCATCGTCGCGACTTGTCATAATTCTTGCACAATCAAGGCATCCCATGCACGCACCACGTGCATTGCTACTGACTAGTAGGCTCTCCATCTGACCTATCTTGAAGCACTAATGAAGTAGTTTGACATGGTTGCAAATTAATGGATGACCAAGAGTAGAAGGTGTAAGGAATTTTATTGGTGGTATCTTTGCTTGACGGGTGAGCCACCGATCAACCTAGATCATAGGTATAGGGTTTGAGTAACAGCATGCTTGTTGAGTCTTGAAAGATGGTGAATTATGCTTCAGTGGGGTTAAGCCAAAGGAAACTCTAGTGGAGGCTCACAGTGATATTGATGTGCAATGTGCAAATTATTCATCTAACTCTAGTATAAGAGAAAAACACTAATCAAACTATTTAGTAACTAATTCTCTTTGATGTTTCCTTTAGGATAGCTGGAGCCATAGTTAGAGTTATATTAGGAAAAACTAATTATTAAAGGCATAGGGAGCACAATGCCCTCGACCTATTCTTAAACTTTAAATAAGTAGGAAGACTTGACTGCTTTGATAAGTTTAGCCAAGGAATCTAGGGTTTAAGTGGGCTAGTTTTTTTTAAGTAGAACTAGTAATGTGAGATAAACTAAAAGCTAGGTTATAGTGTCTAACTATATGCTAAGATGGAGACCACAATGGGTGTTGGTTGATTAAGACAACAGGACAGTGGTCTTGCAAGTTGAAATCCTCTAAGTGTGCATAACAACTCACTTGTCAAATCAACTAGCCCCAAAAATGGATGGTGCTAAAGCATCCAACCAACACCTGATCATCGGTACAATGCAGGGTGTTGATTAGTAGGAGGGTTTAACGGTAGCTACAAAAGTCAGAGCATGATCCAGTACAGAGCATTTGTTGGTGTAGATCTTATTTGTAATTACAAATTCAAATGAGAAATTTGAAGACCAAAGGAGGGAAAGGTTCCATATGAATGACACTTGAGCACGAGTTAGATGATCTTAAGGGATGGGAGAAACTAGCTAGAGAGTGCCGTTTGGAAAGAGCTTTAAAGGCTGGTTGACTTAAATTCTTTAGCTGGGTTATGGTGGTCGATGCCAATGTCAAGTGGTCTGGTGATGTTTGTGGGGGACCTTAAAAAGAGTTATGTTTTGTACTTAATGTCCTATTAGCCCTAGAAACAACTCAGTTAGAGGTAGAGCCAGGCATTTAGAAGACCACAACATGTTGAGCAATGTTTGAAGTGTCTTATGTGACCTAAAAAATTTAGATGGTCGACTTCTCTCCACACTGATCGTACTCATAATTGCATGAGGTCTCCAAGGTGAATAGCCATTAATTGATGGAGCAATGTAGGGAAAGGATGTTGACAAAATGGATTTGCAACTTTGGGAATTGGATTGGCTCTATGTTTTGGCATGATGGTCACAATCCCAAACCAATTTGTTGTAGGTGGACTACTCAATCTGTTTGTACAGTGAGAGTACGTCAACATGTATTGACTTGGGAAAAAATTAGGAGTGACCCTTATGGAGCCTTCCCCTGGCATTCAACAATTAACTCTGAACTAGAACAAACATTGGGAATCCAACTATTTAATTAAAACAAAGCAATGTGATGGTCCTTGAGGATGCTCACATAATGTGATTTCTGCTTAGTGATCTTAATGTTAAAGTGAAGAAATTTAACCAAGCATGGGTAAATGGTAGGAGTAACTAAGACTCTATTAAGGTAACCAAATACTTCATCATTTAATTAGTGGTAATCAAGAATGGATTAATGAGATTAACATTGTCCTTATCTACATTCAAGTGAAACAACAAACAATGGAATTGGCTTTGCAAAATCAATGGGGAAAGAAGTCCCCATTGAACTTGACTCTAATTTGAATTTGTGAAATGACTTGGAGGTGTAGCATATGTGGGAGTCAATGTTCTAACAAAATTGAAATACCATTACTTTTTAATATTATTTTACTTATTTAGTGAGATGGAGGTGGGGCCAAACCACTCCTTTTGGCTCCAAGCTCACCTCGACAAGTTGATTAGGGTAGAAGACATTGTCAGTCAGGGAGGTTGGTAGGGGCGACACATCTCTTAAGAGATAACATAGGCTTACTAAGATGAGCTCAATGAGAACAAAACTCTCATGCAAAACAAAAGGGTAAAGGCTCATTTGATTATAATTTTTAATTCAAATACGAACAGTGAACGTATGTATCCTCTAAGCTTTCAAAATTTGAAGCTAGAGGTGTTAGAAAAGATAACGTAGAGATAACTGGCTTGCGGCAGTCGAGTGTTCATAGCGACATTACATTTTGATCCTTCGATGTTTACTCTTCCTATAATTGTGAAGAAGTATTCAACAATTGTTCGATTGTTTCCCCAACAAAAATGAACATGTGTTGGGTTTAGACTATCATAAGATAGGTTAATTTTACCCTATTAATGAATGTCTTGTGTTGGTAATTCAACCAAGTAAGAGAAGAGTCATTAATTCACACAATTGTTCATCATGTTAGGTTGAAAAGCCAGTGGTGGGCAAGCTATGTGTGTAGAATTATGACTGAACATCTCTAAGTTAGAATCCATGCTAAGATGCAATGCTTAGGCTTATCAATTTACTATTGTTTGATAGTAAAGGCTTGTCATCCCAAAGGTGCACAACCAGTGGCTAATCTAGTGTCATAATAAGTTGGATGGCATGATGACCATAAGAAGATATAATTAAGAATGACAAAAATTGGTGGAATTCTTTATAGTTGACTTAAGGTTGCCACAAGTCATTACAAATTGAAGAGTGGCCTTAATGCCACGATCCATTGAGATCCAACTCTTTGATGTAGTAGATTCATCCCTTATGACATGTAGCTTAATAGCATTTGGAGTTGGCCTAAAGTTAGGACTCCACAAATCCAACCTAATTGTCTGGCTAGTTACCTACCAAGGCCTTTTAAGCCAAAGAGTACTCCTCTCTTCCATTAATTCAAAATGCGAACTAAAGCAACCAACTGATAGGTCTAAGATTTTGAAGTAATTCAGATGGACCCATCTGATTTGTAGAATCTTTGCATACATATAGAATGACAAGTTTTTGTGATAAACTTTGTCCACTAGATCGTACCTATGCAATTCAATCTGTCTCTAACAAGCTGAATCTCACATAAGGATTTCATCATGCATATTTATGTCAACCTTCTATGGAGCTAAATTTTCCCCATCTACATATGAAGGCCTCTCCAAAAAACCCTACCCATTGTCTTCCTCTTGCTGGTTGCCAATGATGCATCTATAAAGCTTACTTTGTTTTACTTTTCCTCCTTCTCCCCTAAGCCTTCCTTCTCATCTTGTAGTTGTTTTGCCTCTTTGTGAGGGTAGTGAAATCCATTTGAGAATTCAAAATGTTGTGCATTCCTTGTGACCACATCTTCCTCCCTGCAACCTTCATTCCTTGGTGTATCTTGAGAATACTACCTCCCTTCAACCACAACATTATTTGAAATAACCAAACACTCCTTTTCCCAGCACCCTTTTCTATTTGTAGTATAAGGAATTCAAAATTTCGCACTCCATATTTATGTTGATTACAACATTTTCATTTCCCTCCTCTAAAGTAAATAATAATTTTGTGCCAACTTCATTAGATTTAGATTTTTCAATTACCCCACATTCAATAAATTTAGCATCATCACAAGAATTCTCAGTCAATACTATAGTAACCCCAATGATAAGGATAACATTCCTACCAGTAGATCCAGCCTTATAGCTACATTCCCAAAGTTCAATATGCATTGGTGATAACTGGATTGGAGCTTTGGTTTTTTGTTGAGCTTACTTAATTTTCTTCGATCCATTTCCATCAAATTTGATCACACCAATAAGCTCTTTTAACCCCTCCCAATAATGCACAAACCACAAAATTTTAGAGCACTAAATTTAGAAGCAATTGCACAATTTCAGTAACCAGCAAATAGATTAACCCTAAGGAATTGGAGAGATGGAATTCTTTTCAACAATTTTGGCAAACAGTGAGGATATAGTAAACCCAATTGAGTTAATTCGCAACAAATGGTTTGCATGTGCTTGTCACTAAAATAGTGAGCCACACTAACTTGTAATTTGTAGAAGTAGCAGCCATTTTGCATTTGCACAACAATAGCTCATAGTAGTTTTAACATATAGTATGGATGCAGCATACACCAATTTAAATTAAGGAATCCTTAGTAATCAATTCACTCAAGCTCAATAATATGCAAATTTAATTGAAACTACCTTCTTAAAAGTAAATACAAACAAAAATAATTGCTTATAGTAGCAACAAAATTCACTTAACTATGTTAAGCAAGGTACCTTGAGAATATTCAAATCACACTTTGTAGTAGAGAAATTACAATTCACTTTTCACAGTGCATTATGACATTTAGCCTCAAGCTGGTGGATGATTTAATTAAATATTATTTTTGAATACACACCTCCCATTTGTGTCACTACAAGAAAACCTTTTTTTACAATTATGGTGATCACTTAAGATATAGAAAAATCAATTAGAGCTCAACCAATGAAAAATACATAGCTCCACTGATTCTTTTCACTCCTTCAGCACATAATACCATCAAAATTTCCACATCCCACTATCAATTTGAACCACCATCCCTTCTGTCTAGAACTCGGGCACACTGTCATAGCTATAGTTAACCACCAAATGCACCCGTGAGAAGAACACATGGCACAAAGGTTGCACCACATCTCACACAGCATATTAGCGTAGCAGTCATCACCATGCAGAACCCACTATCGATCGTCCTGTCACTAGGAGATTTGAAATCTCCATCCACTCCAAATTCTCCCTCCACTCCTAATTCCATCCACTCCAAAGTATTTGGGTTCCTTCATAATATATAAACAACCACAGACTATAAAAAGTCTTTTATGGAGGATCAAAAAAAAGGTCTAAATACAATAGCATCAAAAGTGTCCTAGGAAGGGACATACCTCAATCTTAAGAAAAATAAATAAAAGCATGGTGCACCACCCAATCTGTAGAACCATTACCTTGCCTATATATGTGAGTCAACATGAAAACATCCAAATCTTTTACGAACATATGGTCATCCATATACTTGCCTCCACAAGTAAGGTCACCTAACAGTTTTTCAACCTCCAGTATTGCTAAAGCAGAATTTGACTGGAACTCAACTGCATGAAAATCCAAGAGCTTAGACCTTAGCAAACTCAATCTCCAAAATGACATAAACATCCATAGTAATGCAAGCCTAGTAGTAAACACATCTACCTAGAATACCCAAGGTGATTTCTAACTAAGATCCTCATCCTCAGAACATCACCTCGAATAGCCATGTCACAGTTAATTTTAATCCAACTAGTTCGAGGAGGAGCCTTACAAGAAGCTACATTTAACCTGTGGCTTTTGTGGACTACCATAAGACATGGATGAATCAAAATTGAAACATTCATAAGTAGCCCCCATGTCTAATTAGATACTTCTCAATAGAACAACATTGCTAATAATGTGCTCATTATGTTTTTTTAGGTTTTTGTTTGTACAAAGATAGTAAAAGGTAATTACAACAAATACAACTTTCTTCATCACCCTACCATGCTCCACAATATTTGTATCCATGCTACTGTAGACCTCTTGTATCTTTATAGCTATTGTTAGGATAAATTGCTGCAATCACCTCCATCATGCATAACATGTCCCAAATTTCCCTTGTCTTTCAACAATCACATAATAGGTCATGCAGTGTCTCATCCTCCTTGCAGCCACAAATGTAGCCCTCATACATTACCATTCTACTTTTTAGTAACCATATAGTAGTATTAATGCAGTTCTTGATTGACCACCAAATGAAGAGCTTCACTCTAGGAAGTACCTTGAGCTGCCAAATCCATCCAAAGCTGCTTGTAGCAACCAATGAGTCCTCATTAGTGTTTAAAAATTTTGTATGTATCATCCTACAATAGAGGTTAGAGTTGTTAACTTTAATGTTCTTAGTTTGTATTTGAAGTAGCTGGTCCTTGCGACCATTCAACACACTAGGGAGGTGCAACACTCTGTCAAGCAAAAACTCATCACTCATTGTTTTCGTTATTTAAATCCCACTCCCCATGCATAAGGATACACTCCTATAATTTATTTGTCCACTCCCCATCCATTTTGAAATACGTTGGCCACCACTTAATTGGAAGAAATCGAAGCCAATTGTCTTTAGAAAAATGCACATCGATACCATCACCTATTCTTCACCCAAAGCTGGAGGCAGCTCGTGGCATTGCATCCATTATGAGCCTACAAGCTTGTAAGGCTCCCCAGGGAATGCCCTCCATCTTCTCTCCCAAAAAATATTTACTTCACATCACATCAATACACACACAATCTTCTGTTGCCAAGAACCTTCTGTATTGCTTTGTAGTTAAGGCACATTACCAAATGATGAGGTCATGGATTCCTAGACCTCACTAACCCTATGGTTGTGTGATAGATCTCTGATTAACATAATGCATTGCATGGCCCTCACTTACACCACATAATAAGTAGCTTCTAAATAGCTTCTCCTACTATTTTATTAAACTCTTTAACACCACATAGTGACTCAAATAGAAATTAAGAATGGCTAACAACATCAAATTGATCATAACAATCCTTTCTACCAAAGAAAGAGATCTAATTCTCCATCTTGCAACATATTTTCCACTCTCTGAATAATAAAGTTGAGCTTCCCTATTCTTATTAGATTCACCAAAATTGGAACCCTTTATTAATTATTATTTTTTGCTTGAATCATATGAACCATCCTAGGCACCATCCTTCTCTTTTTGCCCACATACCTTTGCCAAAAATTGACTCTAGATTTATTGAGATTCACCTTTTGTCTAGAGTGCTTCTCGTACTCCTCTGTAACTTGCTTAACAGTCCTAATAGTAAAACATGTGGCAAGAGCATACAATATCACATCATTATCATACAGTAAGTGTGAAAGACCAGGCAGACTGCCTCACAGTGAAACCCCAATACAGCCATAGTTTCATGCTCCATAACCACCCAAGACAAGAATTTAGATGCAATGGTAAACAAATAGGTTGACAAAGGCCACCCACATCTCAAACCTCTAGTGGCCTCAATCCATAAGAGTCTAGTACCATTTGGTAACACCCCAAACCTTGGGATCAAGATACAAGAATTTACCTACTCAAACAATAGCAAATGAAAGCCTAAGAATTTCATCATATCAATAACAAACTACCATCTAATCTTATTGTACTCTTGTTTCATATCCACCTTAATTGCCATAAGTCCCTCCCTAGATGTAGAAGAGTGCATATAGGTTGTCTTTTGCTGAGTAATAAAAATATTATTAGAGATAGATCTTCCTGACACCAACGCACCTTGTCCCTTAGGAATTAACTTAGGTAATTCTTTCTCTAGTCTCATCACCAAGATCTTAGCCACAATTTTGTATGTAATGTTACACAAGGTTATAGGCCTAAACTATTTTAGTTTGTCTGCACTTTGCACTTTTGGGATTAATATAATGAGAGTGTCCTTCCAAACGTTTGGCATCTACCCATCATGAAAATATTGCAACACAACAATAATAATATCACCTTGGGTAATAGCCTATTACCCATGCACAAAGACTTTTATCACTCCATCCAATCCTAGCATCTTATTCTTTTTAATAGATATAATAGCACTCTTGACTTATTTCTTACTAACCTACATAATTAGCATTTGTACATATTCACTGTCAATGCATCTCTATGACTGGAAGTGAAGTGGAGGGTTGTAGACATCATCATTACACCACTTCTTTTCAAAATGGCTAATCAATAAGTACTTAATATTCTCTATAGAGCTAACCACTTCCCCTTTGTCATCCTTCAAATACAAAATATGCTTATCCCTCTGCATAAATGTTGTTCCTACCTACAAGGACCTAGTATTACAATCTCCCAATTGAGCACATTGAAACTTAGCCCACTGTCACCACAATCGCACCTCATGTGTAGTTGCCCTATCGAATGATGGAATATGATGCCAAAGTTGGATGTGCTCTTGTTCATTCAGACACACTTCTAACTCATTGAGTTGTAGATAGGGAATATCCATCTCTTATTTGCCATTCCTATAGATTAATATAGGCATCTCATTCTTACTTCACATTTGCAAAGCAATAAAGGATCCACAAAATTTTGTAGATACCCTCTTCATGAGATTCCCTCTAGCTAATCTATTCTACACAACACAGTCTGAGAAAAATTAAACCAAATACTTTCAAATTGATTTCTTCTTTTAGAGGCCATCCCTTTCTGCCTACCCATCTCTATGAGTGAGAGGCAGTGATATGATCCAATGCCTGATTGATAGACACCATATTTTTAAGAAAAGCTTAGATTCCCTAAAGATTCATTAGCACCTTATCGAGCCTCTCGAAAATTCTACTACTTCCTTCCATCCCATTTCAACACCTATACGTATTGCCAAAATATCCCAGGTCCATCAACTCAAACTCTTGCATGAACCCAAAAAATTCTTAATAACCCAATTTGCACTTGAACCTCTTTCTCCTTTTTTCTCCTCCTATGACATCATATCATTTAAGTCCCCCACAACAAGCATAGGTCCCTTACTATTGGCCACCTCTTTCAAGGTATCCCACATAGTTGTCTACTTAGTAAGCTCCTTGGAAGCATACACAACACAACATTTTAGCTCCTTAGCATCACCAGCCCTTACCTACACCACAAGTACTTGTGACAAAATTTTGATCACAAGGAGATCTATCCAGCTACTCCAAACAACCAACATTTCTCCAAAAAACCCAGTCGAGGGTTCCAGCACAAACTCCCAGCCTCTATTGAGCAGCAATTTTGCATCTTTCCCATTGAAATTATCTACCCTAGTTTCCACAAGTGCCACCACTGTGATGTCACATGTTCTAACTATCTTTTGAAAATATCTCATCAATTCCTTATCCCTTGTTCCCTGATATTCTATACAATAACCTTGATCATTTATTTTGACGTAAGGGCCTTCCACTTATAGTACTTTAATGTGGTACCAAGCCAGCTTTGAGTTCAACAACTCCCTTTAGCTATAGTAGTATTCAAGTGCATTTAGCATTTATCAATATATAAAACACTTCCTAGCTAACCCAAAACAAATTTTCCCCTTCTTCACCCACTCCAACAGCTCCAAGCACCCAACAAAAAAATAATAAGAACCATCAGGTAGAGATAGTAATTTCTCTTATTGCATTATCCCATTTTCTATCCATGGCACAACATTATAGGTTGTATTAAGCACATGAATCCACATATACCTTCCCTCCTCAAAATATAGTGACGAAGGATGGCTTTCACATGGTGATCACCTCTATTCTTCTAATCCTCTGTACAACTATAGGGAATAGTAGTAGCATGCCTTGCCACACTATTATTGTTAGCTTACAACACATTTTAAATTCATCACATTGTGGGAAGCCCCCATGAAACTATATTTACTAAATCTTCAACCCCATTTGAATGCCAAGAACCTACCATCTGAATAAACTCTTGGGGGATTCATATAACAATTAACATAGAACCCAAGATTCCTAATGACCATGGAAATATTTGTTGAAAATGCTGCCCACATACAGTATTTGATTCCTAATAATACACCCTCCATGATGACATTTACTAGAGCTCTTAGCCATACCTTTTCTTTTCTCGCATTCACTCCCACTCCAGCAGCAGCAACTATTTTAAGGCCTAATTAGCATGCCTCACTTGTAGCCATCCAACACACCCAACTAATTACACAATCCAAGTCCCACCATTCCCATCAAATAGCATTTTTCAAATAAGTTATACTCTCATCAAACCAATATCATACATATTATGCAGTAGTCATTTGATATGTCCCCTTTTTTGTAGACTTTGAAATGTACAAGCTAGCACAGCCACTCACATACTTCTCCCATGACACAAATATTCTCCCCAACTTCATGTGTAACATGTTTACAATCCTTATCTCTCTATCTATGGCTTGTAGTTTGAGAAATGAGAGGAAAACTATTCATCATCACCAAAGCACTCACATTGCAGTATCCATTATGAAAGATAGCCATACTCTAACCCATGCTATGGCAACATTGGGGAATGAATGCAGACATCCAAATAATACAAAAGCTACCTTGTAATTGTGTTTAACTATAAAGCCTTTAGTCACCACATCCACACTTTTATAGCCAAAACTCCTTTAAGAGATCATTGCACCAACTACTATGCTTAGTATACTATGATGACACTGTAATCAAGCTCCTAAATTTCCTATAACAATGTTTTTTATTCCAAATTTTGTAACCCATGAACTGCACCAGAGAGGACCCCCTCTAATAACGTTTAATTTTGACATAACATGACTTGGATAACCTCCATCCTATTGCTCACTCCTCTTCACATTGGTGGCCAATTCCTTAGACATCTCCTCTAACTGCCTCATGTTTGCACCATGGTTCCCCAACATCTGGACCCCTTGCTGTAATTTTTGATTATCAGCCCCACTCAAGTTGGTATGTTGTCCAACTGTATTCTTAAGAGTCCACATTATTCTCAATGGTTCCCTACCCCACAAATTGGACACACTTCTATACCGATTTGAGTATTTCCTAGGTCCACCATTATTTTCATGTCCATCGGCATCTAATTATTTAGTTAACTTGTAATTTTGAAGACCTTTTCTTTCCCTATCATGATAGCCCTTCTTCTCCTTAGTTGTACAAGAATCCAAGGGCCTAACCCTTTCCATTTCCCAAAGCCATCTACACATTGAATACTTTGTTCCTATTGATCTCGGTTACAATGACTTGATTCTCATCTTCTTGCTTGCTTCAATCCCATCTCCTGGTATGTCAATAGTTTTCTTGCAAGTAGAACATTGCTCTATGTAATGGCCTACATGGTAACACAGAAAGCACATTTGAGGGAGGCCCTTGCACAGAAATGTTTGGAAGTTCTGCCAACTGTCTGCTTCGTCACATCCCTAAATTCAATAGTTTTGATAAATCCATCTTCACGCAAACTCTCGTATATGTTGATCGTTGCAGATCACTGGTCCAAACATCAAGTAGAATTGGTTCTCTAATTGCTTTTGCAATACACAAAATATTCTCCATGTCTCAGTACAACAATGAGAGCTTGGGAAATCTAACACACATAGAGGCACGCTACACAAACATAGTGTTTGGCCTAAAATCAGAGGTCCACACATCCAACCCCATAGTATGCCAAACAACCTGCCAAGGTCCCCCAAGCCATAATGCATTTCCATCCTACATTGATTTAATATGCATGCAAAGCAACCTAATGAGAGATCTAATATTTTAAAGTTTTTAAAATGGCCTAACTCTATTGTAATACCCTTATAATAATGAAAACAGTTAGGTTATTATTGTAAATCCTACGTACCAAATCAAATTGATGGATCCCCTTGCACTTGCTGCATGCTAAGTCTAACATAATGATTTCATTCTAAACAACAAAATCGACCAGCTTAGCAGCAACTTCTTTAACATCAATGTTCAAAAACCTTGCAGTAGCTCTTGCATATACTAAATTAACAATTGTTTCAGCTAACAATGAATCTCTAAAGCTCACTTTACTGGAATTCTTCTCTTTACCTCCATCACAATATTCAACTTCCTACACAACCCCATCTAACCATGCTGCATCCAGCCTAGCAATAATTTGAAGTTGATTCGCATTTCCACACCTTGGGGCTTCATTCTTCTTGCTTGGAATCAAATGGCATAATGCCTCAAACTTCCCTACAAGACATTTACTATTCTACAGCAATATAGCCTCCACATTCATGTTATTTTTTCCTTTTTTGTGGCCACAAATTAAACAATTTAGTTTTCCCACACTTTCATTTTTATTCATGATTGAATTGTTCTCACCATCTTCATGAAGAAGTGCCAAGTCAATGCCTACCTCAATAAAAGTAGAATCTATGCAATTATCACTTTCATTTGGCTCTATAGCAACTCTCATTCAATTGTCGAAATAGCTAGCACAATATTCCTATTGCCTGATTCTACATCATAGCTACATTTTACTGACCAACAAATAATTACACATTGGAGATACATACTCACCACCAGTGCATTTCTTGTTGATCTTACAAGCTTTGCTACTAGCTATCCGGTCAATGGCAGGAACAAATTTCTAATACATTTTCAACACTTAAGTAGACATGGGACAATAGCAGTTTGTAATTACACAAATTCCTATAGTATTACTAGAAACACAAACAACAAAAACAACAACACTTCCACAGTACAAAATAATCGAACAACAAGCACTGCCAATATGAAATTTAAGTTTTTGGGAGATGAAATAACCTTCATAGTAGAATTTTAGTGTTGTAGTTGCAACAAAGTGTGAACAGGATCATACATATATAGAAAGTTCCACACCATTAATTGTTCTTTGGAACGTGCATGCAGCAAATTTGAATTTCTCACCACACTCTTGCACCCACGTGCCATGGTAGAACAAACATGTCCTGTCGCCTATAGCTCGCCACCACTAGTGTTTAACGTAGCTTTCACCCACCAATGCATATAGACTTCCAGCACTCCCGCATACCTGCCAATTTAAGCGCATGGAATCAATAGTCTACTCACCACTTTTTGTGAGTCGAGCCCACCTCCTGCCTTCCCTTCATTGCATAATTTGAAATTTACCCTAAATTCTCTAAAATCTCCATCTCCCTCCAAAATCTCCCTCTCTTTCAGAAGTCTTTGGATTCCCTAAAAATATATTAGTCGCCATAGCCTACAAAACATCCTCTATGGAGGATCAAACAAAAAGTCCCAAAGTAACAATATCAAAATAGGTTTGTAAAAAGGCATACCCTAGTTCCAAGTAAAACAAAAAAACATACATATTGCACTGCTCAATCCACTGGACCATTTGCTTGCCTGCATATATGAGTCAATGTAAAAGCATTCATGTTGTGAACATACATAAGAGCATCCTTATATCTGCCTCCACATGAAGGTTGACGTAGAAGATTATTAATCTCCTGTGTTGCCATATTAAATTTTGACTGGATCTCAACAACATGAAAGTCCAAGAGCTTTGACCTGAGCAAACTAAAAGCCTCCAATATTGCTTGAACCTCCATCGCAATACTCCCTTGAGAGTATACACTTCTTCCCACAATAAGACGTGTCTTACTAAGATAGTCTTTTATTGCAATCCTCAACCCCACAACATCATCACAAATAGCCACATCAAAATTAATTTTAGTTCATCCAGTTGGAGATGGAGCCCAAAATGAAGCTACATTCAACCCATGTGAGTTATGTGAACTCTCATAAGACATGGATGAATCCCAATTGTAATGTTTGAATCCATATCACATAGGCTTTGGGTTCTTTAATAATATATATTAATGGTCATGCCCTATAAAAGGTCCTTTATGGATGATCAAACAAATAGTTCAAAAATAATATCAAAAGAGGTTTTAGGAAGGGGCATACCCCAATCCCAAGTAAAATTAGAAAAAGATGCATGGTACACTGCCCCATATGTAGGACCATTGCCTTTCCTATATATATGAGTCAACTAAAATGCATCCATGTTATGAATGTACATGGGAGAATCCCTATATCTACCCCCACATGGAGGGTGATGTAAAAGATTACCAACCTCTTAAATTGCCATAGTAGAATCCGACTAGATCTCAACAACATGAAAAACCAAGAACTTTGACTTGAGCAATCTCAGGGCCTCATATATGGCATGAACCATCATAGAAATGCTTGCCTAAGAATATACACTTCTTCCTACAACAAGAAATAGCTTACCAAGATGGTTTCTAACAAAAATCCCCAACCATACAACATCACTTTGAATAGCCACATCATAATTAATTTTAATCCATTTAATTGTGGACTCCTGTAGGACATGGATGAATCGAAATTATAGTATGTAAATGTAGCCTCTATGTCTAGTTGAATTTTCCTGAACAAAATAGCATTGTTCATGACATGCTCATTATGTTTCTTCAAGTTACTATTTATCCAAATGTAGTAGAGAGCTATTGCAATAAGTGCAGCCACCTTCATCATGTAATCATGCTTCAATTTATTTGTGTCCAGGCTATAGTAAACATGTTGTAAGATCATTATATTGCTATTGCTATTGCTACAACAAGGATCAAGTGTTGTAGCAACCTCCTTCATGCAATGCATGTCCCAAATCTCCCTAGCCTTCAAATAATCATACAATAAACGTTATATTGTTTCAACCTCATCGTAGCCCCAAATGCAGATATCACTCTTCGTAATTCTCCTCTTCACCAGCCATGCAATGATAGAAATGTAGTTTTTGATTGATCTCCAAATGAAAAGCTACACTTTAGGCAGCACCTTAAGCTTCAAAATCCAACCATACTTGCATACAGCAACCTGTGAGTCCCCAACATTATCCAAAATTTTAAATGTAATCATTATGGATTAGATGCTAGAATTGTTTACTTCTAGGGTTTTAATTTGTAGTTGTATCAGTTGGTCCTTGCTTCTATCCAATGCCTAAGGGAGATGCACCACGTTATGAAGTTGCAAATCATTAGCTTATGCCTTAAAAACACACATCCCATTCCTTATGCTTAATGATGTACTCCTAAATTTCATTCGCACACACAACCTCCATATTTATGTATGTAGGCCTACAGTTAATTTGAAGAAAACCAAGCCAATTGTCCTTAGAAAAACACACACTAATGTCCTCTCCAAACATCCACAAAAAGTTAGAAACAACACATAACATTACGTCCTGAATGAGTGTTAAGGATTGCAAAGTACCTCATGGACACCATCCATCTTTTCTCCTACTAAATGTTTCCTCCTCATCACCTTGACCCACACAAAATCCCTTCTTACCAAGATTCTCAAAATCAAAATCAAAATCATAGTCAAGGCTCGTTGCCAAATAGTAAGGTCATGGATGGCCAAATTTCCTTCCTTCTTTAATAGTGTGATAGATCTTTAATTCATATAATGCATTGTGCAGCCATCATTTGCACCACACCATAAGCAACTTCTAAACATCTTTTCCAACTCATTAATCAATCTCTTTGGCACCACACAATGGCTTTAATAGAAATTTGGAATGGTTGTTAACATTGAATTGAGCATAATAATCTTACCTTCAAAGAAAAGTAGCCTAATTCTCCATTTTGCTACATGTTCTTCCATTCTTTAAATGATAAAATTCAAATCCCCCTTGCTTGGAAAATTTATTGAAATTGGCACCCCTAAATAATTAAGATTTTTTGCTTGGCTCATATGAACTTTGCCAGCCACTATCTTTCATGTTTTACGCAACATACGCTTGTAGAAGTAGACTTTTGATTTAACAAGATTTTCCCTTTGACAAGAGTGCATCCCATATTCCTCTATAATCTATCTAAAAGACCTAGCAGTAGCACATGTAGCATGTGCATATAAAATCACATCGTCGGCATATAGTAAGTGTGAAATGATCGAGAATGTTGGCCCACAATGAAACCCTAATACTACCATAGCTTCATACTTCACCATGGGCCAAGACAAAAATTTAGATGTAATGGTAAACAAATAAGGTGATAATGGGCACCTTGTTTGAAGCCCCTAGTGGTCTTAATCCATGGGTTTATAATCCCATTTAGTAGGACCCCAAATCTAAGAGATGAGATACAAGCATTCACCCATTGACACCATAATGGAGGAAAGCCTAAGATTGTTACGATATCAATAGAAAACTACCATCTCACCTTACCATACACTTATTCCATATCCACCTTGATTTCCATAAGACCCTCTTTGGATGTAGAAGAGTGCATTCGAATTATCATTTCTTTAGTAATAAAGATATTATCACAGTTAAATCTGCCAGACACAAAAACACCTTGTTCCTTCGAAATGAACCAAGGTAAAACTTTCTTCAATCTTGCCACCAAGATCTTCATCACAATTTTTTATATAGCATTACAAATGCTTATGGGCCTAAATTATTTCGATTTGTTTGTGCCTCACATGTTCAAAATAAGTAGAAGGAGAGTATCCTTCCAAGCTTTTGGAATCTGTCTATCATGAAAAAATTGTAATACTGCTCTAAGAATATCACCTTGTGTAATAGCTCAGTATCAACGCACAGAGTCTGCTATGACCCCATCCATCCCTAGTGTGTTGATCTACCACAACTAGCATGGGTTCCCCACTTTTGGCCTCATCCCTTAGGATATCCCAATGTCTTTCCTCTTAATAGGCTTTTTTAAGCACACACAACACAATATTTCAGCACTTTTGCATCCCTAACCCTTTCTTGCACAATAAGAACTTGTAATGGAAGTTTAATAACTTTAAGAACCACCAACTCTTTTAAAGAATCACCATACCACTAGACAGTCCTAGCAAAGGTTGCACCATAAACTCCTAATCTTTACCAACCAGCACTTCTGAATCGTTCCAACTAAACTTCTCCACTCTAGCTCCAATAAGAGCCACTATTGTGATGTTGCATGTTCTAACAATCTGTTGTAAGTATCCCCTCAATTTCTTGTCCCTTACTCCTTAAATATTCCATACACTAAACTTAATAATTTGTGATGATATGAAAGCCCTTCACTTACTACATCTTGGCATAATTCTAACCCCTTGAATTCCAATAATTTCCTATAACAATATAGGATAGATGCATTTCAAGATACTAAAGAGATCAAATTAACAACCTTGTTCACCAAATGAAGTACAAGTTGAAATGTCAAGAAAAATATGAAAAACTATTGAAAATAAAATTCATAAAAATATGAAAAGGAATGTTCAATAGAACTGAGTTCATCAAGATAGGTCAAACAACATTTATTTTATTTCCAGCATACCTCATTTATAATTATTATGAATTTTCAAAGTAAATAATGATAATAATAAATTATCATTATTATATTAAGTAAATAAATATTAAAACATATATAAGCTAAATTAAAGCAACATAAAATGTCCAAATCAAAGCGATGTAAAGGTCACACAAGAGGAGAATTAGACTTTCTTAGGAAGGTGGGAAAATTAAAGAGAAAATTCTAAAGAAATGCAATATATTATACAAATGTTGAAATCCATGACACGAAGGAAATCAGGTGTGACATCCTCAATCGTTAAATTTATTTTTAAATGAAATATCTCATAAAGTAGTAAAAAACCTAAGAAAACAAAAACTTTATAATATCACAATGAAAAATTAATTTGATAAAGCTCATCAAGAGAAGACCAACAACCTTTTGTTTCACTTTGATGAAGCCTCATTTGGAATTCCTATGAATAACTAAATTAAATAAGTATAAATAATGAAAAGAATTATTTCTAAATTATGTGGATATAAAGCTAAAATGAGAGAAATTGAAGCAACATAATATAACTAAAGCAAAATGTTGTAAAAGTTACATGAAGTGAAATTTAATCATACATAGTAATATAACAAAATCAAAGAAAAAAAATTTGAGAAAATTAGATAAATTTGTTGCAGAAGTTACATTCAATTATACGAAGAAGATTGAGGGTAAATCTACAATACCAAATGAGGTTTGATAAGAAATATCTAGTAAAACATGCTAAACACCTACTAAAAAAACTTTTAGTAATATAAAAGATAAATATTTAAATTGGTACAGCTCATCGAGATGTGTCCATGGACAATTTTTTTATGTTGATTTTGTCTTGTTCACAATTTTTATGAATGAAGTTACTAAGGAAAAATAACAATAAATTTTTAATTTAATTTATATATATATATATATATATTGAAAGATGAAATTATATAAATTGAAACAATAAAATATAACCAAATGAAAGTGATCGGTCAAAAGATAAGAGAATTCAAATTTCATTATTGTATAAGAAAATAAAAAAAATATTAGAAGAAGATAAATAAATTACATAAGAAAGTCTCGTTATACGGAATAAAGGTGTTCAAGTGTAACGTTATCCATTATCAAATTAGGTATGAGTTTATTTATATTGTAATATATAACAAAATAAAAAAATAAATATATTTAAAAATAGAAAATAAATATTCAATTGCATAGAACTTGCTAAGAAAATTCCAACAAATTTTATTCCACTTAGTTGGACATTGCTAAAAAATACTATTATTTTCAACTATTAAATACATAAATAATAATAAATTATTATTTTAATATTAAATAAATTTATACTAAAGCTGAAATAAGAAAAATTGAGGAACATAATATAAGCAATTCTAGGTAACGTAAAGAGCATAGGAGAGGAAATTTAGAGTTATATAGTAATATAACAAAAACTGAGCAAATAATTTGGAGAAATAAGGCAAATTAGATAAGATAGCTACATTACAAGCTATTAAGGAGATCAAGTGAAATATCCTCCACCACCAAATCTTGGTTGAATTGAAATGTCAAGTTAAGCACAAAAAAATCCTCAAAAATAAAATATTTATAAACATTAAAATAACTATTTAAAAGAATATAGCTTGTAACATTTGAGCAAAGACTTTGGTGTCATCTCTGATGGATAAGGTTTAGAATTATGACTAATTACCATAGTAAATATGCATAAATAATTAAAAAATTATTTAAATATAAATTTGATATATATATATATATGACATCTAAATTTAAATAAATTGAATTAATATAACATAACTAAATCAAAGCAATATAAACTCACATTATAGGAGAATTAGAGTTTCATAACAAAATAACCAAATAAATGAAGAAAAGTAAAAAAAATGAGTAAAGTGCTAGAGAAGGTTGCATTCCAAAACACTAAAGAGTTCGAATGTATCATCCACGATCATGAAATGAGTTAATATGGAAATTTCTCATTAAGCATGAGAAAAATTGGGAAAATAAAATATTTAAATTTAAAAATAAATTTTTAATTAATAGAGCTCATCGAGATGATTCAAATGGTGTTTTTTTCCTTCTGTACTAACCCTCATTTGGAATTATTATTTACTACCAACTTACATAAAAATAATTAATTATAAATTTTTTTTTAATATAAAGTAAATATATGTTAAAGCTAAAATGAGAAAAAATTTAAACAGTATAATATAACTAAACCAATGCATTGTAACGGTAACACGACAGGAGATTTAGTATTACATAGTAATATAAACAATTGAAAAAAATGTGAAAGAATAATATAATTTGTACTAGAAAATTTCATTCCAAGATATTAAGGAGATTCAACATAATAACCTCAACTATAAAAAATTATGAATCAAAAGTTTCATAACTTGTGCTAAAATCTTTAATAAAAAATATTAAAATTATTATTTAATTAGATGTAACTGATTAAGTGGAGTCACATAAAAGTTATTTTATCACCAGCATAGCTCATTTTGAACTATTATAATTATCAAAGTAATTAAACGTTAATAATAATAATTTCTTAATGTTATATATATATATCTCAAAGATAAATTTTCATAAAATAAACAGTATATTGTGACAAAAGTTATGCAAGGTAAGGGTCACAAGAGATGAGAATTATAATTTGAATATAATATAATCAAATAAAAGAAAATAATTTTAAGAAATGAGATAAATTGAACAATAAAGTTGCATTCTAAGTTACAAAAATGTTAGTATGTAACACCATCAATTATTAAATTAGGCACAAATCAATTTTCCTAACAAAGCATACCAAAATCTTAAAATAACAAATATTTAAAATTTATTCTAAATTTTCTCTCAATCAAGCATTGTTAAAAAGTAAGCTTAATTTACCAATGTAGATAAGCACAAATGTCAACAAATTATTATTTTAATATTAGGTAAATTTATCATAAAGTTTTAATAATGTAAATAGAGGAAGTGTAATATATCTAATTCTAGGTGGTGTAAAGATCACATGAAAAGTGATTAGAGTTACATAGTTTTGTAACCAAATAAAAGCAAAACATTTGAAGAAATAAGATAAATTATAATAGGTGTTTGTAATCCAAGCAACAAAGGAGATCGAGCATAACGTGCTCCATCGCTAAATCAAGACCCATTCTGAATGCCCAATGATGGGTGTGAAAATCCTCAAAAACAATATCTTAAAGAAATAAAAAAATTTAATTGAATATAGTTTATTGAGATGAGAGCAATGACTTTTATTTGATATCCATTAGATAACGCTTGCAACTCTTACCAATTACAAAAGTAAATATGCTTAAACATTAAAATTTGTTATTTTATTATTGATTTAATATATATTAAATTAATATTAGTAATGAATCAATATAAACATAACAAAATAAAAATAATATAAACTCACAATAGAGGAAAATTAGACTTTTATGGTAAAATAACCAAATAAAAGAAAAATAATTTAATAAATAAGACAAGCTATTCGAGAAATTTGCATTTTAATATATTAAGGTATTCAAATGTAACATCCATGGAAATTAGATCTTGTATGATGGAAATTTTTTATTAAGCAACAGAAAATATTTAAAAAAGAAAATTTAAGTAATGGAGCTTGTTACGATGAGGATGATTAAAATGATGTTTGCTTCTTCTCTATCATACCTTCTATGAAAGTATGAGTTATCAATATCTATATGCATAAATAATAATAAATTGTAATTTTAATATAAAATAATTATATATTAACGTTATAATATGGTAAATTAAAATAATATAATATATCTTAAAACAATGCATTATAAAGGTCACACAAGTGTTGCTTTAATCTTACATAGTAATAATAACCAAATAAAATAAATTTTAACAAATAAAGAAAAGTTTATGAGAAAGATGCATTCCAATATATTAAGAAGATCGAGCATAATATCCTTAACCAAAAAATCAATTGTTTTTCAAAATGTTTCATAAATTGTGCCAAAACCATCAAAAATGAAATGTTCGAAAAAATTATACAACAGGGTTTCATTAGAATTTGATTATAATATAAGAAAATAAAAAGTTAATAATTTAAAAAATGAAATAAATTGTACAACAAAGTTTCATTCTAAATTACAAAGTTGTTCAATTATGCTAGCATAAATCATTAGATGATGTATGAATCAATTTGTCTTATAAAATAGCCAAAATCCAAGAAATGAAAAATATCTAAAAATTACTACAAATTTTAAATTGATTTTACTTTCTTAAAAATTACGTTGAATTTCTGAAGATAATAATTACAAATTGAAATAATTTTATATTTTAATATTAGATAAATTTATATTCAAGTTAAAATTAGATAAATTAAAGAAATTTAACATAAACAATTATAGGTGAAGTAAAAATCTATTCAGAGGAGATATAGAGTTATGTAATAACGTAAGCAAATCTAAGCATAAAATGTAAAGAAATAGTATATATTGGACTAAAAAGTTGCATTCCATGATAATTAATAGTTTTAGTATAGCATTCTTCATCACCAAATCATGGCCAAATCAAAATGTCTAAGAAGGTGTGCTAAAATATCTTCTTAATAACAAATTATTTAATAACATAAAAATGAATTTTTAATGGAATATATCGTGTCGAGGCAAGTCTAGTGATGTTTGGAATTATAACTAAAATATAGTAAATAAGCATAAAGAATAATAAATTATTACTTTAGTTTAAGATACTATATATTAAAACTAAAGTTAGATAAATTGATTCAATGTGACATAACCAAATCAAAGTATTGTAAATTCACATTAGAGAAGAAATTGAGTTTCATAGTAATATAAGAAAATAAAAGAAAAAATTATAAAAAATGAGATAAATTGTTTAGAAATGTTGCATTATAAGTTATTGAGGAGTTCAATTATAACAATTTAATCATCAAATTCGGTCCAATCAATACTTCTTATTAATAATGAAACAAAATAAAGAATTTATATCTTTAAAAATGAATATTCAATAATTGGAGCACATGAAGATTCCAACACTTTTTTCTTCTTTATGAGACATTATTTTTATTTTTTGTGTATTATTAATTTATGTTAAAAATAATAAATTATTAATTTAATATTAAGTAATTATATATTAGTTATAAGAATTGATAAATTGAAATAAAAAAATACAACAAAAACAATGCATTATAAATGTCATAGTAGAGCAAATTTTAAGAAATAAGATAAATTATATGAGAGTATTACATTCTAAAATGCTGAAGAGATTAAGCATAATAGTCTCAATTATCAAATTAATTGTATCAAAATATTACATAATGTGTGCCAAAAATCTAAAAAAATAAATATATAAAAACAATTGATGTTTAGTTAGATAAAGCTCATGAAGACAAGTCCAACAACATTCATTCCTTCTCCATTTAATGATATCTAGAATTGCTACTAATTTCCAAAGTAAATACACTTAAATAATAATAAATTACTTTTTTAATGTTAAGCAAATATATATTAAAAATAAAATGAGATAAATTAAAGCATCATAATATAAAAAAATAAAATTGATGTAAAAGTCAAAGAAGTGCATAATAAGAGTTTCATAAAAATAAAAATAAAAATAAATGAAAGAGAAAAATTTCAAGAAATTTAAAAATTTGTATGAGAACTTTCCACTCCAAGATACCAAAAAGATCGAGCATAACTGAATAGGATATCTAGTGTTACATTGTTAGATAAGCAAATTGAAGGCATAAATTCGGCTTAATAAAATAAATTGTATGAGAAAGTTGTATTGCAAGATACTAATAAGATAGAGTTTTTAATTGTTAAATTTGGTGTAACCAAAATGTCTTAGAAAGCAAGCAAAAACCTTGGAGAATAAAATAATTAAAAATAAAAAATAAACATTTAATTGATAGAGCTAACTGAGAGGAATGTAATGAAGCTTGTTTCTTCTCCATTAGACCTCATTTTGAATATTTGTGAATTACCAAAATAAATCAATAATAATAATACATTATTTTGTAATATTAAGTAAATATAAAGTAAACCTAAAATGTATTAAATTAAAGTATTGTAATCTAAAAAATCAAAGTAATGCAAATTAGTTGATATAGTGTTTCAAATTAATAAAACAAAATCAAGGCTAAAATATTGAGCATAGATAAATTGTATAACAAATATGCACTTTAAGGTACTAAAGTGATCAAGTGTCACATCTTCCTCCATCAAATTAGGTAAAAATTGAAATTCATAGAAAAAGTTTTAAAACCCTAGAAAATAAAATATTTCAAAATATAAAAAATAAATCTTTGATAAGATAAACCTTGTCAAGAGGAGTCCAGTGATGTCCCTTTTGTTTTCATTTGACCATGTTTTGAATTACTATGAATTGTCATAATAATGAAGCTTAAACTAAAATAAATTATTATTTATTGTCAAAAAAATATGTATTAAAGCTGGAATAAAATAATTTGAATTAATATAATATAACCAAATCAAATTAAGGTAAATATCACACGTGGTAGGAATTAAACTTTCATAAAAATAGAAGAACATTAAAGCAAAACATTTGAAGATGTGTAATGAATTATTTGGGAAAATTGAAATCCAAAATACTAAGGAGATTGACTTTGTCATCCTCAATCCTCAGAATAGGCAAATATAAAAATATGTCACATAGTGCACCAAAAGAGAAGAAAATAAAATATCTAAGAATATAAAAATGAGTATTTAATTTGATAAAACTCACCGAGGCATGTCCATTGATATTTTTTATCTCAATTAGACCTCTTAAGAAATTTATGTCTAAAACCTAGAAAAGAAAATATTTTAAAACATAAAAAATAATTTTAATTAAATAAAGTTCTTTAAGAAAACTTTAATGTATTTTTTTGTTACCATTGGTCTATTCTAAATTATTACTATTGTCAAAAATAGTTAAACGTAAAACGTAATAAATTTTTATTTTTATGTTAAGTAAATATATCTTAATGGTAAAAAACAATAAATTGAAGTAATATAATATAACCAATTGAAAGTTATGTGCAAGTTAAATGAGATAAAAGTTAGATTTTGATTGTAAAATAATTAAATCAATGAGGAATATTTTAAAAGATGAGATTAGTTGTACTGAAAAGATACATTAAAAAAATGAGGAGCTCAAGAATAACATCCTTAATCATTAAATTAGATACTAATCAAAATATCTCAAAAGACATGGATAGAGACTGGAAAAAAAAATAAGTATAAAAATATAATAAATATTTTGTATGGTAGAGGTCATGAAGATAAGTCCAACAATATTACTTTCGAGTCAATTGGATCTCATTTAAAATTAGCACCAATTATCAAAGAAAATATTCTTAAATAAATAGAATTATTAATTTATTATTTAAAAAATATATATATGTATATATTAAATTAGAAATGATGTAAATTTAAGTAATGTAGTATATCCAAATCAAGGTGATGTAATGTTCTTATGGGAATATATTTAGAGTTACATTATAATGTTACTAAATTAAAAAAAGTTTAAAGAAATGAGATAGATTTTATAAAGTCATATTCCAAGATACTAAATAGATCCAATGTAAGATCCTAAAATAAAAAAATAAAGTACTAATCAAAACGACTCATAAACCACACATAAATAGAAGAAAATAATATATTTCAAAATATTAAATGAATATTTAGTTTAATATTGCTTATAGTCGGGGGTTCGATGATTTTTTTTTCTTCTTGATTGGACCTCAATTTGAAATATTAGAAATTATAAAAGTAAATGAGCATAAATAATTATGTAACATAACAAATTTAAAGACACTTAAAGTTCCTCCTAGGGGGATTTAGAGTTCCATTGTAATATAAGAAATTCAATTGAAGAAATTTGAATAAATTAGATAAATTATTTGAAATGGTTGCATTTTAAGATACTAAGCAAATAGTCTTACTACCTTATTTGTGAAATCAAGTACAAATTAGAATTCCTAGCTAAGCCTATGAAAACCCAAGAAAATTAACTATTTAGAAATTAAAAAAATAAAATTTTTAATATAATAAAGCACATTAATACAAATCTAATTACATTTGTTTTATCTCTATCAAATGTCATTCGAAATTATTATGAATTATTAAAATAAATAATATTAAATAATATTAAATTATTACTTCAAAATTAAGTTGATATATATTAAAGCTAAAATAAAAAGAATTTGAGTAGTGTAATATAAACAAATCAAAGTGATGCAAAAGTCAAAAGAAAGGAGATTTGAAGTTTTATAGTAACATAACTAAATGAAACAAAAAATCCTAAAGATGATAAATTATGTGAGAATGTTGTATTTCAAGATATTGAAGAAATCGACAGTACATTCACAACAATAAAAAAATAAATGAACATAAACAATAATAAATTATTATATAAGTAGTAATTAAATATATTTTGAAGTTGAAAAGTGATAAATTGAAGTTACGTAATATAACTAAATGAAAGTGGTGTTAAATTCACATGAGATGAGATTCAAAATTAAATTTTATTAAAATCAAATTAAAGTAAAAAATATGAAGTACATGTGTAAGAAAGTAAAAATGAGATAAATTAAAGTAATACAAAACAACTAAATCAAAGCAACATAAATGACACATTAGAAGATATTCAAAGTTAAATAGTATTGAGATTAATTATATAGAAATGTTTCTTTTTATGAAAATAAGGAGATGAAGTTTGGATTGTTTCTCATTTTGAATGTTATGAACTATTATGTTAAACATACATAAATAATAATAAATTACAATTTTAATATTATGCAAATTAATAACATATCTAAAATTAGTTTAGTTGAAGCCCAGTAGTATGATGAAATAAAACAGATGTAAAGGCCACACATGAGTAGAATTACAGTTTCATTGAATAATAACCACATGAAAGTGAAAAGTTTGAAGAAATGTGAAAATTATGAAAGAAAGTTACCTTAAAAGATATTACAGAGTTCAAGTTCAACATCATTGATGGGTAAATTAAGTATGAAAAAACATAACTTATAATGCATACGAAAAATATTGAAAATAAAATTTTTAAAAATATAACGATGAATATTTAGTTGGATAGATCTCCTCGAGATGACGACATCATCATTTGTGTTGTTTTGATTCAACCTCGTTTGGAATTACTATGAATTTAAAAAAGTTAAATAAGCATAAATAATATGTTAATACTATAAAGTCAAAGTGATGCAATATTAACATAAGAGGAGGTTTAAAGTTACATTATAGTATAACAAAATAAATGCTAAACAGTTGAACAAATGAGATTTTTTGCATGAAAAAGTTGCATACCAAGAGTGCATAGATTTTCCTAAATGAAAATATTTAAAACTATAATGTTGATATTTTGCTAGATAAAGCTCACAAAGAAGAGTCAAATGATGGGTTTTAGTCCGAATTAAACATTGTTAAAAATTATTTTGGAATACCAAAGTAAATAACAACATTAAAAATAAATTATTATTTTAACATTAAGTAAATATATATTAAAGCTATAAAGAGATAAATTGATCTAATGTAATATCAAAAAAAAAAGGTGATGTAAAACTCACACTAGAGAAGATTAATATTTACATATTAATATAATGAAATTAAAGTTAAAATATTTAGAATTGAGATAAATTTTGCAAAGTAAAGTTGTACTAAATGATACTAAGAAGATTGAGTGTAACATCATATTTGCCAAATCATGTACAAATCCAAATTATTAGTGAGCATGCCAAACTTTAGAAAATACTTATTTAAAATATTAAAATGAATATTTCATTAGATATAACTCATTTAAAAAGTTTAACAATGTTTGTTTCATTTTGATCAAACTTTGATTAGAATTCTTATGGATTACCAAAGTAAATAAGTAGAAGTACTAATAAATTATTATTTTAATATTAAGTAAATATGTATCAAAGCTAAAATGTTATGAATTAAAGTAATACAATTTATTCATTTAAAAGCATGCAAATGTCATATGAGAGGATATTTAATGTAACATAATAACATAGCTAAAATAAAATAGAAAATTTAAGCAAACAAGATAATTTGTATGAAAACATTACATTCCTAAATAATTAAGAGATCGTCATAAATTTCCGGATAGTAAAATTAGATGAGTTGAAATATCTCATAAATTATGCATAAAATCTATAAAATATAATATTTAGAAATATTTAAAAAATTCCTTGGTCAGTAGGGCCCATTAAAACAAGTCCAATGACATTTGTTTTTTCTCCATTGGACCTAAACTAAAACTATTGCAAATTATGAAAGTAAATAAGCACAAATAATTTTAATTTATTTTTTTAATATAAAGTAAATATATAATAAAATTTTATTAAAAAGTTAAAGAAATAAAATATATCTAAATAAAGGTGACATAATGGTCACACTATAGGAGAATTGGAGTTTCAAAATATAATATAACCAAACAAAAGGAAAAACTTTGATGAAATGAGACAGATTCAAGGGAAAAGTTGTATTCTTAAATACTAAAACTATTGTGAGCCATTTTAACAATTCTCAAATCAAGTACAAATAGAAATTACTCATAAAGTGTGCTATTCCCTTAGAAAAATAATTTAAAAAACAATATTTAGTTTGTTAAAGCACCTTGGGCTAACTCTAATGATGTTTGTGTGGTCTCAATCAAAATTAGTTTAGAGTTAGTTAGAATTTCCAAGATAAATAATCAAAATAAATAATATAATATAAAAAAATCAAAGTCATATAAAGGGAAAATAAGAAGAGATTTATAGTTACTTAAAAAATATAACCAAACGAAACAAAAACATTTGTAGATATTATATAAATAACATAAAAAATTTGCATTGTAAGATATTAAGGAGATCAAGTGTAATATCTTCGATCATCAAATCTGAAAGAATCAAAATATCTAATAAAATATGCATAAATCTTATAAAATAAAATATTTAAAAATTTTAAATGAATATTTTGTTTCATCTCAATTTGACCTTATCTGAATTTATTGCAGATTTATAAACTAAAAAAGCTAAGGTAACAATATATTATAATTTTACTTTTTTAAAGTATATGTTAGTGCTAAAATAACATAAATATATGTAAAGAAATTTAATAAAATCAAAGCAATGTAAAGGTCACATGAGAGAAAGTATAGAGTTTGACAATAAGGAGCCAAATGAAAGCAAAACATTTGGAAAATTGCAATAAAGTTTATGAGAAAATTATATTCAACAAGACTAAGGAGATTGAGTATAACATGCATGGTCCTTAAATTAAGAATGAATTGAAATATTGAAAATATACCAAAAGTCCTTGCAAATAAAATGTTTTACAACATAATAACAAAAATTTAGTTGGATAGAGGTCGCAGGGATGACTCCATCAACTTTTTGTTGATCTTGTTCAGACCATGTTTGGAGTTAACGCAAATTACTAAAGTAATTAAACATAAATAAGAAAATAATTTAATTTAAATAAAAGCAACATGAATGTCACATGAGAGGAGATTTAAAATTACATTGTATTGTAATAAAATCAAAGGGAAATAATTAAAGAAATTAGGTAAATTTGTATAGAAAAGTCACATTTTGAGATAATAAGAAGATGGAGTGTAACTTCCTCAATCAAGAAATGTGGTATGATAGAAATTACTAAAAAAATGTTGAAATAATTTAAAAAAATTTCAAAATGTAAAATAAATATTTACTTATAAAGAGTTCTCCAAGTTGTGTCTGATAATGTTGTGTTCAACTACATTATATGTGGTTTAGAATTACGAGGATTTATCAAAAAAATTAAGCATAAAGAATAATAAATTATTATTTTAATATTAGGAAGATATATATTAAACTAGAAATTAAATAAGTTTAATTAATATAATATAAAAAAATGTAGAAGTTGTAAAGACCAAACATTAAATGACTTATAATTACAAATTAATAAAACAATAGAAAAATATTTAAAGAGATGAAATAAATTGTATGAAAAGGCTATATTCTAAACTACTCAGGAGGTTGAGTGTTACATCTTCATTCATAGAGTAAGATACAAATATACAAGCCTAAAGAAGTATGACAAAACCCTAAAAAATAATTTATTTAGAATGATAAAAATGAATATTTAATTATATATAACTTGTTGAACTGAGTCTAATGACATTTCTTCCTATTAGATCTGACTTAATTTGGAATTGTTGCAAATTACCAAGTTAAATAAGCAAAAATATTAATAAATATCATTTTAAGATTAAGTAAATAGATGTCAAAGCTAAAATAAGATTAATTGAAGTAATGTAATGTAATAGAATCAAAGAGATTTAAATGTCACATAAGAGGAGATTTAGGGCTACATTGTAATATAACAAAATTAGAAGAAAAAATTTAAAGAATTGAGATAAATTATACTAGCAAGTTGCATAACATGATAGCATGGTAATTAAGCATAACATCATCGATCATTAAATGTGATATGAATTGAAGTACCTCATAAAACATGTCAAAACCATTAAAAAATAAAATATTAGAGTATATAAAAAAAGTTTAGTTGGGTACAACCTGTTGAGATCTGTCCCATGACATATGTTTTGTACAAATTGAACTTTGTTTAGAATCATAACAAATTGCCAAAGTAAATAAGCATAAATAATATTGTGATATACCCAAATTAAAGCAATGTGGATGTTGAACGATAACAAATTGTGCTACACTGTAATATAACTAAATAAAAAAAAATTTATTTAATGAAAAATTTTATTAAATAGATGCATTATAAGATTTTAAGGAGATTGAATGTAAGATATTCGACTGTCAAATCAAATATAGATAAAATTCCATCATAAGTGCTTTCAAAATGCAAAAAATAAAATATTTAAAAAATTTAAAAATGAATATTTAATTATACTGAGCTCATTGATATGTTTCAAAAGATATTTGCTTTGTCTCGATTGATCGCTATTTAGAATTACTACAGATGAATAATATAAAGAATCTGAGATAATAATCAATTGTTATTTTAATATTATGAAAATATATATAAAATCTAAAGTGAGATAAATTTTGAAGAAATGTAACATTATCAAATCAAAGGAATTCAATGGTCATAAAAGAAGAGAATTAGAAGAGACAAATCACCTCTGTTTCATCTTAAACAGAGTTTATTAGCAATTATAGTGAAATAGCAAAAAAATTATATGTTTTATAAGAAAATACATGTTAAAGCTAAAATGAAATAAATTGAAGTAAAATAAAATTAGAAAGTCAAGGAGATTGAACATTTGCGCAAGAGGAGCATTTAAGTGACAAATAGAAAGTAAAAAAAATTAGAAATATAAAATATAATGTTTAATTTGATATAATTTGTCCAGATGAGTGAAACAAAATTTGTTCCATTTTGATCACATCTCAACCATAATTACTAAAAGTTAACAAAGTAATTAAAAATAATGACAATAAATTATTATTTTTACATTAAGTAAATGAATTTCAAAGATAGAAAGAGATTAATTGAAAAAAAGTGTCCCAACACAAACAAAGCCATGTAAATGTCACATGGGAAGAGAATTTTATTTTCATTATTGCATAACCATATCGAAGCAAAAAATTCAAAAAATGTAGATAAATTTTATAGAAAAGTTCAACTCCAAAATGGTATCGAAATCAAATTAACATCCTCTTCCATCAAATTATGTATGAATTGAAATACCTCATGAATTACAAAAATGTTCTATTGTAGTATAGTGAATGTAAGGTTTACACTAGAGGAGATTGAGAGTTACATTATATTTAACCAAATTAAAGCAAAAACGTTTAAGAAATAAGCCAAATGTTAGTAAAAGTTTCACTATATGATAATTAAGTGATCGAAGTTGTCCATCGTAAAATTTGGTATGATTTGATATGTTTGAGTAAAATATGCAAAGACATTAAAAATTAAATGTTCAAAAAAATAGAAAATATATTTAGTTGGATGGAGTTTGTCATGATGAGTGCAATGACATTTTTTTAGCTCAACTTGATCCTTCATTGGAAATTTTTCAAATTATGAATGTAAATTGACATAAAAAAAACAAATCATTATTTTATTATAAAATAGATTTATGATAAAGAAGCAATGAGAGAATGGCACATATAGGTCACATGAGAGGAGAATTAGAGCTTAATAGTAAAATAACCAAATAAAAAAATATTTCAAAATATGGGATAAATTGTACAAGAAAGTTGCATTCTATGAAACTAAAGAAGATCAATGGAAAAATTCCATGATAATCAAATTAACTATGACTCAAAACAACATGTAAAGCATGACAAAACCATAGAAAAAATGTTGAAAAATAAGAAATTATAATTTTGTTATATGGGGCTCATCGATACAAGTACAATGATGTTCGTATCATCTAAATTAGGAACCATTTATAGTTACTATGAGTTATCAAAAAAATAATCTTAAAGAAAAATGTAATATAACCAAATTAAAACAAATTAAGGTCAAACTAGAAGGGAATCATAGTTACAAAAAATTATGACCAAATGAATGTGAGACATGAAGAAATCATTTAAATTATACAAAAAAAAGTTTTAATACAAGATATAAAAGATATCAAGCATAAAATGCTCAATCATTAAATTAGGTGCAAGCCCAAATATCTCAAAAAGTATGCCTACAACATAGAAAATAAAATATTTATAAATATTAAAAACAAAAATTTAATTGTTTTGAGCTCATTAACATGAGTCAAAAGATGTATTTTTTATATTCACTGGACCTTGTTTGAAAATACTGTGAATTGAAAAACAACTTAAACTAAATAATAATAAAATATTTTTAATATTAAGAAAATTAATATTAAAATTTAAATGAGATAAATTAAGAAAATGCAATATAATTAAATTTAAATGATGTAACAGTGAGATGAGGATAGAATTTGATTTTCATTCTAATATATAAAAATAAAAGAGAAACATTAGAATAAATGATATTTATTTTATAGAAAAGTTATATTCGAAGATACAAAGGAGATCGTGTAAAACTTCGTCGATCATCAAATCTAGTGCAAATTAAAATATCATGTGAAGCATGCATGAATACTTGAAAATTAAACATTTAAAAATGGAAAATGATTATTTAGTTAAATAGAGATCAGTATGATGAGTGCAACAATGTTTGTTTAGTAGAAATTGAGGCTCATTTTGAATTATTATGAATTATGAATATGACTATGCATAAATAATAATAAATTATTATTTTAATATCAAGTAAATATATATCAGAGTTGAAATGTGATAAATTTAAGTAATAATGTAATCATCACATGTGATGAGATTTAGAGTTTTATAATATTATATCTAAATTAATGCGAAAAAAGTTAAATAAATGAGAAAACTTTAACAAAAAGTTAACATTACAAAATTATATGGATATCGAGTATAACAATATCATTCACAAAATTAAGAATTAATTAGAATGTCTTATAAGGGATTCTAAAACTGTTGAAAAGAAATTGTTTAGAAATAAAAAAATGAAAAGTTAATTGGATAAAGCTTATCGAGAACAGTCCAATGATGTTTGTCTCCTCCCAATCAATCCTCATTTTGAATTTATGTGAAATACCAAAGTAAATAAAAACATAAAATAAAAATTATTAATTTAATATTGAGTAAATATATATTAAAATTGAATAAAAAATAGTATGTATATCAAGCACAATATGCTCGATCATCAGTTTAGGTATGAATTGTAATGTCCATAAACTGTGAAAAAACTTAAGAAAAGAAAAATATTTAAAAACTTAAAAATGAATATTTACTTGAATAGAGTTTGTGGGGATAACTCCAATGACACTTGTTACACTTGATCAGACAACATTTTTAGTGTTATGAATTACCAAAGTAAATAATTATAAATAAATCATCATGTCTTGAAGGTCACACAAATTGAAATGACTAGCAACTCTCGGATAAATCCAAGAAAATAAAATGCTTAAAATTTCAAAAATATTTTTAGGCAGATAGAGCTCACAAGGCATGTTTGATGATATCTATTCCATATCGATCAGAACTAGTTTGAAAAAATAATAAAGTACCCAATTAAATTAGCATTAAAAGTGAAATTAGAATTTTAAAAATTAGTAAATACTTATATTTGAATGCTAAAATAATAAAGTAATCAATTAAATATAATAAAACGAAGGTGATGTAAAGGTCACAATAAAAATGGTTTATAGTTACATAGTAATAAAACCAAATCAAAGAAAAAAATTTATAGAAATGAAATAAATGGTACAAAAACTTACATTAAAAAATACTAAGTAGATGGAGTGTAATATCCATAATGATCAAATCGGTTACACATAAAATATCTCTTTAACCTCATAAGAAAATAAGAAAATAAAATATTTTGAATTATAGAAGTGATTATTTATTTGGACATATGCTTCGAGTCAAGTCCAAACAAGTTTTTTCATGTCATTAAGGTAATCTAATCCAACCAAATCGAATCAACAAAATGATCACTCAAGAGAAGAATTAGAGTTTTATAGTAATATGAAATGATGAAGGTAAAACATTTTAAGAAATAAGATAAATTGTATGAAAATGTTGAACTCCATGACACTAAGGAGCTTGAGGGGAATATCATTCATCATCAAATCAGTTATGAATTGGAATGTGTGATAAGGCACACCAATATCGTACTAGTTTTAATGATGTTAATTTAATCTCATTTAGGCATCATTTAGAATGACTATAAAAAACAAAATTAAACATAAAAAATTATAAATTATTATTTTAATACCAATAAAATATATATTACAATTAAAAAGAGTAAAATTGAGGTAATGTAATATAAGAAAAATATCAATGTAAAGGTCACACGTGAGGAAAAAAATACTAGGATGACTAATGTAATATTATAAATTATAAAATCTTATATGAATGAAGATGTCTAAGAAATTATAAGAAAACAACATAGAAAAAATATTTAAAACATAAAATCATTATTTAATTTGATAGAGCATGTTAAGATGACTATAACGATATTTGTTTTATCTCAATCATCTATTTTTTGAATTATCTTGTCTCATAAAAGTGAATAAAATAAAAAAAATAGATAATAATTGTAATATCTATTAAATATATATTAAAGAATAAATAAGATAAGCTCAAGTAAGGTAATAAAACCAAATGAAACTATCATAATGTTCACACTTGAGAAGATTTAGACACTTAGTAATACAACCAAGTCAATGTAAAATGTTTAAAAATTGGGGAAACATTACAAGATAAGTTGTATTCCAAAATACTATTCCTTACAACCTTCATATTAAATTAGGAATGAATCAAAATATCTCATAAAATCTGTTAATATCCTAAATAATAAAGTATTTTGAAATATAAAATTTAATATTTTAGTGATATAGTCAATCGAGACAAGTGTAATGATATTTGTTACGTTTTGATCAAACCTAGATTAGAATTACTATGAATTACCAAAGTAAATAATTATAAATAATAATAGATTATTATTGACTACTAAGAAAAATAGGTATTAATGAAAATAGAAGATAATTTGAAGAAATGCAATTTAATTAACTAAGAGCAATAATGTACATATTATAAGGGATTTAAAGTTAAATTATAATAAAAACAAATTAAAGAAAAATATTTGAAGAAATGACATAAATTTATTGAAAAGTTATATTCTAAAACACTAAAGTGAAGTGACATTCTCGATCATCAAACGAACTATAAATCAAAATGACTATTAATGTATAGCAAACCTAAGAAATACATATTTAAAAAAATTTAAAAATGATATTAAATTTTATAGAGCTAGTTGAGATAAGTCTAATAAGAATTTTTTTCATCTTAATTGGCCTTAGTTAAAAATAACTATGAATTAACAAATTAAATATTTATAAATAATACTAAATTATTATTTTAGTATTCAATAAGTATATAATAAAGTTGAGGTAATATCAATTGAAGAAATTTAATATAAGAAAATGAGAATTATGTAAGGGTCATAGTAGAGGAGACAAGGAATTTTATTATATTATAATCAAATCAAACAAACAAATTTTAAAAAATAAGTCAAATATTACTTGAAAGTTTCATTCAATGATATTAAGGAGATCGAATGTAACATTCAATGATGTTCATCTCAACCAATGCCCAATTTGATGCTCAAGGATGTTACACTTGATGTCATTGGTATCTTGGAATGCAACTTTAAAATACAATTTATCTCATTTCTTCAATTTTTTTAGTTTTGATTTTTTATATTTCTTTGAAACTCTTATTTTCTTATCTTGTTTTATTTGCATAACATTCATTTATTTATGTTACAATGGTTCAATTAATCTCATTTTAGCATTAACATATATTTATTAAATTGGATAATTTATAATAATTTCATATGAGGTGAGATCAAGACGAGAGAAACATTGTTGGGCTTGTCTCAACAACTCTATCCAATTAAATATTTAATTTTATATTTTTTAATATTTTGTTTCTTAAGTTTTGCATATTTTATAAGATATTTCTATTCATACCTATTTTGATGATCTATGATGTTAGACTAAATCTCCTCAACACTAAGCTATCATATTTCTTCAAAGTTTTTATTTTCATTTGGTTGTAATTACTTTATAACATATATACATATTATTTTCTATGGTTTTTTTACTCTTAAAAGGAGATTTAGATTCATATCATTTTTGGCAATTGAGAATGTTATAAATGATTGCCTCAATATCATGGAGAGCAATGCTCCCACACTTTTTATCATATATTTTAAATTATTTTTCATATATTTAGTTATATTAATAAAATAATATAATTCTCCACTTATGTGACCTTTACACACATAAATTTTGTTGTGGTCTATTGCTTCACCTCGCCTTACTTTAGCTTTAACATATATTTACTTAATCATTAAAAATAATTTATTATTATTTATTCTTATTTTCAATGATAATTTGTAATAATTCTAAAAAAAGTTCTATGGATAAGAAAGAAACATCGTAAGACAACTTTGACAAGCTCTATCAATTAAAAATATTTTTTCATTCTTCAAATGTTTTTTTTTCTAGTGTTTTAGCTTATTTTTTGAGATATTTTAATTTGTATCTAATTTGATGATTGAGAATGTTACACTTGATTGATTTAAAATCTTGCAATGGAATCTTTTCGTATAATTAATCTCATTTCTTCAATTTTTTTCTTTAATTTCAACTTATTACATTTAAACTATAATTCTCTTATGATGTGAGCTTTATAACTCTTTGATTTCCTTACATTAAATTGCATCAAGTTATCTCATTTTAGCTTTGACATATATATATATATATAATTAATATTAGAAAAAATAATTATTTTTTTTACTTATTTACTTTTGGTAAATAGTAATAATTCTTAACAAGGTCTGATGGAGAAAAATTAATTATCATTAGACTTATCCCAATGAGCCCAATTATCTAAATATTGATTTTTATATTTTTTTAATTTTTTTAAAGATTTTCATGAATGAGAATGTTATACTAGTTCTCTTTTATAAATTGGAAAGTAACATTCCTATACAGTTTATCTCATTATTTAAAAATTTTCACTTTCATTAATTAATATTAATAAGTAACTCTAAATCTCCTCTCATGTAATCCTTACATAAACTTAATTCTTTTATGTTGCATTACCTGAATTTATGTCCTTTTAGCTTTTATATATATTTAATTAATATTGAGATTATAATTAATTTTTATTTATGCATTTTTACATTTCTATATCGCAACAATTCAAGGCAAGGTTTGATCGAGATAAAATCATTACACTTGCCTTAACGACCTTCATCCAACAAATATTAATTTTTATATTTTTTGATATTTTATTTTCTGTGATTTTTTTGCATGGTTTACTATATATTTGTAATCATACCCAATTTCATAATCGAGGAGGTCAGACATGAACTTTTTAGTATCCAAGATTTCTAATTTCATATATTTTGTCACATTTCTTTAAATTTTTTTCCATTGACTTTGTTATGTTACTATAAATTAAAAATCTTGACTCGTGTGATCTTTATATCACTTTGATTTTGATACATTACAATTCTTTAATTTATCTTATTTTAGCTTTAGTATTTAATATTAAAGTAATAATTTATTATTATTTATGTTTAATTAATTTTTTAAATCACAATAATTGAAACTATAGTAAAAATGTAATCTTTGAATTATCTCAAAGATCTTTATTTAATAAAAATTAATTTTTATATTTTAAAATATTTTATTTCCTAGAAGTTTGGTACGTTTTATAGATAACTTGTTTCACACTAAATTTTATGATCAACTGTATTGCACATGATCTTCTTAATATATTAGAATACAACTTTCTCGCAAAATTTAACATATTTCTTCAAATATTTTTTGTTGATTTGGTTATATTATTTGAAAACTCTAATTCACCTCTTGTGGATTGTTATAGTGTTTTGATTTGATTATATTACATTAATTATATTTGTGTAGTTTAATTTTTAATATATATTTAATTTTTATTAAAATAATAATTTATTATTATTTATGCTTGCTAAATTTGGCGATTCATGAAAATTCTAAATTAAGCACTTACAAGACAAAACAAATATCATTGAACTTATCTTTATGGTCAATAAATAATTAGATATTAATTTTCATATATATTTTTATATTTTATATTCTAGAATTTTGGCATACTTTATAAGACATTTTGATTTGTATATGCTCTTATGATGGAGAGTGCCACACTTGATCATCTTAGTACCTTGGAATCTAACTTTACTATATGTCCTATCTCATTTCTTCAAAATTTTAGTTGTGCCTTGATATATTCTATTGAAACTCTAATTTTTCTCTCATGTGATCTTTACATCACATGTATTTGGTTATATAGTATAGCTTCAATTTATCTTATTACAAATTTAATACATTTTTTTATTTTTTAAAAAATTACTTGTTTTTATTTATTTATATTTAATTTATTAGTTGATTGTTATTCTAATTGATGTCTTATACATTCTAAACAAATATAGTTGGACACATCTTGATGAGCTCTATTTAATAAACCAATCATTTTTGTATCCCTAAATATTTTATTAGGTTTTCTACAAAATTTATGAGACATTTTGATTTATACCACATTTGATGGAAGAAGACATCTTACCTGACCTTTCTAATATCTTGGAATGCAACTTCCTCATACAACTTATCAAATTTCTCAAAAATTTTCACTTTCATTTAGTTATGTCACATTACTTCAATTTACTTTACCTCAATATTAATATATGTTTACCTAATATTAAAAAAAAATTTATGCTTTTGCTTTCTTACATGTGTAATTCATAATAAGTCAAAGTGAGGTCTGATGGAGATGAAGTGAACGACATTGGACTCTTCTCAATGAGCATTATCTCATTATATATTTATTTTTTATATTTTTAAAAATTAATTTTCTATATTTGTAAATCACTTTATGGGACACTATGATTCATATCTTATATTATGTTTGATAATATTGCACTCAATGTCCTTAATATCTTAGAAAAGAGCTTTTTCATAATTTTTATAATTTCATCAATTTCTTTGGTTTTAGTTGGATATACTACAACAAAATTCTAGTTCCCTTATTATATGACATTTATATTGCTTTTATTTAGCTATATTACATTTCTTCAATATTCCTAATTTATTTAGTTTTTTTCTTTCAGTTTTTATGACTATGTTACTTTAAATCATCTTTCAAATGAGCTTCACGTCTCTTTAATGTATGTTTACTTCAGATTAAAATTATACTTTTCTATTTAAGCTTATTTTAGTTGATAATTCTTAGTAATTTCTAACAAAGTCTAATGGATATGAAATAAATGTCATTGGACTCGAGTTGATGAGCTTTATCTAATAAAATATTCATTTTGTTTTTTGTAAAGTTTTTATTTTTTTTTAGTTTTGCATGATTTATCAAATATTACATTTAGTATTTAATTTTGAAATGCAATTTTCATGTACACTTAATCTCCTTTTTTAAAAATTTTCACTTAAAAATTTTGTTATATTATAGGGAAGCTATAATCCTCCTCTCATGTGACCATTACATCATTTTTAATTAAAAATTTGATTATATTATATTACATTAATTTATTTCATTATAATTTTAATATATTTCCTTAATATTAAAATAATAATTTGTTATTTTTTACACTTTTTATATTGGTAATTCATAGAAACTCCAAACAACATCAAATTAAGACAAAATAATCATTATAAAACACATCTTAGTGAGCTTTATCTAATTAAATATTCATTTACTCATTTTAAATATTTTATTTTAATGACATTTGTTTTAAATTTTGATGTATTTTGATTTGTATGGCATTTGATGATCAAGTCGGTTGCACTCTACTATCTTTGTAGTTTGGAAATAAATATTCTATTACAATTTTTCACATTTTTTCAAATATTTCACTTTTATTTAGATATATTACTATGAAACTATATTCTCATTTCATGTGACCTTTGCATCACTTTGATTTGATTACATTACGTTACACTATCTTAATTTATCTCATTTCTTCTTTAATATATATTTATTTAATATTAAAATAATTATTTACTATTACTTATGTTTAATTTATTTTTAAAACTAGAATGAGATAATTTTAAACAAAATAATTTAACTAAATAAAAAACATGCAAAGGACTCAAGAGCGAATATTTAGAGTCAGAAAGTAATATTACCAAATTAAAGTAAAACATTCGAACAAATGAGATAAATTATAAAGGAATGTTGTATTCCAAGATACAAAGAAGAACAAGTTTATCTTTGATCATTGAAATTTTTATTAGTCAAAATTTCTCATAAACATACTTAAATTATAGATAATAAAATATTTAAAAATATAAAATTCATGATTTAATTAGATAGAGCTCACAAAGATTAGTCCAATGGTTTTTTTAGTGTCGATTGAATAATATGTATATTTAATGTGAATTATCAGAGAACATGACCACAAAAAAATAATACATTATTATTTTAAAATAGAATAAATATATAACAAAGCAAAAATGTGATAAATGTAACTAATATAATAAATACAAATCAAAGAAATTTTAAGGACACACATGAGAAGAATTAGAATTTCATAGTAAAATAACCAAATCAAAGTTAAAATGTTAATAAATAAGAAAACTTTTATACGAAAGTTGTAAGGTACAAAGGAGATCGAGTTTCACATCCTCATTCATCAAATAAGGCATGAATTGAATATCTCATAAAGTATGGAAAAACCCAAAGATAAAATATATAAAAAAATAAAAAACAAATATTTAACTAGATAGAGCTTATCGGAATTTTTCCAACGATGGCTATTTCATCTTGAAGGGGGTTCAACTTGGATTACCATTAATTACAACATAAAAAATCATTAATAATCTAAAAAAACCATTTTTAATATTGAGCAAATATATATTAATGCTAAAATTTTAAATAGAAGTAGCCTAATATAAGTAAAAAAATGCAATTGATGGGATACAAGAGAAAGTTTGGAGATACATAATATTAAAACTACTAAGAAGCAACAATTTGAAAAACTTTGGTCTTTCTCTTTCATATTTCTCTTTTTCACACGAACAATAGGCCTAGCTTTTGCTAAGAATGAAACTCAAAGGAATTGACGGGGGCTAAATTGAATGAAAAAGTTCAATTATGAGATAATAAGAAAACAAGTTCAACATATTTTTCAAAATAAATGCAAATTTAAATATCTCAAAAATCATGCTAAAGCATTAGAAAAAACTAAAAAATATATTAACTTAACAACTTTTATTTGATACGACACATCAAGAAAATTCCATGACATCTCTTACATCTCAAACAGAGCACAATTAGAACTACAATAATTAACAAAGTAAACAAAAAAGAAAAAATAAATTATTAAATATTAAGAAAATATATATTAATACTTACATGAGATTAATTAATTTAACATAATATAACATAATTAAAGAACTTTAGAAGATATGCGATGAAATTTGTGAGAAAGTTATATTCCAAGAAACCAAAGTGAACGAGAGTATAATCCTTAAGAATTAAAAAAGTTACAATTTAAAACACCTTGTTAAGCAAGCCAATAAAAATTTAAAAATTATATAATTGGATAGAGCTCATCGAGATGAGCATAGCAACGATTTTTTCATCTCAATAAAAAATTTTTTTGATTTAATAAAAACTAAAAACATAAATCTGTGTAAATAATAAAATTATTATTTTAGTATTTAGCAAATATATATTACAGTTGAAATGAGATTAAGTGAAGCAATTTAATATTACTAATTCCAAGTGATGCAATGGTTTGATATGAGGAGATTAAGAGTTACATAATAATAAAATGAAATAAAAGTAAAATATTTTGGAAAATGAAATAAGTTGTATTAGAAAATTGCATTCCAAATAATAAGGAGATGGAGAATAGCATCGTTAATCATCATATTAGGTAGGAATCAAAATGCCTTATAAATATTATAGAGATTTTTATCAAAAATATATAAGAAATGAGATAAATATGTTTAACAACAATTCTATCCTCTTATTTAGACATCATTTTAGATTACTATGAATTATCAAGATAAATATGGAAAAATAATAATAAATTTTTATTTTAATATGATATAAAAATATTTTAAAGCATAAAAAGAATAAATTGAAGCTATGTAATTAAATCTAATCAACGCAATGTGGAGGTCACACAATAAGATATCTCAAATTTCATTGTAGTTTAAATAAATCATAGATAACTTTAAATAAGTTATGTAAATTGAAAGGTAAAGTTTCATTCCAAGTTACTAGGTAGATGGAGTGAAATATGCATGATCATCAAATCGTGTTCCAATTAATATGCCTTATAAATTGTGTAATAATCCTATGAAATGAAATATTTAAAAAACAAATAAACTTTAAATGTATAAAGATCATGAATGCAAGTCTATTGAAATTTTTTTCAGTTTGATTTAAGCTCGTCTAGAATTACTATGAACTAAAAAAATAAATAAGCATAAATAATATGTTATTTTAATTATATTAAGTATAAATTTAATAAAACTATAATTTGATAAAAGGAAGTGTTTTAATATATCCAAATTTAAGTGATATTAAGTCAAACCAAGGGAGAATTAGGGTTACAAAGTAAAACAACCTCATAAAAGATAGAAATTTAAAGAAATGCGATGTTCATTAAAATATTGTTTTTAATAATACTGAGGAGATCAAGCATAACATCCTCAATCATCAAATCATTTATGAATAAAAATGAGACATAAAACATGCAAAATTTCTTAAAAATAAAATTTTTTAAAAAACATATAAAATGATTTATGGACAAGTCCAATGATGTCTCATTCAACTCGATTGAATCTCATTTAGAATTACAAAAGACTAAGAAAGTAAATCGATACAAGTAAAAAATTATTATTTTAATATTAAATAAATATATATGAAAAAAAGTTAGATAAATTAAAACAATGTGATATAATCGAATAAAAAAACATAAAAGTCATAAGAGAGAAAATTTAGAGGTACAAAATAATATAACTAGATTAAACCAAAAATTTTAATAAATGAGAAATGTTTAGGGAAATATGCATTCTTAGATGCTAAGAGGAACAAGTGGAGCATCTTTAATCATAAAATTAGGTTTGAGAGAAAATTTCTCATAAAAGTATTCCCAAACCATAAATAATAAAATATTTAAAAGTATAAAATACAAAATCTAATTGGATAAAACAAATAGATGTGAGTCCAATTGGTTTTATTTTGTCTTGGGTACATCACATTTAGAATTGCTATGAACTACCAAGTAATTAGAACAAATAATAATAACACTAAATTGTGATAAATTGAATGAATGCAATACAAATAAATTACAACAATGTTAAGGTCACACAAACGAAGAACTACAAACTAATAGAAAAAAACTAAATCAATGCTAAAAATTTGAAATAATACAAATTTTATGAGAAAGATGCATTCCAATTTTTTCAAGAGATCAAGTGTAACAATCTTGATCATTAAATCAAGTACGAATCACATGTCTCATGAAGTATATTAAAATCATAAAAAATATTTTAAAAAAAAAACCAAATTTTAGCTTGAATGAGCTTATCAAGATGAGTATAATGACAACTATTTCGTGTCTATTAGTACTCAACTAGGATTACTATTAATTAATAAATTAAATAGTGTATATAATAAAAGGTTATCATTTTAATATTAAATAAAAATATATTGGAGCTAAAATGAATTTAATTCAAGGAATGTACTACTACCAAACGAAAGGGATGTAAAGGTCACACTAGAGAAAATTTCAAGTTAGATAGTAACATACACAAATCAAATAAAAACATATTTAAGAAATGAGATAAACTAATAGAAAATTATTATTTTGAATGCAAAGGAGGTTGTATGTAACAATTTTTATTATCAAGTCAAGTACAAGTTGAAATATCTCAAAAAGTAAACAAAAACACTAAGAAAATAAAAAAAAATATAAACAAAAGTATTTTTATTTTATATAGCGCTTTGAGAAGAGTTCATGACAATTGTTACCCCTTTATCAAAGAAGCATAAAAATAATTAAATTTATTTTTTAATATTATATTATTATATATTAAATTAGAAAAAATTATAAATTGTAGTGGTGTAGTTTAACCCCAAAAAGTGCTGTTATGTTCACCTCATAAGAGATATTGAGTTAAATTGAAATATAATTGCAATATTGTGAAAAGTTTTAAAAAATTAGATAATTTTTTTGGGAATGTTGCATTACAAGATACGAAAGAGACCTATTGTGACGTTATTGATTATCAAGTTAATTATGAATCAAAATATGTTATAACGAAGATAAAACATAATAAAATTAATAATACAGAAAATTTTAAAAATGAATATTTAATTAACCTTATTTGGAATGAGATAAATTAAAGTAGTTGAATAGAACAAAATTAAAGACTTGTAAGAATCACATGTTTCAAGATTTAGAGTTACATATTTATATAACAAAAAGACAACAATTTGAAGGAATAAGATGAATTGTACAACGAAGTTACATTTCATGTTGTCAAGGGGATCAGGTATAAACTATTTGATTATTATATGAGGTATAAATTAAAGAGTCTTATAAAACATGAACAAAAAATAAAAACAAAAATTTCTAAAAATATAAAAATCATTATTTAATTTGGTAGAGCTCTTCGAGATGAGTCTAAGAATATTTTTCATCTTGATCAGACGTCTTTTGGAGTTACGATAAATTATGAAAAAAATGAGTAATTTGTGGAAATGAGATAAATTATAAGAGAATATTGTATTTAAATATACCAAAGAGATAGAGTGTTATATCATTAATTATCAAAGAATGTTAGAATCAAAATGATTTTTAAGGCTTGACAAAATTGTTGAAAATAAAATATTTAAATAGTATATAAGAACAAGTAATAATAAAAGGCTCGTCAAGTTGAGTTCAATGTTTTCTGCTTCATTTTGATCAGACCTCTTATCAAATTATAGTGAATCACAAAATAAACAAATAATAGTAATAATAATAATAATTAAATTCTACTTTAATATTAAGTGAATGTATTTTAAAGTTTAAAAGACATAAATTGATGTAATGTAACATAACCAAACAAAATATATGAAAAAGATCACACAAGAGGATAATTAGAATTTCATAGTAATATAATTAAATCAAAGCAAGATAATTAAAAAGATAAGATACATTATGCAAGAAAGTTTCATTTCAAAATACAAAAGAGGTAAAGTGAAATGTCCTTGATAATCAATATTTGTTAGAATCATAATTCTTATAAAGCATGCTAAAATTAAGGAAAATAAAAAAATTAAAAATATTAAAGTGAATATTCTATTAAATAGAGTTCATTCAGATAAGTCTAATGATATTTGTTGTCTCAATCAGACCTTTTTTGGAATTACTATGCTTTAACAAATTAAATAAGCATATATCGTAACTAATTATTTTTTTAAGTATTATCAAATATGTGGTAAAGCTAAAATAAGATTAATTGAAGGAATGTATTACAATAAAATCAAAGCGATCAAATTGTGACATCAGAGGATATTTAGGGTTATAAAATGATTTAGCTAATTTAATGGAAAATATTTTCAGAAATAAGATAAATTTTATAAGACAGTTACATTCTAATATACTATGAGGACTGAGGGCCACATCCTCGATCATTAGACCATGTACAAATTGATATCTCTTCTAAAGCATATCAAAGCCTAAGAAAAAGATTCTTAAAGATGTAAAATAGATTATTTTTATTAAAATAGAGTGATTTGAGATGAGTCCAATAACAAATATTTCAACTTAATTAGATTCTACTTGAAATTATATGAATTTCTAAAACAAATAAACATAAATAATAAAACATTATTTCCTCAATTTTATGTAAATAAATAATATATACACATATATATAGGAAATATAAATAACTTAAATAAAAAATGTAATATATTAAAATTAAAGTAATTTAAATGTCACATGAGAGAAAAATTAGAGTTTCATAGTAATGTAATCGAATAAAGCTAAAAACTTTAAGAAATGAGATCAATTATATTTGAATGTTTCAATAAAAGATAGTTAGGAGATTAAGTGCAACATCCTCAATAATCAAGTCATGTATGAGTCAAAATATCTGATATAGTACGCCGAAATCTAAGAAATTAAAATATTTATCAATATAATGATAGATATGGTTTAAGATAGTGCTTATCAAGATGAGTTTCGCAACATTTGTTTCCTGTCTGTAGGAACCTGTTTCGAATTACTGAGTTGTCAAAGAAATATCTAAAACAAAAATATATAATATTAAGTAAATTTTTATTAATGTTGAAAAGAGATAAATTTTAGAAAAGAAAATAAAATGCTTTTGAAGAAAAGTGATAAATTTAATGGGATAGTTGTATTCAAAGATACTAAAGAGATGAAATATAACATTTTAATAGTTAATTAAGTAAATTTTTATTAATGTTGAAAAAATAAAATTAAAAAAAATCAAATTAAATAAAACTTTTGAAGGAAAGTGATAAATTTTATGGGATAGTTGTATTCCAAGATACTAAAGAGATGAAATATAATATTTTCATAGTTAATTAAGTTACAATTTAAAATACCTTGTAAAATATGCACAAACACCAAGCATAATTAAAAAAATAAGAAATAATGTCTATTAAGATGTGTCCAATGATGTTTGTTTTGTTACAATCAAAACTCGTTTGGAATCACAACAAATCACAAAACTAAAAAAGAATTATAAAATAATTTAGAAATGGACACAATTTTAAATAAATATATATTAAAGTTGAGATAAGAAAAGTTGAAGTAATATAATATAATCAAATCAAAGCAAATGCAAAGATCTATACAGAGAAGAATTAGAGTTACCTAGTTATATTACAAAATAAAATTGAGTAAAAGTGAAGACAATAAAATATGTAGACAAAAGAAATAAATAATTTTTTTTTATATAGCTCATCAAGTCTAGTCCAATGACATTAGTTTCATCTCGATCAGATCATATTTGGAATTTTTAAGAATCACAAAAGTAAAAACCAATAAATAATAATAAAGTGTTACTTTAAAAATATGTAGATGTTTATTTATATTGAAATAAATTAAATTGAACCTACAAAATATAACAAAATCAATGCCCATAAATATGACACGAGAAATGATTTAGAGTTACACTGTAATATAGCAAAATCAAGGTGATGTAAAGTTTACACAAGAGAAGAACTAGAGTTTCGTAGTAATATAACCAAATTAAAGAGAAATATTTATAAAAATGTGTTAAATTTTTAAAGAAAGTCGTATTCTAAGACCTTAAGAAGATTGAGTACAACATTCATGATAGTCAAATATGTTATAGATGAATGCATCCCTTAAAAGCATGTATAAGGCTTAAGAAATAAATTATTTAAAAATATAAAATAAATATTTAGTTGGAAACATATTTGTTTCTTCTTAATCAAACCTTGGTCTGAAATATAACTAATTGTCAATGTAATTAAACACAAAAAGCAACAAGTTATTAGTTTAATATTTTTTTTACCTATTTTAAAGTTGAAAGGATATAAGTTCAAGTAACATAATATGAACAAAACAATAGTGCCACATGAGAGTAGATTTAAAGTTAATTAGTAATATAATAAAATCAATGTTAAATTTTGAAATAAACGAGGTAAATTACATAAAAAAGTTGAATTCTAAAATAATAATGAGTCTAGGCACAACATTCTTAATTGTACAAAGTTTTAGGTGAAAATCATTAAGACCAGTGCAATGATGTTTTTTATCTTAATTATACCATGTTTAAAATTTCTTTAAATATCCTTATTAAATAATCATGTCAAAATAAATTATTATTTTAACATTAAGCAAATAAGTTTTAAAACTTAGATGAGCACAATTGAAGAATTATAATATAACCAATTAAAATTGATCTAATTGTTGCGTGAGTGGAGATTTAGAGAAACATTGTAATGTAATCTAATCAAAGTACAACATTTGGAAAATTAATATAAATTATACATAAAAGTGATGTTCTATGATATTAAGGGGATTGAGTAAAGCGTCCTTCATTATCAAATAAAGTATAAATAAAAATATCTTGTAAAACATATCAAAATTTAAGAAAATCAAATATTTAAAAATAAGAAATGAGCATTAAAATAGATAGAGCTTATTAAAATGAGTCCAATGATGTTTATTGAGTCTCAATCATACGTCATTTTGAATGAGAATAATTTGAGAAAGTAAATAATCAAAAATAAGAATTAATTAACTTTTTAATATTAAGTTAATATATATTAAAATTGAAATGAGATATGTTGAAGTAATACAATTTAACGAAATAAAAAAGGTGAAAAGGTTTAATGTGAGGAGAATCTGAGTTTTAAATTAATAAAAATAGCTCAAATTAAGAAATTTGAAAAAATAAGATAATTTTTATGAGAATGTTGTATTTAAAGGCACTAAGGAGATGGAATGGAGCATAATCATTCATTAAGTCATGTATGAATCAAAACACTTAATTTGTTAGAATTTGTTTGATAAATAAAAAAAACATTTGTTTATTCATGATTAAACATCATTTAGATTTTTTGCAAATTGTTGAAATAAAAAGAATAACTAATAAAAATAATTTATTATTTTATTTTTCAATAGCTAAAGTTTTAAGCTAAATGAGATAAATTGAATTAAAGTAATATAACAAAGTAAAAATAAATGTAAATGTCATACTAGAGTAAATTTAAAGTTGCATAAAAATTTAATGAAATCAAAATACAAAATTTGAAGAAAAGAGATAAATTACATAGGAAAATCATTTTCCATGATACTAAAAACATGAAGTGCAGCATTCTCGATTATCAAAAAAGGTACAAAATGAAACATCTAATAATGCACTAAAAGCCTTATAAAATAAAAGCTTTTGAATATTAAAAAATATATTTAATTAGATAAAGCTCGTTGAGATGAATTTAACATTTTTTAACTCGTCTTGACTGGATCTTAATTGGAACTATTTTAAAATATCAATGAAAATAATAGAAATAATAATAAATTTTTATTTTATAGTAGAATAAATATACAATAAATATATTATTAGATAAATTGATATAATATAATATAAATTAAACAAAATTATGTAAAGGTCACACGAGATGAGAGCTATTGTTTCATCGTAAATATAACAAAATCAATATCTAAACTTTGAAGAAATGAGATTTGTTTTAATGAAAGTTTCATTCCAAGATCATGAGGAGACCAAAGTAATGTCATTGCCCATCATATCATGTATGATTCGAAATGTCTCATAAAATAAAAATAAATTTAGAAAAATATTTTAAAATATAAAACAAATATTTAATTATATAAGTTTGGAAAGATGACTTCGATAATGTTTATTTCATTTCCACTTGAACTTGTTTAGAATTATTAAAAATTATTAAAGTTACTAAGGAAAAATAGTAATGAAATTTTATTTTAATGAAATTAAAATATATATTAAAGCTAAATTGGAAAAAATTAAAACAATTTGATATTTCCATATTAAACCAATTCTGTGATAACTTTAGAGGAGATTTAGAGCTACCTCGTAATATATCCAAATCAATATAAAACTTTTGAATAATTGAGATAATTATACAAAATAGTTGCACTACATGTTATTATTGAGATAAAATGTAACATCTTCGATCATAAAATCATGTAAGAATTGAATGCCTTGTAAAATTGCCACAACTTGAGAAATGAAAGCACTTTAAAAAAATAAAATTATATTTAATCCAATAAAGATCATTGAGATGAGTCAAATTATGTTAGTCTCACCATGATTCACACTAGTTAGGAATTAACACGAATTACCAAATCAAATAAACTCAATTAATAATCAATAATGATTTAAATATTTTAAAAAATATATATTAAAACTCAAATTAGATAAATTTTAAAAATGCAGCATGACCAAATTAAATTAATGTAATGATCATATAAAAAGAGATTTAATCTAATGACATTTGTTTCTTCTTAATCACGGCTTGTTTGGAATTACAAAACATTACCAATTTTATAAATGCATACAACAAAAAAATATATTTTTATAACTGATAAATATATAATAAAGCTGAAAAATAGTAATATAAACAAACATAATATAGCAAATCAGGATGATATAAATGTCACATGAGTGACCAATTAGAGTTTCATGGAAACATAAACAAATAAAAGTAAAATGTTTGAAGAAATGAGAAAAACATTTTGAGAATTTTGCATATCAAGATAATATAGAAATCAAGTGTAATATTCATGATTGTAAAATTATGTATGAACCAATTATTTTTTAAAGCATTTTAAAAACCAAGAAAATTAAAAATTTAGAAATGAATATTTAATTAGTTGAATCTAGTTGAGATGAGTATAATGACATCTATGTTATAAAAGTCACACGTCATTTGGAAGTACTATGAATTACTTCAAAAATAAGAACTTAAACTAAATTTTTAATTAATATTAAATCAAATTATATCAAATTAAAAATGAGATAAATTGAAAGAATGTAATTTAATAAAATCAAATCATTGCAAATGTTTCTTGTTATGATACTAAGCTTAACATATTAATTTAACAATATCAACAAAAAAATTTGAAAACTAAGATAAACTATACTATAAAGTTCCATTCCATGATATAAAGAAGATCAAGTGGAATGTCCTCATTCATCATATAATGTGAAAAGTTGAAAGACCAACAAAGGATAACATAATCTCTAAAAAATAAATTATTTATTAGGATAAAAGGAATATTTAAAGCAATAAATCTTGTTGAGATAGGTCAAAAAATGTTTCCTACATCTCTATCAAACATCATTTAGAGATGCTATGAATTACAAAATAACTAAGCAAAAATCTAAAGGTAAAAGTGTAGAGGAAAATTATATTTCATGATAATAACAAGAATTAGTATAATAACTAGGGCTATCAAATATGGTAAGAATCAAAATGACTGACAAATCATACTATAACAATAGAAAAAAAGTATCCAAAAATATAGAAATGAATATTTAATTAGATGAAGCTTGTTGAGACAACTTTGACAATATTGCTTCATCATAATCAAACCTTGTTTGAAATAATTATGAATAATAATAGTAAATGAGCATAAATAAAAATAAATTATCATTTTGACATGAAGCAAATATGTGTTAAAGATAAAATAATATAAATTAAAGTAATATAATATCACTAAATCAAAAAGATGTAAAGGTCACATTAGTAGAGAATAAGTGCTACATAGAAATATCACCAAATATAAATGAAAACATTGATAAACTATGATATATTTAATGAAAGACTTGCCTTCGAAGATACTAAGGAGATCGAGTATAACATCCTCAATTATTTATTTAGCTAAAAATTAAAATGACATAGAAACTATGCGAAACCTTAGAAAATAAATATTAAAAATATAAGATTGAATATTTATTTAGAAAAATTTCGTTAATATTAGCATAAGGACATTTGATTAATTTCAATCAAACCTCATCTTGAATTTTTATGAATTGTAAATTTAAATAAGCATAAACAATAATAAATTATAAGTTTAATATTTAGTAAATATATTTTAAAGCTTAAATGAGATAAAATAAGCAAGATACTGTAGTCAAATAAAAATGACATAAGTATCGCACGACTCACGATCTTGAGTCACATGATAACATATCCAAATCAAAGTGAAACATTTGAAGCAATAACACAAATTTAAAAGAAGAGTTGCATTCTAAGATATTCAGGAGATCAATTCTAACATTCTCAAGCATCACATGATATATGAATCAAAATGTCTAGCAAAGTTTACCAAAGATCTTAAAATAAAATATTGAAAAATATATAAATGAATTTTCAAATATATAAACTTTATAAGGATGTGTCCTATAAAGGATTTTTGGTCTTAAATAGGTCTCTTTTAGAATTACTACAAATTATCAAAGTAAATTAGTATAATAATAATAAATATTTAGTAATATAAGTAAATAAAAATGAAAAACTTTAAAAAATAAAAGAACTTGTAAAGGAATGTTGAATTCTATGATACTAATGAGAGTGAATGTAACTTCCTCAAATGCTAAATTCGTTATGAATCAACATTTCTCATGAAGGGTTTCACATAAAACTCATCAACATGAGTTCCATAATGCTACATCTCAATTGAAGTTTTCTTGGAATTAGTACAAAATAAAATTTAAATAAGAATAAATATTAGTAAATTATTATTTTAATATTTAATAAACATATAATAAAGTATAAATTAGATAAGCTGAAATAATATAATATAACAAAATCAAAATAATATAAGTGCACATAAGAAGAGAATTATAGTTTGTTAGAAATATAAACAAATCAAAATTAAAAGTTTTAAAAAATGAGATAAACTATATGGGAATGTCACATTACAATTTATTAAGGAGTTCAACAGTAGGAAATTTAATTGTCAAATAAGGTATGAACAAAAACATCTAATAAACTACACCAAATAAAATAAAATTTTTAGAAATATAAAAATGAATATTAAATTAGATAGAGCTTATTGATATAATTTTCATGATTTTTGTCTCAATTGGATCCCATTTTATATTACTATGAATTATCAAATAAAAAAAGAATGAATGGTAATAATAACTTTTTTGTCAATATTATATATATATATATATATTAAAGCTTAAATGATAAAAATTTAAAATACAATAGTGCTAAATTCTAAAGATGTAAATGTCATACGATAATACAATTGGATTTAAATAGTAATATAACAAATTCAATGCTAAATATTTGAAAAAAAAAGATGGATTATTTAGAAAAGCTGCATTTGAAGATAATAAGGAGGATGAGTGTAACATCACCAATTGTTAAATATGCTATGAATTAAAATATCTCTTAAAACATCTCTAAAATAAATTTTTAAAATCATAAAAATGAGTATTTAATTTGATAGAGCATCTTAAGACAATTTTGATGACATTTGTTTCATCTTAATCAAACCACATTGGAATTCTTATAAATTGATATATTAAGTATGGATAACAATAAATTATTATTTCAATTTGTAACATATATAGATATATTAAAGCTAAAATGAGATAAATTAAAAAAATTAAAATAGGACCAACTTAATATATATATATATATATATTAATAGTGAAATTTTTGAAGAAATAAAGTGATATGCATAGGAAAGTTGCTTTCTTCCAACCAACATTAACAAATGAACCGATGTTGTCCCTAGCAAGTTGGTCCATCTGCCTTTCAGTCTGTCAAGTTTAGCACCATAATACCACTCATTGTATTAGTTTTAATTTTCTTATAATTGATTGTTTCAATTTTTCACATTTTAGCTTTTATATAACTATACTTAACCTTAAAATAGAAATTTATTTTTTATAGTTATTTAATTTGGTAAATTGCATTAATTTAAAATGAGGTCTAATGAATAATAAACAAACACCATTAGGCTAAACTCTATAAGGTCTATCCAATTAAATATTTATTTTTATATTAGTAAGTAATATTGTTATTATGGATTTTGTACACTTTATGAGTCTTTTTTATTTGTATCACATTTAATCATTGTAAATGTTTTGCATGATCTACTTATTATCATTGAAAAAAAATTTCTCATTTAATTCAACTCATCTCATCAAATATTATTTCTTTAATTTGGTTATAATAATATATAATTTATGGTAATTGAAAATGAGGTCTAATCAAAAGATAATAGACATTGTTTGACATTGGTTGGTTACTCAATCCAACTAGATATTCATATTAATATCTCTTTTAATATTTTTGTTATGGTTTTTTGCAGATTTTAAGAGACATTACAATTTTTACTATATTTCATAATCGAAGATGTGACGTTCGATCTACAAAATGCCTTGTAATATAACAATCATATAATTTTTCTATTTCTCTAAAGTTTTAGTTTTGATTTGTTTAAATTATTATGTAAGTTTAAATCTTATCTAGTGTGACTTTTACATCACTATCATTTTGTCATATTACATTATTTCAATTTATGACATTTTAGCTTTATTATATATTTCTTAGCATTCAAAAAATACTTTACAATTATGTTTATACTTATTTCATTAGTAATTTATAGTATTTCTAAATTATGTCTAATTGTCATAAAAAGATACAGCTAGATTAATCTCAAAGAGTTCTACAAAATTAAATATTCTTTTTTTACTTTTTAAAATGTTTTGGTTTTTAAGGTTTTGTGACACTTTACACAATGTTTTGATTGGTATATTGTTTGGCAATCAAGGATGTTACACTTAAGTTTCTTAATATCTAAGAAAGCAACTTTCTCTTACAATTTATCTTATTCTTAGGTTTTCAAATTAATTTGGTTTTATTTTTTTTTAACTTTAATTCTCCACTCATGAAACCTTTACATTAGTTTAATTAATTTATATTATCTTCTTTTAATTTAACACATTTCAACTTTAATACATATTTACTTAAAATTAAAATATTAATTTAATATTAGTTATGATTTATTATTTTTGTAATTTAGAGTTGTTCCAAATGAGGTTTGATTGAAAAAAAACCTCATCTATTTGAATACTATCAAATAAATATTACATTAATATTTTTAAATAGTTTTTTATATATGGTTTTGACATATTTTGGGAGCCATTTTTGACTTGTGTCTAATTTGATGATTGAGGATATTTGTCTTAATCTCCTTACTATCAAGCAATACAATTTTTTCTCATAAGGGTTTTATTAGATTTAGTTACATTACTTTCAGAATCTAAGTCTCCTCTTTTTTTACTTTTATATCACCTTTATTTTTTTATTAAATTAATTCGATTTGTCACTTTTGAGGTATAACATAAATTGCTTAATATTGATAATAATATTTTATTTATGCTTAATTATTCTGTAATTGGTAGTAATTATTAATTATTTTTAATTGAGATGAAACAAATATCATTAAACACATTTCATTAAGCTCTATCTTACAAATATTCAGTTTTACTTTTTTTTTCTAATATTTAAATTTGTAAGCTCTTACCTTTCTTTATGTGAAACTTAAATTTTTATTAAATTTCACAATCAAGGTTGCAAAACTTGATCTCTTTAATTTGTTAGAGTGGAACTTTGCCACGCAATTTTCTAATTTCTTCAATGTTTTTAGTTTGATTGGGTGATATTACAATGAATCTCTAATTAGCATCTTACGTATCCTTTATATCACTTAAATTTTTTATATTATATTACTTATGCTTATTTTATTTTTAATTCAACGTGTCCTAACTAAAGTTTAGAAGAATACTTTTTTATTATATATACTTATTTTTTTGGTATTTTGTAATAATTTCAAAAGCAGATTGATCTTAATGAAAGATGAATCATTAAACTCATATTAATGAGCAGATTTAATTATACATTTATTTTGATATTTTAAATGTTTTATTTTCTAGTACATTTGCATGTTTTATGAGAAATTTTGATTCGTAACTTTTTTTCATATTTGAAGATGTTGCCCTATATCTCAATACTATTTTGGAATACAACTTTCTTATATAATTTTTTTAATTTCACTAAAAGTTCTACTTTGATTTAGTTATTTTACAACATAATATGTAATCTCTTAATGTGTGATCGTTATATCACTTTAAATTTGTTATACTACATTAATATGTATTTAGTTAATATTAAAAAAATATTTTTTATTATTAATTTTTATTTACTTTTTTAATTCAAAGTAATTACAAAATAGTTCAAATTGAGATAAAACAATTCATTAAACTCATATTAACGTTCTCCATCTATTAAAATATTCATTTTTAATATTTTTAAATATTTTATTTATATTATCTTGTTATGTTTTATGAGTCATTTTATTTTATACCATATTTAATGATAGAGGATTGTATACTCAACCTTCTTGATATCTTTGAACGTAAATTTCAAGTATGATTTTCTTATTTCTATAAATTGTTCATGTCTTTTTTGTTATATTATTATTTAACTCTAAATCTCTGCTTTATGAGCATTATATTACTTTGACTTAGTTATATTACATTATTTTAATTTATTCAATTTTAATTTTATAATATATTTAGTTAATATTAAAATAAAAACTTATTATTATTTATGCACATTTACTTTTTTTAATTCATAGTATTCCAAATGATGACTATTTAGAAGAGCCAAACTTCGTTGGGCTCATCTCGATAGCTTTATCAAATTAATTATATATTTTTTATATTTTTTAATATTTTATTTTTAAATTATTTTAAATGCTTTATAAGACATTTCCTTTCATTGCTTATTTTACAATTACAGAGGTTACACTCAATCTCATTGGTTCATTGGAATGCAACTTCTCTATATAACTTCTCAATTGTCTTCAAATTTATTATTTCAATTTGATAATATTGTTGTTCAACTTTAACTCTTTCCTTGTGTTAACTTTCTTATTGTTTACTTCAATTTAACTCATTTAGCTTTAGTATTTATTTACTTGATATTAAAGTAATAATTTATTATTACTTAAGCTTATTTATTTTAGTATTTTTTAGTTATTCAAAATAAGGCCGAATCAAGACAAAACAAACATCGTTTGACTTGTATTGAAGAGTTTTATCCAATTAAATATTTATTTTTGTTGTTTTAATATTTTATTTTCTAATGATTTTGCATGTTTATGACACATTACATTTTGTACTTGATTTTAGGAAAGAGTGTGTTACACTCGATCTCCTAGAATTTTGGAATGCAACTTTAGAGTATAATTTATCTCATTTTTTAAAATTTTTTTAATTGTTTTGGGTATATTAAAAGGAAATACTAATTCTCCTCTCATGTGACCTTTACATTATTCTTAATTGGCTAAAATATAATGCTTTGCCTTACCTTATTTTTGCATTAATATATATTAATTAACATTAGAATAGTAATTTTTTATTTTTTATTTTTATTTCTTTGTGATTATAATAATTACTAATGAGATCTAATTGGGTTGAACAAAAAGTCTTTCGACTCATTTTGACAAGCTCCATTGAAGTAGATATTCATATTTATATTTTTACGTAGATGTTTTGCTCTATGCTTTGGCAAACTTGTTGGCATATTTTAACATATATCTAATTTGATGTTTGAAGATGTTATACTAGATTTCCTTATTATCTTAAAATGTAATGTACAATTTTTTTGATTTGGTCTAATGCTTTAGTTTGATTTGGTTATGTTGTTATGAAACAATAATTCTCTTTTTTTGTGGTCATTATGTTGGTTTAAATTGGTTATATTACATTCTTTAAATTTTTTGTTTCCTACTTTATTGTATATTTATTCAATAATAAAATAATAAGCTCTAAATTTTTATAGTAATTTAATTATGTAATTTGTTGTAACCTTGAATGTGGTCTTATCACGTCAAGAAAAGTTCTCAGACAAGATCATCTTGATCAAGTTAATTTTTTTTCATATTTTCAAAATTTTTATTTATTAGGATTTTTTAGTTTCATAAACCATTTCAATTTGACACAAATGTAGTGATCAAAGATATTACACTATATTTTTTTAATATCATGGAATACATGTTTTCCATAAAAATTATCTAATTTATTTAGATTTTTTTACTTTGATTTAGTTCTCTTATAATATAACTCTATATCTCCTATTCTTTGATTTTTGCATCACTTTAATCTGGTAACATAACATTAATTTAATTTAACTCATTTCAACTTTAATATATATTTAAATAACATAAAAATATAAATTTCATGTTATTTATGCTTATTTACCATCTAATTCGGTGAAATCCAAAGAAAGTCTAATTAAAGATCAAGGATGTTACACATGACCTCCAATATTATCTTGGAATGCAATTTTCCCATTCAACTATTCACATTTTTTTTTCTTTAATTTTCTTATATTGCTATGTAACTCTACATCTATTCTAATGTGACATTTATATATTTTAAATTTCTTTATATTACATTAAATGTGAAAGGAGAGAGGATTGGGTTCTAAAATGGAATGTATGGTAAAAAAGAACAAAAGAAGTGAAGTAGACCTTGAACATAAAGTAAAAAACAAAGATTTGCTCACTAAGGTGAACCCAAGAGAAGGCCACTAAGAGAAATCAATAACACAAGCCATAAAGCAAGGCATTTTCTTCGATCATAGCTAATTTATTATTCATCTATTTATTAATACATCATGCTTTCTACCCCTCTTTTGAAGACTTTCATGTCCGAGCCATTCTTTAATGCAAAAGCATGCTTCTTACATACCTCTTGAAGTCTTTTATAACTAAATAATAAAAGTATAACTTCTACCTACTTCATAAAGACTTCAATCTAAAAGTGGGACACCTTTATTAACGTAGCACTAACCATGCATTCATGTTGATTTATTGATGAACTGTGATTTCTCAAGTCTATCATTCGCAAGTCCTCCAAGTTGTCATGCATGTATTAAATTTTGGAAACCTTTTGCTTGGTTTATTGTAGTTTTAGACAATGTAGTGAGTCTATGTTGTTCCTTTACAACAATTTCCTTCTTTTGCACTACAATATTTCCTACTAAGTGAATAAAACTCTGCTCTAGAGATAAAGTGAAGGTAATCATCTATAAGTTATAGAGCAAGCTTTTCTAATTCTTTATGGGTAATTTAGGAAACTTTAGTTGGTGATTTATTTTTTTCATCGAATATGGAACTTATGAGGCACATCAATACTAGAGGAGTGTTTATAAGAAATATCCCATCAACTTCAAACAATTTTGGCTTTGATTGTACTAGTAATTGACCATCTTCTCCACTTACATAGGAATAAGATTGCATCAAGCTATGTTGTGAGATAATTTTAAAAGGGAGAAGGTCCTCAATAATGAAAACTAGACTAATATACCTTTCTTGTGGAAGATGAAGAATATAAGAATTTATATTAATGTTTTTAACAATTTTGGAAGGATAACAAGCATGTGCAAGTAATGTATTTATTTTGTTAAAGAATAATGCTGTATTTAAATGCAAATTACAATATAATCTCTTTCATTAAATTCATTTAAAGATCTATTTTTATTATTAGATTTGGAATACTTTGCATTGCTTACTTCATTTTGTTTATCAATTTCTTTATGTTTCGATTGAAAATCATATGTAAAAGAAAAAGTTGAATAAACAAAATATTTCTATAGGGAAATCAAGTAGGCCAAGAAGACACATTGAATTTTTGCCACACATAGTTTCAAATGGTGTTTGCTTGGTCTTTTTGAAATAATAAAATTATTTAAAAATTTTGATGTAGGTAGCTACAAGTCTCAAGTTCCTAGATTCTTTTCTGCATGACATCTTATGTGATTTGATAATTCACGATTAAGAACAACTATTTGTCTATCTATTTAGGGATTGAAGACTATAGATAATTTAAACTATATTCCAAATAATTTCTAAAATTTTTTTGAAAAGTAAGAGAAAAATCTTATAACACGAACAGAGATAATAGTCAAAGACAAGCCAAGTTATCAAAGTATCTCTCAAAAAGGTTTTGTAATATGTGACGCAACTTTTGTTTTAATACTTGGTATGAAGTGTGTCGTTTTAAAATTCTGCTACATTTACAAAAATTCTATCATAATGTTATACTGTTGCATGTTAGTTTTGAATCCACTTTAAATGTCTATGATTCAACTTCCCTTATGTATTGATATATGTTGATCTATACTAAAAATAAATTTATTATGCAACAAAAAGAGTCACCACTACTTTAATGTTTATATAAATGCAGAAAAGTGTCTACCATATGTAGAATAACATTGTGTAGTTGTATTTAGTTTTCATTGTAGAAAGCCACAAGGAGATTATCTAGGTTAAGCACATCAAATAAGCATAGAATAAGAGGTGACATCATGTGTAGTTTGATTTGATCAAAAGCCTTTGGTGAAACAATACTATATATAAATTTATCTTTTTTTACAACATGAATAATTTGAGCTATTATTCTACAAGCATTTTATATTAATCTTCTATAGAATGTAGCAAGACCATGAAGCTTCTTGTTTTGATTACTTTCTTTGTGATTTCCCAATACAAAATGGCTTTGGTTTATGTTTAGTCAAGTTGGAGGCCAATAGATGATACTACAAATTCAAAGAAATTAACTTCCTTTTGCATGAAGGAGCACTACTTTAACTTTATATATGGTTTTCATATCTAAGTTCCTTTTACAAAAATGTTAAGGTATACCAAATTGGCTGTCTCATCAAGGCTAAAGATTTAAAATATCATCAGAATACTTGACTAAGTATTTTCTCATGAATGGTTTGAGAATAGTGTTCATCAAACACATTAAAGTACTTGAACATTTTAAAATTATATTAACAAATTTTTATTTGGATAGAGCACATCAAGTTGACTTCCACAACATTTCTTTCATCTAAAAATGTTGTTGTTTTGAATAACAATGAATTAATAGTTTAAATAATCAATTTTAATAATAAATGATTATTTCAATATAAAGTAAATCTAAATTAAAGTTAAAATTTGATAAAATGAAGCAATCTAAAATCAATTAACCTTATTTATATTTACCATAAATTATAAAAATCATAATCCATAAATAGTAATAAAAAAGTTTTTAATACTAAGTAAATGTATGTTAATGCTTGAATGACATAAATTGAAGCAATGTGATATAGCTAAATTAAAGCAAAGTAAAGATCACATAAGAGGCTAATTAGAGTTTCATTGCATTATAATAAAATAAAATTGAAAATGTTGAACAAATGACATTCTTGTGTTGGAAATTTGCACTCTAAGATATTAAGGAGGTTGAGTACAACATCCTCAATTAATTACATAGGAATGAAAAATGTCTCATAAAGTGTGCCAAAGCCTTAGTAAATTAAAATTTTTAAAAATATAAGATTGATTATTTTATTTGATCGAGCTTATCAAGATGCATCTAACGATATTTGTTTTGACTTGATTAGATTAGATTTTTTATTATGTAAAATTGTTGAAGTAAATAAAGACAAGAAATCTTAATTTAATATTTCAATATTATGAAAATATATACTAGAGCTAAAATGTGTTAAATTAAAGCAATGTAATATAACACAAAAAGTTTAATTAATTACCTATTTAATTTTAAATAACTATTCACTAAAAAAAAATGTGATAAATTAAACAATTATATTATAACACGATCATATGATGAGATTTAGAGTTGGATAGTAATATAAAAAAATCAAATACAAAACTTTAGAGAAATGAGATAAATTGTACCAGAAAGTTGCTTTCCAAGATAATTAGTATATTGATTGTAACATCCTTTATCATCAAAAAGGGTATAAATGGAAAATACTTATAAGAGCAACTAAATCTTAGAAAATATAATCTTTTAAATTATAAAAAATAAATATGTAATTAAGGTCATCTAGATGAATCTAATAATATTTGTTTCATCTTGATTGAACATCTATTAAAATTATTACAAATTAATAAAGAAATCAAACACATAATAAAAAATATATTATTCATCAACAAATCAAATATATATAAAAGCTTAAATGAAACAAATTCAACAAATAAAGCACTAAAGCATTGCAAAAGTTAATCAATATGAGATTTAGTGTTTTGCGGCAATATAGTCAATTAAAAATGAAAAATTAAAAAAATTGAAACAAAGTAGATAAGAAAGTTCTATTCCAAATTACTAAGAAGATTAAGTTAGGCAACCCAAATAGTAAAATAATGGAAAGTTAAAATATTGCAAAATATCAAAAACTAAAAAAGTAATGTTTCTAAAAATTTATAAATAAAAAATCAATTTGATAAAGCTTATTGAGTTGAGTCCAATGCATTTATCTCATCTATATTTGATCCTGAGTATAACTACTATGGATTAGCATAATGAGAAAAATAAATAATAATAAATCATTTTTTAATATTAATAAAACAAATTTTAATGTTAAAATGAGGTAAGTTATAAAAATGTTATATATCCAAATAAATATTTATAATGGTTGCATGATGAGATATTTATAACTAAATAATAACATAACTAAATTAATGGAAAAGCATTTTAAGAAGTGATGTAAATTGTGTGAGAAAGTTCCATTCCAAGATAATGCATAAAATATTTAAACATATAAAAACAGAAAAATTAATTATATGTTGATCATGAAGGTAAGCCTAATAACATTTGTTCCTCTTGATCTAACCTCATTTTGAATGCCCTCAAATTAAAAAAGAAAATAAGCATAAAAAATAATAAAATTTTCTATTAATATGAAGTAATTTTAGATTACATTTTAAAAGAGATAAATTGAAGTAATGTAATACAACAAAATCAAGACAATTTAATGGTCTCTAAAGAGCTGAATTAGTGTTACACAATAATATAAAGCAATCAAAGCAAAAAATTGAGAAAATATAATAAACTATATCGAAAGATTTTATTCTATTATACTAAGAAGATCGAGGGTAACGTCCTCTATCATCAAATTATGTATGAATCAAAATGACTCTTAAAGTATGCCAAAAAAATAAACTATTTTAAAATTACAAAAATTAATATCTAATTAGATTAAGCTTAGGGAGATGAGTCTAATGACATTTTTGCTATATGAATTTGACATCATTTGAATATACGTTGAATTACGAAATTCAATAGCCATAAAATAATAAATTTTATTTTTTTTTATTAAAAAAATTATTAAAGATTAAATTAGAAAAATTATAGCTATGCAATATAACTAAATGAATTCTAAGAAGTTTCATACTATATGCAGATTTAGAGCTACATAGCGATATAACCAAATTAAAAAATATTTTAAGAAATTAGATAAATTACATAGGAAAGTAGAATTCATAAAATATTTTTTTATTATTTATGCTTATTTGCTTGGGTTACTCTCTTAATTTCAAACAAGATTTGATCCAGATATAATAGATGTCAATTAGGTTTATCCAAAGTAGCTCTATCTAATTAAATATTTAATTTTATATTATTAGAGTTTTAATCTTCAAAGCTTTTAGCACACCTTACAAGTCACTCTAATCAAAAGGTGTTCTTGGAATCAAAGATGTAACATTTGATCTCAGTAGTATCATGGAATTTAACTTTGTTGTCTTACTATATAACTCTAAAACCCATCTTAAGTAACCTCTAAAAGTGTTTTATTTGATTAACTTTTATTACTTCAAGTTATCATAATTAAATTTTAATATATATATATATACACTAAATATTTCAAAAATTATTTAATAATTTGCCTTTTTTTTGTTTGGTAATTCCCCACAACTCTAAGAAATGTCTCATTGAGATGAATTAAGAATAATTTGTCTCCTCTAGATTATCTCTATCTTTATAGAAATTTATTTTTAAATTTTTATGACTCTAGCATGTTTCATATGATATTTTAATTTATGTCTGATTTAATAATCAGCAATATTACTTGATATCTTAGGGGTATCTTGCAACAAACTTTTTTCAAATTATTTGCCCCTTTTTTTCAAATATATCACTTTGATTTGGTTATCTTACCATGTCACTTGAATCTCTCATAGTGTGGCCTTTATATGGCTTTGATGGAGTCTTTTACATTCATTGAACTTATCTTTTATTAAATTTAATATATATTTATTTATTATTGGAATGATAATTTATTACTACTTCTAAATATTTACTTTTTTGCCTTGAGCTAATTTCAATCAAGGCCCCATCAAGATAAAATAAACGTTGTTCACTTAACTCTATGACCTTCATCCATTTCAATAATCTTTTTTATATTTTAAAATAACTTGATTTTTAATGTTTTTGTAGGCTTTACGAGAAATTTTGATGCATACCAAATTTAAGGAAGGTTACACTCGACCTCTTTTTTATCTCACAATGCAACTCTGTTGCATAATTTATCTCATTTTTCCACATCTTTTGCTTTTATTTTGTTATATCATTATATAGCTCTGAATCACATCTTATGTGAACTTTTTTACTTTTATTTGCTAATATTATATTGCTTCAATTTATCATATTTCAACTTTAATTTGTACTTAGTTAATATCTAAACATTTATTTATTATTCTTTATCCTCATTTATTTTTGTAATTCATAGTATTACAATTGAGGTTTAATTAAGAAAAAAAATTTCTTAGACTTGTCTTGAGGAGTATTATCTCATTAAATATTCTTTTTTATTTTTTTAAATATTTCTTTTTGTTGTTTTGGCATGCTTCATAAGTCATTTCAGTTTGTACCATATTTGACGACTGAGGCTACTATACCTTATCCTTAGTATCTTCGTATGCAACTTTCTATTTAACTCATTCCTTCAAATTTTGTTTCTTTGATTTGGTTTATGTAACTTTAAATCTCCTCACATATGACATTTACATCACTTTAAGTCTTTTATATTACATTTCATAAATTTATCTCTTTTAAGTTTTAATAAATATATGTTTAATATTAAAAAAAATATTTTTTATTTGTTTATATTTATTTTGTTTAAAATTTTCTATAATTGTAATTAGGTAAAATTTGGAGAAAGTTATAGTCATTTACCTTTGTTTAAACACAATCTATCCAATTAAATGATCCTTTTTTGCACTTGTTCAGATATTAAATTTTAAATATCTTAGGCATACTTCTTTAGACATTTCAATTTGAACCATATTTAATGATATATCATATTGTAGAATATCTCCTTGGAATATTGGAATGCTACATTTTTGTACAATTCATCAAATTTCATTAAATATTTTACATTCATTTGGTTATATTACTATGTAACTCTAAATCCTTTCTTGTGTAACCTTTGCAACACTTTTATTTTACTATAATACTTCGATTTATTTTTTCTCATTTAAGTTTTAATGAATATCAACCTAATTTAAAAATAATAATGTAGTATTATTTATGTTTATTTTTTTATCAAACCATCGTTGTTTCACATGTTACCCAATTAAGAAGAAAATAACATTGTCTGAACTGTGTCGTCGACCATTATTAACCTAAACATTCTTTTCTTTATCTCTTAGTATTTTATTTTGTATGGTTTTTAAATTCCTTGGGAGAATTTTTTTAATCTTACTTTTTTTGATAATCAAAGTTATTGCATTAGATTCCTTTAGTATCTTCGAATGTAGCATTCCTATAAATTTTATCTCATTTGAACAATTTTTTTTTAAAATTTTGTTATATTATTATGTAACTCTAAATCTCATCACATGTGACTTTTACGCTTCTATTTTGGTTGTGTTATATTGCTCCAATTTATAACTTTTCAATTTTAATTTATATTTACTTAATACTAAAATCATAATTTATTATTATTTTTGCCTATTTAATATTGCAATTAACATTAATTTAGATTGAAGCATTTTCAAGAAGCAACAAATGCTAGTGAACTGACCTCGATATGCTCTATGCAATCTAATATTAATTTGTACTTTTTTAAATTTTTTATTTTCTATAATTTTTGTATGTTCTGTATTCTATATTTGATAATGAAGTATATTACAATTAATCTACATAGTAACTTTCATTTCAACATTCTAGTATAATTTATTTTATTTCTATGAATGTTTTGCTTTGTTTTATTTATAATACAATGTAACTAAAATTCTCCTCTCCTGTGATTTTAATCGTGCCTCATTGTTTTATATTGCATCATTTTATTTTATTAAATTTTGGATTTTTGTATATTTCCTAAATATCAAAATAATAACTTATTATTTTTATATTTATTTTCTTAGTAGTTTAAAATAATTCCAACTAAGTTTCAATTGCGATGAAACAAATGTCATTTGGCTCGTCTCGACAAGTTTCCTACAATTACATATTCAATTTTATACAATTTAAATATTTAATATTTTAGTGACTTGGAGAATTTTATGAGATATTTTTAATTTATACCCAATCTAATAATGAAGACTATTGCACTCTATCTCTTTAATATCTTGAAATGTAAAATTCCCAAAAAAAATTTCTTAGTTCTTACAATCGTTTTTAATTTTGATATATTACAATGGAACTCTAACTATCCTCTATTGTGAGCTTTACTTCACTTAGCTTTAGTTATATTACATTTGCTCAATTGATTTCATTTTAGCTTCACTATCTATTTACTAAATTTTATGATTTTTTAACTTGTTAATTCATATTAATTCAAAAAGATGTATGATTAAAACTAAACAAATGCCACTTGGCTTATACTAAGAAGATCTCTCCAATTAAATAATCAATTTGATATATTTTTTATATTTTAATTTTAAGTCTTTGCAATGTTTTATGTGTTATTTTGATAGGTACCTAATTTAATTATCAATGATGTCACAATAGATTTTATTAGCACACTTTAATGGTACTTTCTTATACTAGTTATCACATTTTATTCAACTTTTTTCCTTTGATTTTGTTATATTACAGTGCAACTCAAAATCTTTTATTATTTTGCCTTTACATTGATTTGACTTTGTATATTATATTCTTTCAACAATTCCCATTTCTTCATTGATTTATGTTTACTCAAAATTTAAAATATAATTTTCTTTTATTTTTTTGCTTATTTAATTTTCTAATTTTGATTACCTTCAAAGAGGTCTAATCAAGATGAAATAAACTTTATTATGCATACCTTAATGAGCTTTATCCAATTAACTTTTTTTTATAAATATTTTGATATTTTCTTTTCTTTTGTGTGGCATAAATTACTCTACAATTTTATTAATAGTGTGCTTTGACGAGTGAGGATCCTACACGTGATCCCTTTAATGACTTAGAATAATACTTTGCAATATAGTTTATGTAATTTATTCAAGTTTTTTTTATGATTTAGTTATAATACTTTGTAATTATAAATCTCATCTCATGTGATCTGTACATCACTTTTATTTAGTTATTTTACAATGCTTCAATTTAAATCATTTTAGCTCTAAATATCTTTAATTAAAATAAAAATAATAGTTATTTATTTTTTTATTCCTATTTATATTGATAATTCGTGGTAAATCCTAATGTGGTCTTATTAAGATAAAACAAATGTTGTTGGAATGTCCTTAAAGAGATCTATGCAATTAAATATTTGTTTTAAAATTTTAAATAATTTTCTATCTATGACATTTTCATACTTTATGAGATATTTTTTTTCTTCATGATTGAATGTTCAAGAATATTACAGTAAATCTCCCTAATAATTTGGAATTCAAATTTGACTTAAAATATATCTAATTTGTAAACTTTTTCATTTTGATTTTGTTATATTACAATGAAATTCTAATTCTTCTCTCATGTGACCTTTATAATACATTGATTTGGTTGTATTAAATATCTTTAATTATCTCATTTCAACATTTTAATATATTTACTCATTTTTTTAATAATATTTTACTAAAATTTATGCATATTTATTCTTGTAACTTTTAGAAATTCCAAGCGAGATCGACTTGAGATAATACATACATCATTGCACTCATCTTGACATGCTCTAAATAATTTAATGTTCATTTCTGAATTTTTTTAATATTTTATTTTTTATATATCTTGTATGTTTTATGAGACATTTGAATTCATAGCTAATTTTCTTATCTAGGATGTCATAGCTAGTTAGCTTTACAAGTATTTCAATTTGTACTTGATTTTGCTTTTGAGGAAGTTACCTTACATACTTTAGATTCTTGAAATGTTATTTTCTTATACAATATATCTTATTTCTTCAAGTATTTTCGCTTTGATTTGGTTATATTACTATGCCACACAAAATGTTCTCTAAGGTTGAGTTTGCATCATTTTTATTTAATCATAATATAATTTATCTATTTGCCTCTTTTCAACTTTAATATATGTTTACTTAATATTAAAAGATTAATTTATTATTATCCGTATTTACTTGGTTAATTTGCAATTTATGATCTTTAAAATACCAAATGTTACTCTCAAAACATAGTACTTTTTCCTTCTCTTATATTCATAAGTGTATGATCAATGTCTATGGTAGCTATTCTATCAAGTTTTATTTGAATGTACTCTCTACTTTCGATAATAATGTGCACGTACCCTAGTGTGATTATTAGAATGTTTTTTCCTTTTCACAACTTCATAATTTTATAGCAAATCACATCAACTTATGTATGGTGGTCAAGCTTTACAGTCTCAATTCACTAAAAAATGTAACCAATGTTAATGATCACATAACCATTTTTCTTAAATGTTAACAAAGTTGTACTTGTATAAAAATGATTTACTCTTTTAGCCTTTTCACACTTGCATCCCAAGTGCCATTTCTATAAGATTATATTATACATTTGATTAAAATCATGATGTCCAAATTTTGTAATCAAGACTTTATACTAGTTTCTTAAATAATCACATCATATAATTTGACTTTCATATTGCATGACTCTGATAACACATAACAGCAATGATCTAACTTTTTTACTTTAACTTTATCAGCATTTAATCGAATGAATAATATGGGAATAATATACATTGGCTATAAATTTTATAGGTGTAGAAATATGGATGTGTTCTTATGTAATTAGACTGGCATCATTATATGCTCTTCTTGGATGTAGATATAGACCATCTTTTTGAAAACATTTTGTGTTGAATAGATTTTCTAATTATTTTGACAAGATGGAACCAACAATGCTAGTAGACTAGGATAAGCATCACATGGATGCTCAACATAAGGCAAGAAAATAAATGAAAAGTTTTGATTCATACAAAAATTAGGGATTTAGAAAGTTTGATGAAAGAAAAACAATGAAGAAATCTAAAGGAATTTATTAGGTTGACACTTTTCTTACTAAACCTAATAGTTGCTGGAAATCAATCCATCTTTGGAAATAGGCCCAAAAATGTTGATAATATGATAGAATGCACAAAACTGCTGGTACATATTAAGAGAATTTCTAGTTTGTTTTTTTGAAGCATAATCACAAGAAAGTAGATTTTTTAGAGGGTCAAAGAATGATTTGGGGAATTGGTAAGGCACAATGCACAAAAGGAGGATAGCCTCTAATATACACACTCACTTAATAGTATGCTACGAAGTCATCAATGTCATTACTTATATCATTTTTTTCATTTATGTATGAAATTGCATAAGGGAAAGTTTGTGGTGATAAAGGCCAATTGCATTTTCCTTTGATCGTGAGGTTGCCCTTTATGTAAATTCTATCTATTCTTTTATTCAGAGGTGATCCTGCTGTTCTCAATCATTTTTTGATGAACTTAATTGATTATTCTTATTGAATTTAAAATCATGTTAGGCATGGAATTCATGACCCAACATGGTATTGTGATCAATTGCTAGGAGGCAAAGGTGCACATCAAGATGAAAAATTTAGCTAACTTATAATTTTTAGTTAACTACTACATTATGATATTACCAACCATTTACAATTTTAGCTTTATTTTGTAATGGCTATATTGGCTGGCCATAATTCATATTTGATTCCTTACTTATGACAAAATGCTATAGAATACCCTTCCAGTAAGGGATTATCCCAACATTTTCTATAAGACTTTCTTCGCTTACCACAAGTTTGATTGTTAGAGTTTTCTATTGATTTGATGAATGGAGCCACTCTTATTACAAAGGCATCTTATTGATGTGATGAGTCCAACATTGTTTGTTTCATCTTGTTGAAACTTCATTTTAAATGACTATGATTTACCAAAGCAAATTAGTATAATTAATAATAAATTATTGTTTACATACTAGACAATTATAAGTTTGAGCTAAAATGAAATTAATTAGTCTAATTCTATATAGCCAAATTAAAGAAAATTGAAGGTCACAGGAGAGGAGAGTTAGATCTTTATCAACATGTATCAAAATCAAATACAAAAAGTTTAAGTTAGGTAAATTTTTTGCTAAATTAAAAATAGCTAAAGAAAAGTAATCAATTAGATGGAAAAGTTCTATTCTAAATGCTAAGGAGAATGACTATAACAACCTCGATATTTATATCAAGTGCAAATAAACTTTTCTTATAAAATGCACCAAAATACAAGAAAATAAAAAATTTAAAAATATTAAAATAAATATTTAATTAGATAGATTTCATTGAGACATGTTAATGTTCTTTATTTTACCTCCATCACTCCTCATTTTTAATTACTATAAATTTAAAAAATAACTACACATAAATAATGATAAGTTATTGCAATAATGTTAAGTAAATATATATCGAATCTAAACAGAGATAAATGTAAGCAAAATATTGCAGCCAAATCAAAAGAACTTTAATGCTAATACTAGAGGAGAATTAGAGTTTAAAAGTAATGCAATCAAATCAAAGTAAAAACTTTAAGTTCTGTGATAAATTATATAGAAGCATTACATTCCAAGATGCTATAAGGATCAACTGTAATCTTCTTAATCATCAAATCATTAAGATCACGAGTTGCATTCCAAATGAGGTTCGATTGAGACATAACCAACATCATTTAACCTTTCTTCATAAACTTTTTCAAATTAAAAGATAATTTTTATTTACAAATAAATTTTAGTGTTTTTTCATGCTTTTCGATTCAATATTATTTGTACATGATTTGAAGATCAGGGATATTACACATGATCTCCTTAATATATTGGAATATGACTTTCTCATTCAATTTATCTTATTTCCTTAATTTTTTTGCTTCGTTTTGGTTATGTTTTGATGCAACTAAAATTCTTATTTATTGTGACCATAACATCCTTTGATTTGGCTATGTTACACTACTTCAATTTATCTTGCTTTAGCTTTAATATATAGTTTCTTACTATTAAAAAATAATTTATTCTTATTTATGCTTATCTACTTTTGTAATTTGTAGTTATTATAAATGAGTTAAGATGTAGATGAAATAAATATTATTAGACAGATCTTGATTAGCTTTATCAAATTAAAATTTTATTTCTATATTTTTAAGTACTTTATTTACTAAAGCTTTCGCATGCATAGTGAGACATTTCGATTTGTACCAAATTTGTGCAGAATGGTAGTACACATGATCTCCACAAACTCTTTGCATGCAACTTTCTCTAAAAATTTATTTTATCTCAAAAATTGTTTTGCTTTAATTTTGTTATTTTCTTAGTATCAGTAAATCTCTTCTCATTTGAAAATTAAATCACTTCGATTTCCTTATACCACACTGTTCCATTTTATCTAAATTTAGCTTTAAGATATATTTCCATAATATTAAAAAAACAATATTTTGTTATTTATGCTTATTTATTTTATTAATTGATAGATATTCAAATCAAGATCAGATTTTGGGGAAACAAGCATCATTGAACACATCTTGATGAGCTCTATTAAATTAAACATTTATTTTTAAATATTTTAAAATTTTAATTTTCTCAGGTTTTATCATTCTTTTAAAAATATTTCAAACTTTTTTCTAGTTCTGTGATCGTTAAAATTCACTTATCTTAGAATTCATCTTTGTTTTGATAATTTATCTTTTTTTTTCAAATATTTTCCTTTGATTTGTTTATATTACTATGAAACTCCATTTTCTATGACATTTATATCACTTAGATTTTGGTACATTATATCACTTTAATTTATTTTATTTCAAATTTAAAAAATATTTTGTAATATTAAATTATATTTTTTATATTTATTCTTTTTAGTTTTCTAGTTAACAAAAATTCTTTATCAAATCTAATTGAGATGAGATAAATATTGTGAGAATTTTCTCAATAAATTTCTATCAAATTAATTTTTTTATCTTTCTAATATTTTACTATTGGGTTTTATCAACCTTTTTGTGTCATTTAAATTCATACATGACTTGGTAATCAGAATTGTTCTGCTAATTGTCCTTAGTATCTAGCAATGAATCGTTACTTTAGAAATTGTAATTTTTTTAAATGTTTTCTTTCATTTTTATTTTTTAATATGATTTAAATTCATTTTATTTTGTTACACTTTGTTATTTTAATTTAAATTATTTTAGATTTAATATATGTCAACTTATTACTAAAATAATCTTTTAATATTATTTATTTTGGTAATTTCTAGTAATTCTAAATGAGGTGTAATGTGAACAAAACATAGGTCATTGGATTAGTTTTGATGAGTTCTATCAAACTATATATACTTTTTCAAAAGATTTTTAATATTTTATTTCTTTTAATCTGTCATGTTTTACGAGTCATTTAGACTTGTGCTTGTTTTGAATGTCGATGATGTTATACTCATTGTCCATATTTTAAGCAATGTGGTTTTAATACATAATTTATCTCATTTCTTAAAATGTTTTTCCTTGATTTGGTTATATTATGATAAAAATATATATCTTCTCTCATGTCAGCTTTATATCACTTTTATTTTGATTATGATACATTATTTTAATTTACCTCTCCTTAGTTTTAATATATTAATTGTTAATTTTAGGTTAATAATTTATTATTATTTATTCTTTTTTTGTAGTTCATAACAATTTGAAAAATGATTCAATGAGGATGAAAAGAAATATTTTTTTATAATTTTAAATATTTTATTTAAAAAGGTTTTAACATGTTTTTTGTGATGACTTGATTTAAACATTATTTTATGATAGAGTTTTCTACACTTGATCTCTTTAATGTCATGGAGTGTAACATTTTCAATTAATTCATCTTATTTTTTTAGGTTTTTTGTTCGATTTGATTATATTTTAATGTAAGTCCAAACGTCCTCTCTAATGACCATTACATCCCTTTGATTTGATTGCAATAAATTATTTCAATTTTTCTCATTTTAGTGAAATTATTTTTTTAATATTAGAATATTAGGTTATTATTATATATGCTTTTTACTATGCAAGTTTAAAATTATTATAATGAAGTCTAAAATGAGATGAAAAAATGTCATTTATGTTTTGTTGAAGAGCTTTATCTAGTTAAATAACATTTTTATATTTTTAAACAGTTTTTCTTTTCAGATGTTGGCTTGCTTTACATGTTATTTCAATTCATACACGATTTAATGATTGAGGCTATTACACTAAATGAGACAAATTATTTTGGAATGTAACTTTCAAAAATAATTTGTCTCATTTCTTCAATTTTTTGTTTTGATGTTTTTATTTCATTATAATTCTAAAACATTTGTTGCATGAGCCATATATGTCTACATTTTTGTTATATTACATTTCTTCAATTTAACTAATTTAACCTTTAATGCATATAAATTTAATATCTAATTAACATTATCTTATTATTTATGATTATTTGCTTTAGTAATTTTGAGTAATTCCAAAACATATCTAAAATGAATGTCATGGATTTGTATTATCAAGTTCTATATGATTAAATTTTCATTTTTATATTATTAAATTTTTTATTTTATATGGTATTTGCACTCTACATGAGATATTTAATCCAAATTGACATATTGATTAAAGACGTTATGCTCGATCACCTCAGTATCTTGGAATGTAACTTTCTTATACAATTTACATTATTTATTCAAAAGTTTTTCTCTGATTTTGTTATATAATTATGAAACTCTAATCCTTCTCCTTTAAGGACAATACATCATTTTGATTTCATAACATTATGTTACATCGATTCATCTAATTTCAAATTTAATATATCTTTTCATAATATTAAAAAACGATTTTTTTCCATTAACTAGACCTTTTAAATTTTAGTATTTTGGAGAAATTCAAGATGTGCTTTGATTGAAAAAATAGGTCATTAAACTCATCCAAATGAGCTCTACTAATTAAATATTAATTTTTATTATTTTAAATACCTTATTTTTTAGGGTTTGGACAATCTTTGCAAGACAAATGGACTCGTTTCATATTTGATGATCAAAGATGGAACACTTGAACCCTTTAGTATCTTGGAATGCAAGTTTTCATAACAAGTTATCTCATTTCTTCAACTTTTTTATTTTAATATGCTCTTATGTAACTTAAAATTTTCTTTAAAATGACCTTTAAATTAGTATAATTTGGTACCATTATAGTTTTTAAATTTTTCTTATTTTAGCTTTAATATATGTTTTATTCAACTTAAATAGATAATTTAATACTAGTTTTGCTTATTTAATTTTGTAAACTTTATTTATTAAGAACAATGCCTGATCAAGGCAAAACAAATCTTTTTGGACAAATCACGATGAGTTATATCTCATTAAGTCTTAATTTTAAAATTTTTAAATATGTTTTAGTAGTTTTGCATGCTTTATTTGACATCTCAATTCGTATTTAACAATTGATAATATCACACTTAATGTCCTTAGTATCTTTGATTAAAAATTTATCATATAGTTAGTGTCATTTCTAAAATACTTTCATTCTACTTTTTATGTATTAGTATGAAAAAATATCTCTCCTCCTAGGTGAACTTAAAATCACTGCAATTTCTTTATACTATATTGCTGAAATTTATTTTGTTTCATCTTTGTTACATTTTGTTTTTATTTTTTGTAGTAACTATATGCAAGGTTAGAGTGAGATGATAAAAACTTTTGTTGGAAGCATCTTTACTAGCATTACCAAATTAGGTAATTTTTTTATATTTCTATTTTTTTATTTTATAAAGATTTGGCTTACTTAATAACACATTTGGATTCATACTTGATTTGATGATTAAGAATATTATTCTTGATTTGAATTTTATGAGTCATTGATTATGTTATATTATATTATTTTTAATTTATTTTTTTCTATTAACATTAATTTTTATAATTTCAAAATAATAATTTTTTTATTTTTTGTTTATTAAATTTGTTAATCCATAATAAAACAAAATGAGTTCTGATTGAGAAAAAAAATTTGTTGGACACATCTAGATGAGTGCTATCAAATTAAATATTCAACTTCGTAATTACTTTATTTTCCATCTTTTTGGCATGTTTTAAGAGACATTTTGATTCGTACATTGTTATATAGTTGAGGATGTCACACCTAAACTCCTTAGTATCTTAGAATGCCATGTAGTTTGCCATATTTCTACAAATGTTTTGCATTAATTTTGTTATATTATTGTCAAAGTCTCCTTCTCCTCAAGAGTGGGGTTAATGTCGCTATCATTTGCTTATATTTTAATGCTTTAGTTTCATCTCATTTTCCTTTAACATATGATTTCATATATTAAAATAATAATAAATTATTATTTATTATTATTTATTTAGAAAACACATAGTAATTTCAAACACTTTTTACTGCAAAAAAATAGACATCATTGTACTTATTTTAATGAGCTCCAAAACAAATGGGATATATTAAAGATGAAATAAATGTCATTGAAATTTTCTTGATGTGGTCAAGCCAATTAAATAATAATTTGTATATTTTTAGAAATTTTATTTATAATATTTTATGTTTTTGGTGACAATTTGATTGATACTTGATTTTATGATCGAGGATGTAACATTTGAATATTTTAGCATCTAAGGATGCAACTTTATAATAAATTTAATCCCATTTGTTAAAAGTTTTACCTTAGGTTATTTTGTAAGAACATAAAAATCTTATTATTCATGTATGTTATCTTTTTTGATAGGCTTTTATTAGATTCCTTTGATTTATTTTATCTTAGCAACATCATATATTTACAGAATATTTAATTAATAATTTATTATTATTGTTTTTTTAATTTGATAATTTATAGTAATTATAAATAACCTCTTATCAAGTTCAAATAAGCATCTTTTGACTCATCTTTATGAGCTTTATCTAGTTTCATATTAATTTTTAAATTTCTAAATATTTTATTTTCTAGGGTATTTGCATGCATTAGTGTCATTTTTAGTATTACTAGATTTGATGATTAGATATATTGCATGTGATCTCATTAGTGTCTTGGAATGCAACTTTCATGTATAATTTATTTAAATATCTAAAATTTATTTCTTTAGTTTGGTTATACTACTATCTAACTCTAAACCTTATATCATTTGACTTGTTCATTGCTTTGATTTTGTTATGTTACATTGCTTTAATTTAGCTCATTTCAACATTATCGTTTATTTACATAATATTAAAATAAAAAGTTACTATTATTTATGCTTATTTTCATTATTAATTCGTAGTAATTCTAAAGCTTGTTTGGTTAAGATGACAAAGATGTCATTGGACTCATCTAAATAAGCTCTATATAATTAAATATCCATTTTTATACTTTTAAATATTTTATGTTCAAGGGTTTTGGCATGCTTTACAAGTCATTTTTATTTGTACATGATTTAGTGATCGAGGAGGCTACACCTAATCTCCTTAATATTTTTGTATTAACGTATCCCACTAAATTAATAACATTTCTTTAAATATTTTGCATTTATTTGGTTAGATTACTACATAACACAAACTTATTTCATATGACCTTTATAATGATTTTATTTGGTTATATAATATTTCTTCAATTTATTTTATATATATATATATATATATATAAATATATGTATAATACATTATTTAAAAAATTATTTAACATTATTTGTTCTTATTTAATTCAATAATTCATTGTAGTTCTAAGTGGCATGTCATATTGGCAAAACAAACATCACTGGACTGCTATAGAAAGTAATTTTTCATATAATTTATTCATTTTCTTCGTATGCCTCACTTTAATTTGGTTATTACTATGTTACATGAAATCTCTCATTTTGTGGTCTTTACATCACTTTGATTGAATTACATTTCATTGTTTCAACTTATCTTATTCTGACATTAATGTATATTTATTTAAGTTTAGAAAACATTATTGTTAATTAAGCATACTTTTGGTAAATTCCATAGTTACAAATGAGGTTCGATTGGGATGAAACAAATATTATTTATCTCATCTCCATGACCTCTATCCATTAAATGAAAAAGTTTTATTTTTTAAAACTATTTATTTAAAAGTATTTCAGTATGTTTTCAAAGACATTTTGAATTGTATCTAATTTAATAATCAAGAATGTTGTACTCAATTAATTTAGCATTTTCAAAAAAAACTTTCACTATTGTTTTTCTCATTTGATTTGGCTATATTTATTCTTAACTTTAATTCTACACTTGTATCAAATTTGAATTTGATTTTTATTGTTTTACATTTTTTCAATTTGTGCCATTATAACTTTAAGTTATATTTACCTGATATTAAAATAATCATTTATTTTTATTTAGGCTATTTTTTTGGAAATTAATAATAATTCCAAATTAAATCAAATCAAGATGAAACAAATTTACTTGTAATCATCCTAATGAGGACTACAAAATTAACATTTTTTCATATTTTAAAATATTTAATTTTCTAGGTTTTTGGAACACTATATTAGACATTTTGATTTGTGTCATATTTAAAGATTGTGGCTGTTACACTTAATCTGCCTAGTATCTTGTAATGCAACTTTCTCATATGATTTATGTCACTTCAAATTTTTCATTGTGATAAGGTTATACTAAAAAGTTACTCTAAATCTCCTCTCATCTAATAATTACATTATTTTTATTTCGTTATACTATCTTAAATTTGTTACAGCTTTAATTTATATTTTCTTAATGTTTAGATAATAATTTATGATTTTTTATATTCACTTTATAATATGTAGAAATTCTAGATGAGGTCCTAATGAGACAAAACAAGCAACTGGCCTCAACAAGCTCCATATCAAAATTGATTTACTATTCTAAATATTTTATTTTTTGGTGTTTTTAACACTTCATAAGAAACTTCAATTAATTTTGATTTGATGATTGAATGCACAATGCTTCATCTCCTTAGTATCTTCAATGCAACTTTCATGAACAATTTATCTCATTTTTTCAATGTTTTATTTTCATTATGTTTTCCTACCATGAAACTCTAATTGCCTTATTATGTTGCCATTGCACCGCCTTAATTTTGTTATGTTGTATCATTACAATTTGTCTAATTTTAGTTTTTTTAAATATATTTACTTAATATTAAATAAAATATTATAATTTATGATGATAGTTTTTTAGCAAAACATAGAAATTCCTAACAAAGCCTCATAAAGAAAACATAATTGTTGTAATATTTGTATGGTTTAGTCTTATCAAGTTAAATATTCATTTTCATAATTTTGTATATTTTTTTTTGAGTGTTTTATCATGCTTTATAAGCTATTTTAATTTGTTACATATTTAATGATCACAGAGGTTAGCCTTAATCTCCTAATGGGATTTAAACTCTAAATCTCATCTCACATGACCTTTGCATTGCTATAAATAAGTAATATAATATTTCATCAATTTATCTAATTTTGGTATCATTAAATATCTATTTGAGGATTAAAACAAAAACTTGCAATTATTATATGCTTATTTGCATTATTAATTTTTTTGTATCTTTAAATGTGGTTTGATGGAGATGAAAAAAATATTGTTGGACTTATATTAATGAGTATTTTTTAATTTTAATTTTTTATTATTTTAAAAATGCTATTTTTTATTGTTTTTTACACTTTATGTGATATTTTAATTTGCATCATATTTAATGATCAAGGATGAACTACATGGAAAACCTAGTACCTTATATTATAATTTTTTATGAAATTTATCTTCTTTCTAGTGAAGATTCACTTTGAATTACTTGTAGTACAATGTAACTAAAACTCTCCTCTAGTTTGACCTTTACGTTGCTTCGTTTTTGATAGATTACATTGCCCTAATTTATCTAACTTCTATATGTTTTATATATTTACTTAGTACCAAATAAAAAATTTATTCTTAGTTATTCTTATTTACTTTAAGAATTTATAGTAATTCCGAATGACATCCAATCTAGACAAAAGAAAATCATTGAACATGTCTCAATGAGCTCCATTATATTAAAAAAAATCATTTTCATATTCCTAGGAATTTTATTTTCTACCACTTTGGTACAACTTATAATATTTTTTTATTCATAACTAATATCATGACCAACAATATAACATTTGATCTCTATAATATTTGAAAGGAATGTTTCCCCTCGAATTTATCCCATATCTTCAAATTGTTCACTTTAATTTTATTATGTTGTAATTAAACTCAAATCTTTTCTTGTGTGACTTATATATTACTTTTATTTGTTATATTATATTTTCTTATTTTATCTCATTTAAACTTTAATATTGATATACTTAATGATATCATAATGATTTAGTATTCTTTGTTCTTATATAGATAGGTAATTCGTAGTAATTGGAGTTGAGGTACAATTGAGACAAACTAAATGTCGTTAGATTCATCTTGATGAGGACTATTCAATTAGATATTCAATTAAATATATATTTAAATATTTTTATTTTTTAGTGATTTGGAATCTCTTAAGACATTTTAATTTTTATTTGGTTTGATGATTGATGTTGTTACACTTCGTTTCTTTAGTATGATTGGATGCAACTTTCACATAAACTTTTTCTTATTTTTTCTAATTTTTGCTTTCTTTTGGCTATATTATAATTAAAGTATAATTCTATTATCATGTGACCTTTATATTCCTTAGCTTTGCTTATATTATAGTTGTTCAATAGATCACATTTCAAATGTATTATATATTTACATAATATTAAAAAACATACTTTTGCTTGTGCTTATTTATTATTGAAATTTTGAATAATTGAAAATTATGTCCAATGGAATCGAAATAAACTTTATTATGCTCATCATGTTGGCTTTATCAAATTAAATATTAATCTTTTTAAGATATTTTATTTTCTAAGGTTTTGCATGCTTTACACTCAACCTTCTTTATATCCCAAGATGTACCCTTAGCTCATAAGTTTTTCAATTTCTTCATGTTTTTTAGTTTGGTTTGATTTTATTCTAATGTAGTTTTAAATCATTTATTGTGTGGCCTCCATAAGCTTTTAATTTGGTTTTGTTATATTGCATCACTTAATCTCTTTTCAACATGAATATAAGTTTACGTAATATTAAAATAAAAATTTATTGACGTTGATGCTTATTAAATGTGGTAATTTATAAAACTTCAAGAGTTTGTTTGATCAAGAAAAAATAGACATAGTTGGAATCGTCTCCATGAACTCTATCAAATTAAAAATTCTTTTTAACATTTTAAAATATTTTAGTTTTAGTATTTTTGCATACTTTATGGGTCTTTTCAATTTAGTCTTGATTTTACATTTGATCTCCTTAATATCTTGGAATGTAAGTTTCTCATATGGTTTATATAGTTTCATTGAATCTTTTCCTTTTATTTGGTTATAAAAGTATATAAATCTAAATTTTGTCTCATGTGACTTATACATCACTTTGAACTAATTATTTACTTTAATTCATCTTGTTATAATTATAATATACATTTACTTGATATTAAATTGTTCTTTTTTCTTTCTATATGCTAATTTACTTTTGTTATCCACAGTAATTCCCAATGAAGTATTATTGAGATGATAAACATCACTAACTGAGCTGGTAATGCTCTATGGCTATGATATGAATTATGATACATTTCAATTTTTGGCCAGTTTTATCAATATTATTACACTTGATCTCCTTAATCTTCTAAATGTATCTTACATGTTCAATTTATGATATTTATTGAAATTGTTTGGTTTAATTTGATTACATTGCAAAGAAACTTTAATTAACCCCACTTGTGTCCTTTACATTTGTTCAATTTATCTTGTTTTAGCTTATTATATATTTAATTAATATTAAAATAAAAATTTATTAATATTTATGCTGATTTACTTTACATACATAAAGTGATTACAAACAATATGAGCCTTAGACGAAACAAACATTGTTATAATCTCTTAGATACGTTATATAAAATTAAATATTCTTTTTATAATAAAAAATATTTTATTTTCTATATATTTGGTATTTTTTTAGAATATTATTCAAATCTTATTTGATTAGATTGTTAAGGATGTTACTTTATATCTCACTAGTATTTCAAAAAAAACATTTTTCATACAAATCAATTTGTCTTCAAATTGTTTACTTTGAATTGGTTTTGTTGCAACAAAACTCTAATTCAAACCTCTTGTTACCTTTGCATTGTTGTTTTTTTATTTTGTTAAATTTCTTTAATTTATCTCATTTATGCTTTAATATATAATCGCATAACATTATATTAATAATATATTACTACTTATATTTATTTATTTTTTGTAATTTGAATCAACTCTAAATAAGGACCAATCGAGGCTAACAATAATCATTTGACTCATGTTGAAGAGCTCTATCTAATTAAATATTCATTTTTAAGTTTTAAATAATTTTTTTTTATGGTATTGTTATGCTTAACAAGTTATCTTGAATGATATAAGATTTCATTAATGAGGATGTTACTCTAACTCTCTTTAGTAAGCTTCAATTCTATATTCCAATATAATTTATGTTATTTCTTGAAATTGTTTTCTTTAATTTTGGTATATTACTACTAAACTCAAAATCCTTTATTTTTTTGCCTTTAAACCACTAACATTTTGTTATTTTATTTTACTTCAATTATTCTTATTTTATCTCTAATGCATAATTACAGAACAATAAAAGCAAAAGTTTTTATTGTTTAAGTCTATTTATTTTGTTAATTCAAAATAATTCCTTATATTGTCATGTAAATCTCATCTTCCACCAAGTGTCCTTAACATCTGATTAATTTTATTATCTTACATTACTTCAATTTGCCTCATTTCACCTTTAATATATATTTACTTGATATTATAATAATAAGTTGTTATTATTTGTGCTTATTTGCATTGGTTATTCTTGATAATTTCAGACAAGGTTCGATCGAGATATAACAGAAGTCAATTAGGATTATTTAGAGTAGCTCTATCTAATTAAATATTCATCTTTATATAATCAGAGTTTTTATCTTCTAAGCTTTTAACATATCTTACAAGTCATCTAATCAATGGTGGTCTTGCAATCAAAGATGTAACACTTGATCTCCATGGTGTCATTGATATTTAGCTTTCATTGTTTAATTTGTATCGTTTCATAAGATGTTTCAATTAAATTTTGTTGTCTTTCTTACTATATAACCATAAAAGCAAACTTATGTAACCTCTAAAAGTTTTTTATTTGATTAGCTTACATTACTTCAACTTTTCTCAATTCAACTTTAATATGTATATATACAATAAATATTTAAAAATTAATTTTATATTTTTTGTTTTTATTTTGTTTCGTAATTCCCCATAACTCTAAGAAATGTCTGACTGAGATGAATTAAGAATAATTGGACTCCTCTAGATTATCTCTATTTATTAAGATATATATTTTTAAATGATTGTTACTTTGGCATGCTTTGTGTGGTATTTTAATTTGTGCTTAATTTGGCAATTGACAATATTACTTAAGATCTCAGTCGTATCCTGTAATAAATTTGTTCAAATTATGTCTAATTTTTTTCAAATTTGTCACTTTGATTTGGTTATATTACCATGCCATTTTGAATCTCTCATAGTGTGGCCTTTATATCGCTTTCATGTAGTCTATTACATTCATTCAATTTATCTTTTTTTAATTTAATATATATTTATTTATTATTATAATGATAATTTATTACTACTTCTAAATATTTACTTTTTTTATCTTGTCCTAATTTCAAACAAAGCCCCATTAGGATGAAATGAACTTTATTGTTTTAAGTCTATGACATCTATCCAATTCAATAATTTTTTTTTGTATTTTAAAATAAATTAATTTCTAATGTTTTCGTATGCTTTATGAGAAATTTTGACACATACCAAATCTAATAACTCGACCCCTTTTGTATCTCACAATGCAACTTTCTTGCATAATTTATCTTATTTATCCAAATCTTTTGCTTTGAGTTTATTATATCATTATTTGCCTTGAATCTCATCTTATGTGAACTTTATTTTACTTTTATTTGCTAATATTACATTGCTTCAATTTATCACATTTCAACTTTAATTTGTATTTACATAATATTTAAACATTTATTTATTATTCTTTATCCTCATTTGTTTTTGTAATTCATAGTGTTACAATTAAGGTTCAATTGAGACAAAAAATTTGCTAGACTTATCTTGATGAGTAGTATCTAATTAAATATTTAGTTTTATTTTTTTAAATATTTCTTTCTATGGTTTTTACATGCTTCATAAGTCATTTTAGATTTTCCTTATTTGATGATTGAGGCTACTATACCTTATATCCTTAGTATCTTGGTATACACCTTTCTGTTATACAATTTAATTCATTTCTGCAAATTTTTTCTTTGATTTGGTTTATGTAACTTTAAATCTCCTTACATATGACATTTACATCACTTTAATTTTTTTTATATTATATTTCTTAAATTTATCTATTTTAAACATTAATAAAATATATGCTTAATATTAAAAAATATTTTTATGTTTATTTTGTTTGAAAGTTGCAATTATTTCAATTAGGCCAAAGTTGGAGAAAATTATAGTCATCTACCTTGTCTCAATACAATCTCTTCAATTAAATAATCTTTTTTTGCACTTGTCTAGATATTATATTTCATATAGCTTAGGTTTAAATTATGAGAGATTTCAATTTGAACCATATTTAATGATAAGCATATTATTGAATATCTTTTTAGAATACTAGAATGTAACATTTTTCTACAGTTTATCAAATCTCATAAAATAGTTTTGTTGTAATACTTTGATTTATTTTTTCTCATTTAAGTTTTAATGAATATCAACCAAATTTAAATATAATAATTTAGTATTATTTATGCTTATTTACTTTGTCAAATCATAGCACTTTCACATGCTCCCAATTAAGAAGAAAAAAACATTGCCTGAGTTGTGTCGATGACCATTATCAACATAAACATTCTTTTCTCTATTTCTTAGTATTTTATTTTGTAAGGTTTTGACATTCTTTAGGAGAATGTTTTAATCTTACTCTTTCTAATGATCAAAGTTGTTACACTAGATTTCTTTAGTACCTTTGAATCTAACATCCCAATAAAATTTATCTCATTTCATTAATTATTTCTTTTAATTTTGTCATATTACAGTGTAACTCTAAATCTCATCATATGTGACCTTTATGCTTCTATTTTGGTTGTGTTATATTACTCCAATTTATCTCTTTTCAACTTTAATTTATATTTACTTAATACTAATAATAATTTATTGTTGTTTATGCTTATTTAATGTTGCAATTCACATTAATTTCGAATGAGGTCTTTTCAAGAAGCAACAATTGCCAATGGACTGACCTTGATATGCTCTATCCAGTTTAACATTAATTTGTATTTATTTAAATATATTTATTTTCCATAGTTTTTGTTTGTTTTGCTTTCTATATTTGATAATGAATGATATTACAATTGATCTACATAGTATCTTTTATTACAACTTTCTTATACAATTTATTTTATTTTTATGAATGTTTTGCTTTGCTTTATTTATAATATTATGAAACTATAATTGTCTTCTACTGTGTTTTTAATCGTGCTTTATTGTTTTATATTACATCACTTTAATTTATTTAATTTTGTTATTTTTTAATATTTACTTATTATTAAAATAATAAATTATTATTATTTATATTTATTTTCTTATTAAATTAAAATAATTAAAATAGAGTTTTTATTTAGATGGAAGAAATTAAATGAAGCACTCCAGAAACAAGAAACAAATGTCATTCAACTCATCTTAAGAAGATCTATCCAATTAAGCAATCAATTTGATATATTTTTTTATATTTGTTTTGAGGTTTTGTTATGTTTTATGCGTTAGTTCAATATGTACCTAATTTAACTATCAATGATGCTACAATGGATCTTATTAGCACCCTTTAATTGTACTTTCTTATATGAGTTATCTCATTTTATTAAACATTTTTCCTTTGATTTTGTTATATTACAATGCAACTATAAATCTCTTATTATTTTGCCTTTACATTGTTTTGATTTTGTATATTATATGATTTCAACAATTCTTATTTCACCTTTAATATATATTTATTTAAAATTTAAAAAAAAATTTGTTTATTTTCTTATTTGAATTATCAATTTGGATTACCTTAAAAAAGGTCTAATCAAGATGAAACAAACTTCTTTAGGGATGTCTTGATAAGCTCTATCCAATTAAATCTTTTGTTTAATAAATATTTAGAAATTTTATTTTCTAGTGTGTGATATTGATTACTTGACAATTTTATTGATAACCTACTTTTACGAGTGAGGATATACACATGATCCCCTTAGTGTCTTTGAATACAACTTTCTCATATAATTTATGTAATTTCTTCAAGTTTTTTTGTTATGATTTAGTTATAATACTATGTAATTATAAATCTAATCTCATGTGACTTATACAATATTTTTATTTAGTTATTTTATAATGCTTCAATTTAACTTATTTTAGCTCTAGATAGCTTAATTAAAATAAAAATAATAATTTTTTATTTTTTATCCTATTTATACTAATAATTCATGGTAATTCCAAACATGGTCTGATCAAGATGAAACAAATGTCTTTGGAATTGCCTCGAAGAGTTCCATGCAATTAAATTATTTTTTTAAAATTTTAAATAATTTTCTATCTATGACGTCTTCATACTTTATGGGATATTTTGTTTTCTTCATAATTGAATGGTAGAGAATATTACACTAAACCTCCCTAATAATTTGGAATGCAACTTTGCCTTAAAATATATCTAGTTTGTAAATGTTTTCATTTTGATTCTATTATATTACAATGAAACTCTAATTCTTCTCTCATGTGACCTTTACATTACATTGATTTGGTTGTATTAAAATTCTTTAGTTTATCTCGTTTCAACATTTTAATATATTTACTCATTTATGAATAATAATTTATTGTTATTTATTATTTTTTATTTTTGTCATTTTTAGAAATTCTAAACAAGATCTGCTTGAGATAGTACATACATCATTGCACTCACCTTGACATGCTCCATATAATTTAATGTTCATTTATAAATTTTGCAATATTTTTTTTATATATATCTGGTATGTTTTATGAGACATTTTAATTCGTAGGTAATTTTATTATCTAGGATGTTATAGTTAGTTAGCTTTGCAAGTATTTCAATTTGTACTTCATTTAGCTTTTGAGGAAGTTACCTTACATTCTTTAGGTTCATGAAATGTTATTTTCCTACACAATATATTTATTTCTTCAAGTATTTTTGCTTTGATTTGGTTATATTACTATGCCACACAAAAGGTTCTCTAAGGTTGAGTTTGCATCATTTTTATTTTATCATAATATAATTTATCTATTTGCCTCTTTTCAACTTTAATATATGTTTACTTAATATTAAAATAATAATTTATTATTATCCATATTTACTTGGTTAATTTGCACTTTATGATCTTTAAAATACCAAATGTTACTCTCAAAACATAGTACTTTTTCCTTCTCTTATAATAATACGTCTATGATGGATGTATTTGGTAGCTGTTCTATCAAATTTTACTTGAATGTACTCTATATTTTTTATACTAATGTCCATGTACCCTAGTGTGATTACTAGCATCTTTTTTTCCTATTCACAACTTCATATTTTTATAGTAAATCACATCACCTTATGTATGGTGGTCAAGCTTTATAGTTTCAATTCACTACCAAATGAATCCAAACTTAATGATAACATAACTATTATTCCTAAATGTTAACCAAGTTGTACTTGTATAAAAATGATTTACTATTTTAGCTTTTTCACACTTGCACCCCAAGAGCTATTTCTATAAGATTATATAATACATTTGACAAAAATCACAACGTCCAACTTTTGTAATCAAGACATTATAATAGTTTCTTAAATAATCACATCATACAATTTGACTTTCATATTGCATGACTCTAATAACACATAAATAGCAATGGTCTAACTTTTTTACGTGATTTTAGCAAGCATTTAATCGAAAGAATAAAATGGGAAAAATATACATTGGCTATAAATTTTTTAGGTGTAGCAATATGGATATGTTCTTATGAAATTAGGATGGCATCATTATATGCTCTTCTTGAATGTACATATAGACCATCGCTTTGAAAACATTTCATGGCGAATAGATTTTCTAGATTTTTTTGACAAGATGGAACCAACAATGCCAATAGACTAGGATAGCATCACATGGATTCTCAACATGAGGCAAGAAAAATAATGAAAAGTTTTAATTCAAACAAAAATAAGAGATTTAGAAAGTTCGATTAAAGAAAAACAAAGAACAAATCTAAAGGAATTTATTAGGTTGACACTTTTCTTTCTAAACCTAATAGTTTCTGGAAATCAATCCATCTTAGGAAATAGGCCCAAAGATGTCGATTATGTGATAGGATGCACAATGGTGCTAGTACATATTAAGAGAACGTTTACTTTGGTTTTTGGAAACCTGATCAGAAGAAAGTAGATTTTTTAGAGGGCCAAGAAATGATTTGGGAAATTGGTGAGGCACGAGCCACAAAAGGAGGCTAGCCACTAATATATGCACTCACTTAATAGTAGGCTATGGAGTCATCAATGTCATGGCACATATGCTTTTAATCATTTATGTATGAAGTTGCATAGGAGAGAGTTAGGCCAATGGCATTTTCCTTCGATGTTAAGGTTGCTCTTTATGAAAATTCAATCAAGTCTTTGAATCAGAAGTGATCATGTTGCTCCTAATAATTTTTAGATAAATAGATTATGATATTACCAACCCTTTACAATTTAGTTTTAATTTGTAAAAGCTACATTGGTCTGTCAGAATTTTTATTCAATTCCTTACTTATGATGCAAATGGAATAGAATACCCTTTGAGTGAAGGATTATCCCAACATTTTCCATAAGAAATTCTTGGTTTATTACTAGCAAGGTTGTTAGAGTTTTCTATTGACCTCAAGAATGGAGGCACTCTTATTACAAAGGCAACGTATTGATGTGATGAGTACAACAATGTTTGTTTCATCTTGATGAAACTTCATTTTAAATGACTATGATTTACAAAAGCAAATTGGCATAATTAATAATTAATTATTATTTAAATGCTAGACAATTATATGTTTAAGCTAAAGTGAGATTAATTAATCTAATCCTATAAAACTAAATTAATGTGAATTAAAGGTCATAGGAGATAAGAATTAGAGATTTATCATAATGTATCCAAATCAAATACAAAAAGTTGAAGTGAGGTAAATTGTATGGTAAATTAACATTCTAAGATGCTAAAAAAATCAAGTGTAAAATCCTCGATGATCAAATCAAGTACAATATGAAATGTCTGGTTAATGGTGCAAAGAAAAAAAAATAATGTATTTCAAAATATAAAAATAAAAATTTAATAAGTTAAAGCACATTTAGATGTGTCTAACGACATTTATTTTCTTTCTAGTAAACCTCATTTTGAATTATGATAACTTACAAAATAAATAAACAGCCATAACTAATAATAAATATTATTTCAAAATAAAATAAATATATTTTGAACTTTAATTGATATAAAATGATGCACAACAATATAATAAAGTCAAAGTATAGGTGAATTAGTGTTTTATAGTAATATAAACAAATCAATTTAAGATAGTTAAAGAAAAGTAATTAGTTAGATGGAAAAGTATTATTCTATAATGTTGAGGAGATCAACTATAACATCCTCTATATTTATATCAAGTGTGAATAAAATTTTCTTATAAAATGTGCAAAAATATAGTAAAAAAATTGAAAATATAAAAATATAAAAATATAAAAATTAATATTTAGTTTGGTAGATCTCATTGAGACATGTTAAATGTTTTTTATTTTGCCTCCATCACTCCTCATTGGAATACTATAAATTAAAACGTAATTAAATATAAATAATGATGCATTATTATAATAATGTTGAGTAAATATATATTTAAGCTAAACAGAGATAAATTTATGTGGTATATTGTAATGAAATCAAAAGAACTTTAATGCTAATACTAAAAAAGAATTAGAGTTTAAAAGTAATATAACCAAATCAAAGTAAAATCTTAAAGTTATGTGATAAATTATATCTAAGCATTGTATTCCAAGATGCCATAAAGATCAACTGTAATCCTCTTGATCATCAAATCATTAAGATCAAGAGTTACATTCCAAATGAGGCTCGATTCAGACATAACCAACATCATTTGACCTTTCTTAATGAACTTTTTCAAACTAAAAAATCATTTTTATTTACAAATAATTTTTAGTGTTCTGTCATGCTTTTTCATTCATTATTATTTGTACATAATTTGATAATTGAGGATGTTATACATGATCTCCTTAACATATTAGAATGTGATTTTTCCATTAAATATATCATATTTCCTTACTTTTTTGCCTCAATTTGGTTATATTTTGATGAGTCTAAAATTCTCATTTATTGTGACCATAAAATCCTTTGATTTTGTTATATTACACTACTTCAATTTATCATACTTTAGATTTAATATATATTTTCTTAGTATTAGAATAACAATTTATTCTTATTTATCCTTATTTACTTTGGTAATTCATAGTTATTAAAAATGAGTTAAGATTAGGATGAAATAAACTTTGTTGGATAGATCTCGATGTGCTTTATCAAATTAAAATTGATTTTTATACCTTTAAATACTTTATTTGCTAGAACTTTTGCATTCTTAGTGAGACATTTTTATTTTTATCGATCTCCATAGACTCTTTTAATGTAAATTTCTCAAAAAAATTATTTTATCTCAAAAATTGTTTTGCTTAGATTCAATTATTTTGTATCACTAAATCTCTTCTCATTTGACAATTAAATCATTTTAATTTTGTTATACTACATTGTTCCATTTTATCTAAATTTAGCTTTAGCATATATTTCCTTAATATTAAAATAATAAATTTTTTTTATCATTTATGCTTATTTATTTTAGTAATTGATAGATATTCCAATCAAGATCAAAATATAAGGAAACAAGCAACATTAAACACATTGCAATGAGCTCTATTAAATTAAAAATTTATTTTTATATTTTTAAAATTTGTATTTCTTAAGATTTCAACATTCCTTTAAAGACATTTCAAACTTCTTTTTTCTAAATTTTTTTTATTATTTCACGTGATCCTCTTAGTACCTTGGAATTCACCTTTTTTTGATAATTTATCTTATATTTTTAAATCTTTTCCTTTAATTTGTTTATATTACTATGAAACTCTAATTCTCTTTTCTTGCGACATTTACATCACTTACACTTGGAAACATAAGATCACTTCAATTTATTTCATTTCAAATTTAATAAATGTTTTTAATATTAAATGATTTTTTTAATGTTTATATTCTTTTTAGTTTTCTAGTTAGCTAAAATTCTTTATGAAATCTAATTTTGATAAAATAAACATTTTTAGAATTTTCTCAAAAAATTCTACCAAATTAAATTTTTTTAATCTTTTTAATATTTTACTCTAGTGTTTTATCAGCTTTTATTAGTCATTGAAATTACTATGTGACTTGGTAATAACAATTGTTATGCTGATTGTCCTTAATATCGAGCAATGAATCGTTATCCTAGAAATTGTGGTTTTTTGAAACTTTTTCTTTCATTTTATTTTTTTAATATGATTTACGCTCCTTTTGTTTTGTAACATTGTATTATTTCAATTTAACTTATTTTAGATTTAATATATGTTAACTTCTTAATAAAATAATAATTTAATATTCTTTATTTTTGTAATTTCTAATAATTCTAATTGAGGTGTAATGGGAACAAAACATATGTCATTAGACTAGTTTTGATGAGTTCTATCAAACTATGTATTCTTTTTTGAAAAATTTAAATATTTTATTTCTTTAATTTTGTCATGCTTTATGAGTCATTTAGACTTGTGCTTGATTTGATGATCGATGGTGTTATTCCCATTGTCCATATTTTTAGCAATGTAGTTTTAGTACATAATTTATCTTCTCTAATGTCACCTTTATATCACTTTTATTTGGTTATGTTATATTATTTTAATTTATTTCTTTTTGTTTTAATATATTTTTAGTTAATCTAATGTTAATAATTTATTATTATTTATTCTTCTTTTAATATTTCAAAACAATTCCAAATGAGATTCAATAATGATAAAACAAGAATGAAATGACTAGTCTAGCTACGCTCCATCAAAATAAATATTTATTTTATAATTTCAAATATTTTATTTAAAAATGTTTTAACTTGTTATTTAGGATGACTTAATTTATACATTATTTGATGATAAAGAATATTACACTTGATCTCTTTAATGTCATGGAATGTAACTTTTTCAATCAATTAATGTTATTTCTTATAAGTTTTAGGTTTGATTTGGTTATATTACAATGTAACTCTAAAACTCTACACTAATGACCTTTACATCAGTGTTATTCAATTATAATAAATTATTTTAGTTTTTCACATTTTAGTGAAATTATTTTTTTAACATTAAAATATTTATTTATTATTATTTATGCCTTTTCACCATAATGGTTTAAAGCTATTTTTAATAAAGTTTAAGTTGAGATGAAACAAATGTCAATTATGTTTTGTTGAATAGCTTTATCTAGTTAAATAACATTTTCATATTTTTATACGATTTTTCTTTCAAGTGTTTGCTTGCCTTACATGGTATTTCAATACATACATGATTTGTTGGTTAAGGCTATTACACTTGTTCCCATTAGTATTTTGGAATACAACTTTCAAACATAATTTTCCTCATTTTTTTAATTTTTTTGTTTTGATGTTTATATTTCATTGTAATTCTAAATCATTTAATGTGTGACCCACATATGTCTAAATTTTAGTTATACTACATTTCTTCAATTTATCTAATTTAACTTTTGATATATATTAATTAAATATTAATTAATAAAATATGATTATTTATGATTATTAGCTTTAGTAATTTTCAGTAATTCCAAATCAAATCTAGTAAATATAAAATGAATGTCATGGATTTGTGTTATCAAGCTCTATCTGATTAAATTTTCATTTTTATATTACTAAATTTTTTATTTTCTATGGTATTGGCACTCTATATGAGATATTTATTCTAAAAAAATTTTTTTATTGTGGATGTTGCACTAGATCTCCTTAGTATCTTGGAATGTAACCTCCTTAAGCAATTTATCTTATTTTTAAAATGTTTTTATCTGATATATATATATATATATATATAATAAATATTTAAAAAATAATTTAATACTTTTGTCTATACTTTTTGATAATTCCCATAACTCTATGATATGCTTGATTGAGATGAAATAAGAATAGTTGCACTCCTTTAGACTATCTCTATCTATTAACATATTTATTTTTAATTATTTATAACATTGGCATGCTTTAGGCGATATTTTAATTTATGCTTGATTTGACAATAAACAATATTACTTGAGATCTTAGTGGTATCCTCTAATAAACTTTTTTGAATATATTTGTCTCATTTTTTTTCAAATTTGTCACTTTGATTTTGTAATATTACTAACATGAAATCTCTCATAGTGTGGCCTTTATATTGCTTTGATGTAGTCTATTACATTCATTCAATTTATCTCATTTTAATTTTAATAAATATTTATTTATTATTAGAATGATAATTTATCACTACCTCTAAATATTTACTTTTTTCTTGTGCTAATTTCAAACAAGGCCCCATCAGGATGAAATAAACATTGTTTACTTAACTCTATGACCTCCATCCAATTCAATAATCTTTTTTATATTTTAAAATAAAGCAATTTTTATTGTTTTGGTTGGCTTTACTAGAAATTTTGATGCATACCAAATCTAATGAAGGTTGCACTCAACCCCTTTTGTATCTCATAATGCAACATTCTTGCATAATTTATCTCATTTTTCCAAATATTTTTCTTTCATTTTGTCATATCATTATGTAGCTATAAATCTTAGCTTATGCAAACTTTTTTTAATTATATTTACTAATAATACATTGCTTCAGTTTATCGCATTTGAACCTTAATTTGTATTTACGTAATATTTAAACATTTATTTATTTTTTTAATCATCATTTGTTTTTGTAATTCATAGTATTACAATTGAGGTCAAATTGAGACAAAAAACGAATTTGGTTAAACTTGTCTTGATGAGTAGGATCTAACTAAATATTAATTTTTTTATTTTTTTTAAAATATTTCTTTCAATGGTTTTGGCATGCTTCATAAGTTATTTCAATTTGTGACATATTTGATGATAAAGGCAAGCAACTTTCTATTATATAATTTCAGACATTTCTTCAAAGTTTTTTCTCTGATTTGGTTTATATAACTTTAACTCTCCTCGCATATAAAATTTACATTGCTTTAATTTTTTTATATTACATTTGTTAAATTTATCTTTTTTAGGCTTTAATAAAGATATGTTTAATATTAAGTTTTTTTTATTTTTTGTATCTATCTTATTTGTAATTTGCAATAATTCCAAATAGTGTCGAATGTAAAGAAATTTATAGTCATTTACCTTGTCTCAACAACATCTATCCAAGTAAATAATATGTTTTTAAACTTGTTTAGATATGTTATTTTATATAGCTTAGGCATACTTTATGAGACATTCCAATTTGAACCATTTTTAATGATATAGCATATTATAGAAGATCTTCTTAGAATACAAGAATGTAACATTTTTTATAATTTATCAAATTTCATAAAATATTTTGCTTTATTTAGTTATATTACTATGTAACCCTAATTCTCTTATTGTGTAACTCTAACAACACTTTTATTTTGTTATAAAATTTGATTTATTTTTTCTCATTTAAGTTTTAATTTATATCTAACTAATTTTAAAATGACAACTTAATTTTTTTATGCTTATTTACTTTGTCAAATCATAGTACTTTCACATGTTGCCCAATTAAGAAGATAATAACATTGTTTGAATTGTGTCGATGACCATCATCAACCTAAACATTCTTTTCTCTATTTCTTAGTATTTTATTTTGTAAGGTTTTAACATTATTTGGGAGAATGTTTTAATCTTACCTTTTTTGATGTTCAAAGTTCTTACACTAGATTCCTTTAGTTTCTTCTAATGTGACCAACCTGCAAATTTTATCTCATTTCACCAATTATTTTTCTTACTTTTGTTATATTACTATGTATCTCTAAATGTCATCACATGTGACCTTTACGTTTCTATTTTGGATGTGCTATATTACTCTAATTTCTCTCTTTTCAAATTTAATTTATATTTACTTAATATTAAAATAATAATTTATGGTTTTTTATGCCTATTTAATGTTGTAATTCACATTAATTTCGAATGAGTTGTTTTTAAGAAGCAACAAATTTCAATGGATTGATATAGATATGCTCAATACAATTGAATATTAATTAGTATTTATTTAGATATTTTATTTTTATGTTCTTTTTCTATAGTTGATAATGAATGATATTACAATTGATCTACTCAACATCATTTATTACAACTTTCTATATAATTTATTTTATTTCTATAAATGTTTTTCTTTGCTTTATTTATTATACTATGCAACCATAATTCAACTCTTGTTTTTTCTTCATGCTTTATTATTTTATATTACATCACTTTATTTTATTTAATTTTATATTTTTTTATATTTACTTAATATTAAAATAATAACTTATTATTATTTATATTTATTTTCATAGTAATTTAAAATAATTAAAACTGAGTTTCAATTGAGATGAAACAAATGTCATTTGACTCAACCTAATAAGTTCTCTTTAATTAAATATTCAATTATATACATATTTTAATTTTTTAATATTTTTGCGACTTAAAAAAGTTTATGAAACATTTTAATTTATACCCAATTTGATAATCAAGACAATTACACTCTATCTCTTTAATATCTTGGAATGTACCTTTCCTATACATTTTTTCTTAATTCTTTCAATGTCTTTTAATTTAGATATATTACTATGAAACTCTAATTATCCTCTCTTAAACTTTAGTTATGTTACATTTGCTCAATTGATCTCATTTCTTCTTCTATATATATTTATTTAATTTGTATGATTATTTACCTTGCTAATTCATTCTAACTCAAAGCGATGTCTGATTAAAAAAAGCAAATGTCACTCGCCTCATCTTAAGAAGATCTATCCAATTAAGTAATAAATATTATATACTTTTTTATATTTTATTTTTAAGGATTTTTCATGTTTTATGTGTTATTTTGATATGTAACTAATTTAACTGTCAATGATGCTACAATATTTCTTATTAGAACTCTTTAACGTACTCTCTTATAAAAGTTATCTGATTTTAATAAACTTTTTCCTTTGATTTAGTTGTATTACAATGCAACTCTACACCTTTAATTTATGCTTACGTAAAATTTAAACAATAATTGCTTTTTTTTCTTATTTAATTTGTTGCTTTGTATTACCTTAAAAAATGTTTAATCAAGATGAAACAAACTTCATTCAAGATGTCTCGATGACTTCTATTGAAATAACTTTTTTATATTATAAATATTTAGACATTTTATTTTTTTGGTGTGTGGTATAAATTACTTAACAATTTAGTATCATTGAATACAACTTTTCCATATAGTTTATGTAATTTTTTGAAGTTTTGTTTTGTGATTTAGTTACAATACTATGTAATTATAAATCTGATCTCATGCGACCTATAAATCACTTTGATTTAGTTAGATTACAATGCTTTAGTTTAGCTTATTTTAGCTCTAAATATCTTTAATTAAAATAAAAATATTAGTTTGGAATGCAACTTTTCCTTAAAATTTATCTAATTTGTTCAACATTTTCATTTTGATTTTGTTATATTATAATGAAACTCTAAATTTTCTCTCATCTGACTTTTACATTACATTGATTTGGTTGTATTAAATGTCTTTAGTTTATCTCACTTCTAAATTGTTAAATATTTTCTCTTTTTTTAATGATAAATAATTTTTATTTATGCTTATTTACTTTTACAAATTTTGGAAATTCCAAATGAGATCTACTTGAGGTAATACATACATCATTACACTCATTTGGACGTGTTCCATAAATTAAATGTATGTTTCTAAATTTTGTAATATTCTATTTTCTACATACTTTTTATGTTTTATTAGAAGTTTTAATGCACAGCTAATTTTATTATTTAAGATGTTACACTTACTATCATGGAATGAAAATTTATTGTACAATTTATTTGTTTTCTTCAATATTTTTGCATTGATTTGGTTATATTTTTATGAAACACTAATTCTCCTCTTGTGTGACCTTTAAATTATTATTTTTTATATTATATTACTTTAATTTCACTCATTTAAGCTTTAAGATATAATCACATAATGGTAAAATAATCCTTCATTATTATTTCTACTTATCTAATTTTGTATTTAGTGGTAACTCCAAAAGTGGTTCAACTCATACAAAAAAATTGTTGGACACATTTTAAGGTGCTCTATCGAATCAAATCTCATTTTTAAAGTTCTAAATAATTTATTTTCAATAGCTTTAGTAAGCTCTACAAGTATTTTAATTTCTACTTGATTTAGCCTTTGAGGAAATCTCTTTATGTTCTTTAGGTTCTTGAAATTTTATTTTCACATACAATTTATCTTATTTTTTCTACTTTTTCACTTTTATTTTTTCATATTACTATGCAACACAAAATCTTCTCTCATGTGGACTTTACAACATTTTGATTTAATTTTATTATATTTTTTCTATTTGCTTCTTTTCAAGTTTAATATATATTTACTTAATATTAAAATAATAATTTATCATTATTATCCATATTTACTTTGGCAATTTGTGCCATACAATCCTAAAAATACCCAATGTTGCTCTCCAAACATCGTACTTTTTCCTTCTCTTATAGACATACTTGTATGATCGACATCCTTGGCAGCTGCACCATCAAGTTTTACTTGAATGAACTCTCCACTTTTGATACTAATGTCCATGTACCCAATCGTAATAAGCCTAGTGTGATTACTAGCATGTTTTGTTCCTATTCACAACATCATTTTTTTATAGTAAATCACATCACCTTATGTATGTGGTCAAGCTTTCTAATTTCAATTCACTAACAAATGCAACCAAAGTTCATGATCACACAACTATTATACTTAAATGTTAACCATGTTGTACTTGTACAAAAATGATTTACTATTTTAGCCTTTCACACTTGTATCCCAAGTGCTTTTTTTGTAAGATTCTACTGTACATTTGATTAAAATCATGATGTCTAATTTTGTAATCAAGACTTTATACTTGTTTCTTAAATCATGATATCATACAATTCCAATTTCATATTGCATGACTTTAATAACACAAAACTAGCAATAGTCTAACTTTTTACTTGAGTTTTACAAGCATTTAATTGATAGAATAAAATTGAAATAATATACTTTTGTTGTAACTTTTATAGGTGTAACAATATGGAAATGTTTATGTGAAATTTGAATAACATCATTATATTCTCTTCTTTGATGTACATATAGACCATGACTTTGAAAACATTTTGTGGTGAATAGATTTTCTAGATTTTTTGAGAAGATGGAACCAGCAATGCCTATATACTAGGATAAGCATCACATTGATGCTCAACTTGAGCAAAGAAAAAAAACGAAAAGTTTTGATTCATAAAAAAATCAAAGATTTAGAAAGTGCCATGAAAGAAAAACAAAGAAGTATAAAGGAATTTATTCGGTTTACACATTTCTTACTAAACCAATTAGTTACTGGAAATCAATCCATCTTTGGAAATAAGCCCAAAAATGTTGATAATGTGATAGGATGCACAATGGTGCTAGTACATATTAAGAGAATTTTTACTTTGCTTTTTTGACACTTAATCAGAAGAAAGTAGATTTTTTAGATGGTCAAGGAATGATTTGGCGAATTGGTGAGGCACGAGCCACAAAAGGAGGCTAGCTACTAATATATGCACTCACTTAATAGTAGTATATGGAGTCATCAATGTCATTACTAATATTCTTTTATTTATTTATGTATGAAATTACATAAGAGAGAGTTAGTGGTGATAAAGGCCAATTGCATTTTCCTTTGATGGTGAGGTTGCCCTTTATTGAAATTCTATCTAGTGTTTGAGTCAGATGTGATCATGCTGTTCTCAATCATTTTTAGATGAACTTATTTAAATGTTCTTATCGAATTTAGAGTCATGTTAAGCATGGAATTCATAACCCAATATTTTATGGTGATCAATTGCTAGGAGGCAAAGGTGAACTTCACGAGTACAAATTTAGTTGATCTTCAATAATTTTTAGTTAACAACTACATTATTATATTACCAACCCTTTACAATTTAGCTTTAATTTATAATGGCTATATTGGTTGTTTGGAATTCATATTTGATTCCTTACTTATGACACAAATGCTATAGAATACCATTATAGTGAGAGATTATCCCACCATTTTCTATAAGACTTTCTTTGTTTACCACTAATAAGAATGTTAGAGTTTTATATTGAGTTGATGAATGGAGCCACTATTATTACAAAGGCATCATTTTGCAAGGCTCTAAATGAACTTCAAATGTTTGAGGTCCCATTGTAAAATGTGGTTAGTAAGAGATTTTTACCCTAGTTCTTCACCAAGGCGAGTTTCTATTCCCACCTTTTGAAAGAAGAATTGGGGATTCAGCACACTACCAAGAACTTAAAAAGGTGACTCTTACAAATTATTATCCACTATCATACATAAATGATTTAAGTAATCAATAATAGGGTATATGATAACTTTTAAATATTAACCTTTAATGTGGGTTTCATCAAATAACAACTAGGGAGGACATCCCAAATAAAGCTTTCAAGACTTAACTTATACATTTCGAGTTACAGTTTTACATTTTGACATATCCAACACACCAATGATTTTTGTGGACCGATTTGGTCATGTTTTTCTGGCCAACTTACATTAGTTAATCATTACATTTGTTGATGACATTTAAGTGTACTATTAGAGGAAGAGCTACATGCTAAGCATCTCCATATTTTTTTCGAGTTTCTTAAAAGGAAGTTACTATATGCAAATTTTTCAAAATCCTCCTTTTTATTCAAATTTGTTGGCTTTGAAGCTCTCATTTTTTGTGCAACAAGAGATACAATAGTTCTTGCAAGGTGTGTGCTATTAAAAACTAGGGACATTGGATTATTATATTGGAAATTCATAACCTTTTTAGGCCTTTAGAGGTTTTATCACATGTTTTGTCCTAGCATCTCTAGAATTGTAACACCCTTTTCGCAATAAGATAAGAAAGGAGTTGCTTTTTTTTGTTTGGCCATGTTTAGCAAAACATTTCTAGATTAAAATGTAAATTGATTCTAGCCACTTTTTTGCCATTAGTAGAGCACAAAAAGCCAATCCACATGTTTGCAAATTGAATACAAATTTCCTCAGTGTTAGTCATTATATAGGTTAGCCATGTTATGTTCTATGCCTCAAACGATTGGCTTGACCATTTTCTAGTTACCTTGCTCATGGCTTATATTATGATTTATTATGGTAGATAGTGTCCCTAAGCATCAAGCATTAAGGAAGAGCATATTAATGGTGCTTGAAGATTGTGATAAAACATTCACATTCAAATATGTAAAGAATCTACATAAAAGATTGAGTACTACTCATTAATTTTACATGGCTAACCATACTTAGACCATTAATCATCTAGAGAGTTTAATACAAAATTTAGATCATCTTTTGAGACTTGGTGCATAGTCTAACTCTAGATATTAGTTTAGACATTTTCCTTTTCTAAAATGTTTGTAAAACAACTACTATTTGCCATTGGCTTGGCACCACACAAGGCTTTATATGGACAGTGTTGTAGACCATTATTATATTGGATAGATGACCAATCCTTGTAGGTGTTTAGTCCTATGATCATAGGTGAGTCTATTAAGAACATTTAGAAATTGGAGATATGGTACATAAGATAAACCTAATGTAATGACTATTTATTTTTTAAAAAGTTTTTCAAATTAAGATTCAGGTACATTGGACCCTATAAAAATATGGAAAAGATTTGGTCCATGTTAGATACACTTTTGTTTAAAGATACTATAGTTGGGATACATTTTGTTTTCCATATATCTAATTTGAAGAAATAAGGGCTAGTGTAATCTCATGTCCTTGAAATGAAATCTAAGATTTTTTTAATTACAATTAGATGAGTCCTATACAAAGCACCCAGTTGGGTTTAGTAGTAGGACTTTGATAAATCAATGTCTACTTATGATCAAATTTCTTTGAAACAACCATGATGAACGAAAGGCTACTTGAGAGGTGAAAAGCCAAATTCGATAAAGATGACCAAGTGTATTTTCTTTATTTCTAGGATGGAATCCCAATTAAGGTAGTTAAATTACTATCTCTTTTATAGCTAACCATGGTACATTAATTAAATCCTGATTTATTAAATTAATAGTTGTAATGTTTTAAACCAACTTTTCTAAAATATGTTATTAATGAGAACTATATAGGGTGATGATAATGATCATATAGTATGACGAGGAAAGAAATTAGGTTGAAAGTTTAATTGTGAATATTACATGGAACCTTGAAATGTGGTTATCGCATAAGACACATCTTATTTATTAAATCTTTTTTATTTTGATTTAGTTATATTACAAGGAAACTCTAATTCTCCTCTCATGAATAATTACATTACCTTAACTTAGTAGTATTACATTGCTTTAAGTTTTCTAATTTTAGATTTAATATATATTTACTTGATATTAAAATTAAAATTATTGATTATTTATACTTATTTATTTTGATATTTTATAATAATTCCAAATAAGGTTTAATGGAGACAAAATAAATGTTGTTTGACAAATCTGAGCACAAAGAAAACAAAAAATTTATTTATTTTTTTATTTAAATATTTGTTCTAGTATTTTAATATTGTTTACGAATTATTACATCTTATACCTGATTTAACACCCAAGGGTGTTACACTCGATCTCTCTAATATCTTTAGATGCAACTTTCTCGTATAAATTTTCGTCATTTTTTCAAATATTTTACTTTGATTTGCTTATAAAACTATGAAACTCTAAATCTCCTCTCCTTTTGCATTTACAATGCTTTGATTTTTTTATATTATATTGTTTTAAGTTCATCTCATTTTAGCTTAAACAAATATTTTCTACATATTAAAAAGGAATTATACTATTAATTTTTCTTATTTAATTTTTGTAATTCACAATTATTTTCAAATCTGTTTGATCAAAATGAAATACGACTTGTTGGACTTATCTTTCCAAGATCTAGCTACTGAAATATTAATTTTTTAACTTTTTAAATATTTAATTTTCTAGTATTTTTCAGAATTGTATGAAACATATTTATTTGCATTTTTTAATGATCAAGAATGTTCATTACATCTCCTTGTTAGCTAAGAATGTAACTTCACCATGATATTTTTCTTTTTTTCAAATTGTTGGCCTAGATTTGGATATATTTTATTGAAACACAAAATATCCATTCATTTAACCATTAAATTGATTTGATTTTGCTATATCATATTTCATATATTTATCTTATTTCACCTTTGATTTATTTCTTCTAAATATTAAAGTAATAGTTTATTACAAATAATTTGTATTTACTTTGGCAATTCCTCATAGTACTAATTTAGTTCTGATCGAAATGAAAATAACATCATTAGACTCATCCCTGTCAGCTTTATAAAATTAAATATTCATTTATAAGTACATATATATAAATATACTATTTTGACCTGCCTTATGAATCCTTTGGGCTAGTACTTGCTTTTATTGTCGATGATGTTATAGTCAATTCTCTTTATATTTTGGAAAGAAACTATCTATAAAATTTATCTCTTATAATCAAATGTTTGAGTTTTATTTGTCTATATTATAATAAAACTCTCACTGTCCTCTTAGGAGACCATTATATCATTTTGATTTAGTTATATTACATTACTTTAATTTATTTTAGCTTTGATATATACTTACATTAAAAAAATTGATTATTATTTTTTTTGTTTTAATTGATAATTCATAATAATTCGAAAAAACATTTAATGGAGATAAAATAAATTACTAGACTTACCAAGATTAGCTTGATGTAGTTAAATATTCATATATTTTATATTTTTAAATTTTTTTCTAATATTTTTTGCTAAATTTGGGAAATATTTCATCTAATACCTGTTTTGATGAGTAGGAATGTCACACTCAATCTTTGTAGTATCTTACAATGCAAATTTTCCTTATAATTTATCTTATTATTTTACTTTTTAAATTTATTTATAAAACTATGTAATTCTAAATCTCCTCTTGTGTGACTTTTACAATGCATTGATTTGGTTATATTACATTTTCTATTTATCCAATTTTAACATTAATATAACATTTTTATATTTAAATAAATTATGTGATTTTATTTTTTCTTTTTTAATTTAGTAATTCACAATTTCTCTAAATGGGGATTGATTGAGGGAAAACAACCATCATTGGACCTGCCTTGTTCAGATCTATCAATTGAAATATTCATTTTAAAATTTTTTAAGAAAAAATTAGACAAATTTAAGTAAAATATTCTAAAAAAAGAAATATAAAAAATGAAAAGATAGAATAATTATTATTTCATAGTAACATAACAAAACTAAAGAAAAAAAATTAAAGAAATTGGATAAGTAATATAAGAAAAATACACCACAAAATTCGACAAAGATCGAATGCAACATCTTTGGTCAAAAAATTATGAATAAAATAAAATACATTATAAATCATATAAAAACATTCTGGCATAAAATTAAAAAATATATACTTAATTTTATAGAGTTTGCTTAATTATGCCCAATAACATTTATTTCATTACCATCAAATCGTGTTTGGAATTACCATAAATTACCAAACCAAACAAATGTAATTAATAATAAATAATTATTAGAACATAAATAAAATTGCATACAAGCTAAAATAAGACAAATTAATTCCAATTGATATTACCAAACCAAAGTGACATAGAGATCCAAACAAGAGAAGAATTATAGTTTTGTAATAATAACACCAACTCAAATTAAAATATTTAAAAATATGAGATAAATAGTATGATAAAGCTATATTTTAGGATACTATGCAAATCAAGTGTAACATTCTCTGTTGTAAAACCAGATACAATTTATCAAAAAGAATGCCATTTTGAATTTCTATCAATTTCCAAAAAATAAGCATAAAAAATAATAAATTATTATTTTAATACTAATGATACATATATTAAAATAGAAATGATATAAATTAAAGTAAAATGAAAGAAAAATAGAAGCAATTTAAACATCACAAGAGAGAAGATTTATAGTTACATTCTAATATAACCAATTTAAAGTAAAACATTTGGAGAAATAAGATAATTATAAGAAAAAAATTACATTCTATGATACTAAGAAATCAAATGTAACATCTTTAAAATGATGTATTAATGGAAATATCTTATAAAACAAGATAAAATTTTTAAAACTAAAATATCTAAAAATATATAGAAATGAATGTTCAATTGGATAGAGCTCGTTAACACAAGTCCAATGAGAGTTTTTTCATCTCCATAAAACCTCATTTGAAATTACAATATATTAACAAATTTATTAAACACAAATAATAATAAAATATGATGCAATATGAAGTAAATATATATTAAAACTAGAAGTTGATAAATTAAAGCAGCGCAATGTAATAAAGAAAATGTGATGTAAAGGTAACATGAGAGAGGAATTAGTGCATCATTGTAACATAACAAAGTTAGTGAAATTCTTTTTAAATGGGATAAATTTTTTTTAAAACATAGCAATGTATCAAAATGTGTTAATCCAGAGTTAAATTGTTGAACATCAAATTAATTACAAATAATAGTATTTCACAAAATGTAAAACCCCTAAAAAATAAAAATATTTAATAACCTTAAAATTAAGATTTAATTGGATAGAACTTATCAAGGCTAGTGACATAACACTTTCTTCATCTAAATCAAATATTATATAGAATTTTTTTGAATCACTAAATGAAATAAGCATAAATAATAATATAGAATTATTTTTAAAAATTTGTAAATATATATTAAAATTGGAATGAGACAATTTGAGGCAATTTAATATAAGAAAATAAAAGTAATGTAAAGTTCATATTAGAAGAATTTTAGAGTCACATAATAACACAATCAAATCAAAAAAAACAAAACAACGAATGGCATAAACTATATGCGAAAGTTGTATTCCAAGTTATTAAAAAGATCAACTGTAATATCCACTATGGCAAGATCAGATGCAAATCAAAATTTCCAAGAAAACTATGACCAAATAATAAGAAATTACACAAATTAAAAAATAAAAAAATGAATTTTTAAAATGATAGAGCATGATCAAATGTGTTCATCAATGTTTGTTCATTAGAGGTAATTTGGACTTATTAAAAATTATTAAGTAAACAAGTTTAAATAATAATAATAATAATAAAAATAATAATAATAATAATAAAAGTAAAAATAATAAGTAATACTTATTAGAAATGAAATGAGATGAATTGGGCAATGTAATATAAAGCAAGCAAAGTGATGCAAATGTGAACTATGGAGAGAATAAGAGTTTCACATTATTGTAATGAAATCACATAAACAATTTGAAGAGATTAATTGATTTGTATCGGAAAGATACATTAAGACATACGAAGGAGATTGATTATAACATTCTCAATTATCAAATTAGGTATGAATCAAAAAATCTTATAAACTACTAAAAAATCTAAAAAACAATATTTAATAATAAAAAAGGAATATTTAGTTGAACATAACTTATTAAGACAAGTCTAACAATGCTTGATTTGTCTCCATCTAGCCACATTTGAAATTACTAGTAATTATCAATATAAATAAGCATATGTAATTATAAATTAATATTTTTTTAATATGAAGCATATATATGTATGTGTGTGTGTGTGTGTATATATATATATATATATATATATTAAAGTTAAAATTTGATAAATTATAGTAATATAATATAAACAAATCAAAGCTATTTGAATGTGACACCCTAGGAGACTTAGAGTTGTTTCATAATTAACTAAATTAATGAAAAACATTTTAGAAAATCATATATTTTATTTTGGAAAAGTACTATCAAAGACTATAAGGAGTTTGAAAGCCACATCATCAAGCCTTAAAACCATAGAAATAAAAATATCAAAAAAATATTAAAATAAATATCTTGTTAGATAATGCTTTTGGAGACAAGTCTAGTAATATTTTTCTTATATAGTTTTGAACTAATTATTAAGTATAGTAACTTACCAAATTAAATTAATATAATTAATTATAAATAATTATTTTATAATAAAATAAATATAAGTTAAAATTGACAAGTGTTAAAAATAAATAATATAATATTACCAAATCAAAGACAAGTAAAAAAAATAGGTGAAGAAAACTAGAGTTCCATAGTAATAAATAAAATTAAAGTAAAACATTGGAAGAAATGAGTTAAATATAGTGGAAAGTTACATTCCAATAAACTAAGGAGAATGAGGGTAATGTACTCGATGATTAATTCAAGTCCAAATCAAAATATCTCACAAAAAATGTTAAAATCCTAGAAAATAAAATTTTTAAACAAAACATAAAAATAAGTATTTAACTTGGTAGAGCTCGTGGAGACTAGTCCAACAACATTTATTTTATCTCCAATAGACCTTGATTTGAATTGCTCTAAATTACAAAAGAATATAAATAAAATTAACAACAAATTATAACTTTAATATTAATTAAACATATATTAAAGCAAAAATAAGATAAATTGAACCAATATAATAGAACCAAATCAATATAATCTAATAGTCACATTAGAATATTTAAAGTTATATTGCAATATAAATTACTCAAATTAAAATATTTGATAAAATAAGATAAATTTTGTAGAAAAATACATTGTAAGATACTAAGGAGAAGGGTGTAATATCATTCATCATAAAATAAGGTATAAATTAACATATCTTATGAAGCATGTTAAAACCATAAAAGTTAAAATATTAAAAACTATACATAAAATGGACTACTTAATAAATATTATTTCAATATTTAGTGAATATACTGAAAAACTAAAATTAGATAACTTGTAGTACTGGAATATAACTAAATCAAAGAGGTGTAAAACTTATAAGGGAAGCAAATTAGAGTTTCATAGTAATATAATCAAATCGAAGAAAAACATTTAAAGATATTTGATAAGTTTTACATTAATGGAACATGACAGGATACTAAGCTGATCGAATGTAACATTGCTGATCACGAAATAAGTTATAAATAAAAATGTATTATAAAACATGCAAAAACCTTTGAAAATAAAACATTTAATGATATAAAAATTAATATTTAATAAGATAGAGCCCGTTTAGATGGGTCTGATAACATTTGCAGAATCTCGATGGAACCTTGTATGGAATTATTATAAATTGCTAGAAAATAAAAAATAGTAATAATAAACTGTTATTTTAATATTATATATATATATATATATATATATATATATATATATATATATATATATATATATATTACACAAGAAATTAGATAAACTAAAGCAATGTAATATAACAAAATCAAGGTAATATAAAAATTAAACTTACAAAGTGCTAATTTGAAGCAATGTAATATAATTGAGCTAGAGTAATCAAAAGATCACATTAGAGAAAAATAAAGTTTTCAAGTAACATAAAACTAAAAAAATTGAAAAAGAGATTATTTTTGTAGGAAAGTTATGTTTTAATATACTACGGAGTTCAAGTGCAACAACCTTGAATGTCAACTAAGTGACAAATCCAAATGCCTCATAAAATAGGTATATAATCGTATAAAACATTTAAAAAATACAAAAATGAATACTTAAATGAATAAAGCATATCGAATTGAGTATAACAGCTGTTTTTTCCTCTCTATTTGATAAAATTTGGAATTATTGTAATTTGCCAAAGAAAAGTTAGCATAAATACAAATAAAGTATTATTTTAATACTAACAAATTTCATATCAAAGTTGGCATGAGACAAAATGAAGCGATTTAAAATAACCAAATCAAAGTGACCAATTTTAAGAAATGAGACAATTTAAAAGTAAAAGTTGGATTCTATGATTCTAAAGCGATGGAGTATAACTTCTTCTATCATGAAATCAGGTACAAATAGAAATGACACATAAAATTAGCAAAAAACTAAGGAAAAATGTTTTATAAATATATAAGAATGAATATTTAATTATAATAAAAAATTTATAATATTTTTTAGTTATATTTACATAGCTGTTATTTATCTTATTTTATCTTTAATATTCTTTAATTAATATTAAAATTATTTTTATTATTATTTATGCTTAATGAATTTGATATTTCCTAGTAATCCTTAATGAGGTTTAACTGAGATTAAATAAAAGTCAATGCATTGTCTTAATGAGCTATTTCAAATTAAGTATTCATCTTTATGTTTTTAAATATTTTTTGTCATGGGTTAACAATGCTTTACATGGCATTTCAATTCATATTTCATTTAATCATTAAGGATGTGCCACTTGATCTCTTTTATATCTTGGAATTTACCTTTTAAGTAAAATTTATTCATTTATTCAAGGTTTTTTCTTTTATTTTATCTTATTACTATGTAACTCTAAATCTCCACTTATGTGACCGTTATGTTACTTTGATTTGAAGATATTATATTGTATCAATTTATCTTATTTTCTTTAATATATATGTACTTAATATTAAGATAATAATTTCTTTTCTTTTTACTACGATAATTGATAGTAATTCTGAATGATTTCTCATATATACAAACTTGTTAGACTCATCAGAATGAGTTATATCTAATTAAGCATTTATTTTTATTTATTTGAATATTTTTTTAATAATTATAACATACATTTTGAAAAGTTTTTATTTTTTTTTAATTTGATAAACAAGGATGTACGCTACAACTAATTAGTATTTTAGATTATAACTTTTACCATAAAATGTTTTTCATTCTTCAAATTTTTCACTTAGGACATTTACTAAGTGACTTAGCTCCCCTTTTATATGACCATTACTTTATTTCATTCCTTTTCTAAACTTGCTTCAATTTGACACATTAGAGATTTAATATGTAATTATTTAATATTGAAATGTTTATTTTTATTATTTTACTTATTTACATTAGGAATTCATTGTGATAATAAATTAAATCTGATAGAGATGAAAATGAAGACATTTGAGTCATCTCGATATGCTCTATCTAATTAAATATTCAATTTCTTATTTTCTAAAGTTTTATTTGATTTTTATTTTTGCAAACTTTATTAGCCATTTAATTTCCTTTAAGATTTGATGATTGGCAAACTCAACCTCTTTAGTATCATTGGATACATCTTTCTCGTACTATTCATCCCATGTGTTCAAATTTGTTTCTTTAACTTTGTTATATTATTATATTAATATAATTCTCTTCTCATGTGATGCTTACTTTGTTTTGATTTTTTATTATATAATTCTTCAATTTATGACATTTCAAGTTCAATATATATTTACTTGTTATTAAAAAAATAATTTTCTATTCTTTCGATTTATTTAGTTTTGTTATTTCTAATAACTCCCATTGAAGACTAATCTTAAGAAAGTAAATGTTGTCAAGCTCATATCAATGAGTTTTATATAATTATATATTTATTTGATGATTAAAGATATTACACTTGAACTCTTTTATATCTTGGAATACAACTTTCTCATAAAACATATCGCATTTCTTCAAATTGTTTGCTTTCATTTGACTAAATTACTATGTAACTCTAAATCTCTACTTAAGTGAACTTAGCATATTATTTATAAGGTTTGATTACATTTCTTAAATTTATCTTGATTTATCTTTAATATAAATTTACATTATTTTAAATAAAAAATTATTATAATTTGTTCTCATTTGCTTTTCTAATTTATAGTAATTTCAAATGAAGTCTAATCAAGATGAAAAAAACAAGATTAGATTCATCCCATAAGACATTAAATTAAATATGTCTTTAATATTTTTAAATACTTTATTTTCTATTTCTTTAGTATTTTGTATAGGACATTTCTATTGTACATACTTCGATAATCGAAGAAGTCAAACACAATCTTGTTCTGATCTTAGACTTAAATTTCTTTATATATTTTATTTTAATCCTTCAATTTTTTACTTTCATTTGGTTATATCATACTACATCAATTTAACTAATTTTATCTATATTATATCTTTACTTAATATTAAAATCATGAAATTTTATTATTTATAGTTATTTCATTTTTGTAATTTCTAGTAATTCCAATCGATGTTCGATCAAGATGAAATGCTTTAGACAAGTCTAGCGACACTTCTTTTGCCCCAATCAAATCCCTTTTGGAATATTTGTTAATTAACAAAATAAATATGTAACAATAACAATGTTATTACTTTTATGTTGACTAATCTATATCAAAGCTAAAATGAGTAAAAGTTAAGCAAATATAATAACCAAATAAAAAAAATACAAAAAAATAGATAAATTGTATCATAAAGTTACATTCCATGACACTAAGACGATTAACTGTAACTTACTTTATTATAAAAGAAAATATAAATGGAAATATATGATAAACTATATCAAAATTATGGAAAAAAATATTTTAAAAAATAATAAAAAATATTTTATTGAATAGTGCTCATCAAGATGAGACTAATAACATTTGTTTTGTCACAACCTCACCTCATTTTCATTTTCTAAGTAACAAAATTAAATATTTTTAAATAATAAAAAATTATTATTTTAACATTATGTAATCATGTATTAAACCAAAAATGAGCTAAATTAATGTAATTAAGTATAACAAAATAAAAATGATGTTAGGGTTAACACATGAAGGGAATAAGAGTTTCATGGTAAATTAAATAATTCTAAGTAAACAATTTGTAGATATGAGGTAAATTATTTAGGAAATATGCATTCCAAGATAATAAGAGATTGAGAATAAAATCATTGGGCATCAAATCAGATAAAAAAGAGCCGTTTCAAGAAATATTGCAAAACCTTAAAAAAAATGAGACATTTAAAAATGTAAAAAAATCAATTCATTGAATAGAGCTCATCTAGAGTAAATAAGTATAAATAATAATAAATAATTTTATATCAGCTTATTTATAATAAAACTAACATGAGGAAAATTGATGCAAGCTAATGTTTCAAAATCAAAGTATGTGAATGTCACAATAGATGAGAATTTCAGTTTCATTAAAGTATAGCCTTATTGAAGAAACATTTTGAAAAAAAATTATAAATGTTACTAGAAAGTTGTACTCCATAAAACATAGAGGATTGCCTTTAAGGTCTTTGATTATCAAATTAAATGCAAATTAAAACGTCTTATGGAAAGTGCCAAACAAACTTTGAAAGTTAAATATTTGAAAACATTAAAATCAATATTTGAAAATAAAATGTTTCTTTTGTATCGATAAAACCTCATTTGGGGTTACTATGATTTATCAAATTAAAAAAGTGTACATAATAACTAAATTGTTGTTTAATTTTAAGTAAGTATAAATCAAAGTTGAAGTGAAATAAATTGAAGTAATATAGTAAAAAAAAATTAAGTATTGTAGGCATCACACAAAAAGCAAACTAGCATTCCATATTAATATAACATACCCAAAGGAAAAAAAATCAATAAATGTTGTAAATAATCTAATAATTTTTCAATCTAAGTTAATAACAATGTTGACTCTAACACCATTGATGGTTAAATAATGTATGAAACAAATTACAACATAAAGTGTGCCAAATTTATAGAAAAAATATTTATAAATATAAAGTTAATATTTGAATAGATAAAGTTCATTGAGATGAGTCTAATGAAATTTAATTTTATCTTAATCAAACCACCATTAGAATTTCTATGAATTACCAAACCAAACTAGTACAAATAACAATAAATTATTATTTAGTATTACATAAATATATAATAAAATTAAAATTAGAGAAATAAAAGGAATGTAATGTAACCAAATCAAAATGATGTAATGGTCACAGGATATGTGATTTAGAGCAACAAACTAATTAAAAAAATTGTAGCAAAAACTTTAAAAAGTGATATAAATTGTATAGGAAATTTCTATTCTAAGATATAAAGGAAATCAAATGTAGCTTCCTCTATGATAAAATGATGTATAAATCAAAATTTCTTGTGAAGTATGGCAAAACTCAAGAAACTAAACTATATGAAAAATATAAAAATTAATATTTAATTAGATAAAGTTTATTGGGATTACTCTTGTTTAAACCAATCAGCCCACATTTAGAATTACTAATAATCTCCAAACTTATAAGCCCAAATAGTAAATTAAACTAAATAATATAAATTAAACCAATGTAACATAAAAAAAAATCAAAAACATGTAAATGATGCATGAGAGAAAATTCAAAGTGACATAGTAATGCAATATAATCAAAGTGAAAATTTTCTAAAGGGATATAAATTGTACGAGAAATTTCCGTTACAAGACATTATGGAGATTGAGCATAACATCCTTGACCATCAAATAAGGTATTTAAATTTTTTACAAAGTTTTCCAATCCCCTAGATAATAAAAGATTTAATAACATTAAAATTATTATTTCTCAAGATAGAGTTCAACTACATGACTCTAATGAAATCTATTTTGTCTCAATCGAACCTTATTTAGAATTACTATAAATTACAAATTAAATAGGCATAAATAATAATAAATTACTAATTTAGTATTAAAAAATACTTAGCAAAGCATAAATGAGATAAATTATCGAAATGCAACATAATCAAATTAGTTGAATGTTGAAGTACATGAGAAGTGAATTTTTCATAGTAATATAATCAAATCTAAGAAATTTCAAGAAATGAGATAAATTATACAAGAAAGTTACATTTCATGATACTTGAAGAACAAAACCATAAAAAACATGTTAAAAAAATGTAAAAATTAGTATTTAATTACATAGAGCTCCTTGAACCATTTCCAAATAATATAAATATAAATAATAATGAATTGTTATCTTAATATTACGAAAAAATATATTAAAGTTGGAATGAGATAAAACGAAATAATATAACATAACATTATCAATGTAATATAAAGTTCACAAGAGAGGTGATTTAGAGTTAGATTATAATATGACAAAATCAATAAGAAAAATTAGAATTAATGAGATAAGATGTAAAAGAATGTTGTATTCCAATCACTATGGAAAACGAGCATAGTATGCTCCAACAACAAATTAGAAAGGTAGCAAAATAAATCCTAAAGCATACCAAACTCTTAGAAATTATAATACTACAAAACTTGAAAAAATAATATTTAGTTATGTTGAGCTCATTGGGATGTGTCAAAGGACATTTTTTCATATCAAAAGGACAACATTTTGAGTTATTACAAATTAAAAAATTAAACCAGCATAAATAATAATAAATTATTATTTTTAAATCAAGTATATATACATTAAAGATAAAATAAGGTAAATTGAAGCAACATAATATAAAAAACCAAATCTGAATGAAAAGTTTTGAAAAATGTGATAAATTATACTTAAATATTCCATACAAAGATATTAAAATATAAAAATGATTATTTAATTAGTTAGGGCTCATTGAAATAGCTCCAATGATGTGGGCTTCATCAGAAATGCACCTCATTTGGAATTATTACAAATTATCATATAAAATAACCATCAAAAAATTATTTATTTTAATATGAAGTAAATATATATTAAAGTTGAAACAAAATAAAATTGAAGAAATTTAATATAACCAAATCAAAATGGTGTAATTATCATGTAAAGGGAGAACAATAGTTTTGAAGTAATATAAGCAATTATATTGAATAACTTTGAAAGAGAGAAATTAATTATATGAGAAACTAGCATACTAAGATACTAAGGAGATCGAGTAAAACATTATCAATCAAACAATTTGATATGAATAAATATGTTTCAAAAATTATACCAAAAAAATAAAAAAATAAAATACATAAAAATTTACAAATGAATATTTAATTAAAAAAGGTCATCAGGGTAATTATAATGACATTTGTTTTGTGTCGATTAGATGTCATTTGCAATTACTATGAATAACCAAGGAAAAAAGTATAAATAATAGAAACTTATCATTTTACTTTTAAATGAATATTAAATGAACCTAAAACATGTAAAATTAATGAATTTTAATATAACTAAGTCATAGTAATGCAAAAGTTCAATAATAGAAAAGTTATATTTTGATGGCCATATAACCTAATCAAATCAAAAAATTAAAAAATAAGTTAAATTCCGAAAATATATTAAGTATAACATCATTAATCATAAAACTAGATATGAATTAAGATGTGTCATAAAATATTCCAAAAGCTGAGAAAGTAAAATGTTTGTAACTATATAATTGAATATTTAATAAGATTGAAACCATTGAGAAGAGTTGAATGACATTTGCTTTGTCTTATTTGGATGTCAAATATAATTACTATGAATTTCCAAAGTCATTAGACTTAAAATATAAATAAACATTATTTAAAATTAAGTAATTATATATTAAACTAAAATGAGATAAATTAAAATAATATAATATATCCAAAACAAACTGATGTAAATATCATATACGAGTATCATAAGAGAACATATTCTAAGAAAAGTGAAAATTGTTTAAAAATAAGGCCAATTATGTCAAAAAGTTGGATTACAATATACTATGAATATTGATTGTAATATTCTCAAATGTCAAATTAGGTAAAAATCAAAATATTTTATAAATAATACCAAATCACAATATTAAAAATATAAAACTAAAAAATTAATTAGATAAATCTCTTCAAGAAGAGTCCAACAACCTCAATTCCACCTTCATTAGATCACATTTAAAGTTAATAAAAATTAACGAAGAAAACAAAAAAAATGTTAACAAATAATTATTTTAATATTATGTAAATATACATTAAATCTAAAATGAAATAAATTGAAGCAATAATATATAGCCAAATCACTATGATGTAAAGAGTCAACCATAATAGATTCTGCGAATGCGCGACTGTATCCGCATCGTCTATTCATTTGTCTGCTTATGCGTATGAAACGGGAGTCGGGACCTGGATTGAAATGTCCGAATGAGGAGAAGACAACAAACTTTTAGAAGGTAAAATATTTAAAAATAAAAAATAAATATTTAATTTGATAGACCTTGATGTGATGAGTCCAACAATGCTTGTTTCATCTTGTTAGAACTTGATTTTGAATAGCTGTGACTTACAATAAAAAATTGATATAATTAATAACAAATTATTATTTAAATACTAAACAATTATATGTTAAAGCTAAAATGATATTAATTAATCTAATCCTATATAACCAAATTATAGTGAATTAAATGTCACATAAAATGAGAATAAGAGCTTTATCATAAGGTATCTAAATCAAATACAAAAAGTTGAAGTGAGGTAAATTGTATAGTAAATTATCATTCTACGATCCTAAAGAAATCGAGGGTAATATCCTTGATTATCAAATCTTGTATAAAATGAAAAGTCTAGTTAATGGTACAAAAAAATACAAAAATAAAATATTTAAAAATATAAAAATAACTATTTAATAAGATAAAGCTCATTTTGATGTGTACAAAGATGTTTATTTTGTTTCCATTTGGAATTACGGTAACTTACAAAAATAAATTGCCATAACTAATAATAATTTATCATTTGAATATAAAATAAACATATTTTATACTTTAAATGATATAAAATGTTGCACAAAAATATAACAAAATCAAATCATGGTGAATTAGATTTTTATAGCAATATAAACAAGTAAATTTAAAACATTTGAAGAAAAACAATCAATTAGATGGCAAAGTTCTATTCTAAGATAATCGACTATAACACCATCAATATTTATATTAGGAGTGAATCAAATTGTCCTATAAAAGTTTCTAAAATACAAGAAAATAAAAAGTTAAAAAAATAAAAATAAGTATTTAATTAGATAGATCTCATTAACACATGTTAAATGTTCTTTGTTTCATCTCTATCACTCCTCATTTGGAATTACTATAAATTAACAAGTAATTAAACACTCAAAGATGATAAATTATTACAATAACGTTAAGTAATTATATATTAAGCTAAACTAAGATAGCTTTTGGCAATATAATGTGACCAAATCAAAAGAATTTCATGGTTAATACTAGAGGAGAATTCGAGTTAAAAAGTAATATAACCAATTCAAAATAAAAAACTTGAGTAATGTGATAAATTATTTGGAAGAGTTTCATTCCAAGATGACATAAAGATCAAGTGTAATCTTCTTAATCATCAAATCATTAACATCAAGAGTTGCATTCCAAATGAGATTCGATTGAGACGTAACTATGGTCGTTTAACTTTTTTAATGAACTTTTTCAAACAAAAAATTCATTCTCTATTTATAAATACTTTTTAGTTTTTTTCATTCTTTTTTATTCATTATTATCTATACATGATTGGCAATCGAAGATGTTACACATCATCTCCTTAATATTTTGGAATGTGACTTTCTCATTTAATTTATCTTATTTCCTTAATTGTTTTCTTTGATTTAGCTATATTTTGATGAAACTCAAACTCTCATTTACTATGACCATAACATCCTTTGATTTGGTTATATTACACAACTTTAATTTATCTTATTTTAGCTTTATTATATATTTTCTTAGTATTAAAATAATAATTTATTCATAGTTTTTCTTATTTACTTTGGTAATTCATAATTATTAACATGAGCTAAGATCAAGATGGAATAAACATTGTTGGACACATTTCAGTGAGCTTTATTAAATTAAAAATTTATTTCTATATTTTTAAATACTTTATTTACTTAAACCTTTACAGCTTACTGAGACATTTTGATTTGTAACAAATTTGTGAAGAATGGTAGTAGACTCGATCTCCTTAGACTCTTTTTGAATGCAACTTTCTCAAAAAAATTATCTTAAGTCAAAAATAGTTTGGCTTTAATTTTTTTTCTAACTAACTCTAAATCTCTTCTCATGTCACAATTACATAACTTTTGTTTAATTATACTACATTGTTCGTATTTATCACATTTTAGCATTGTAATATATTTCCTTAATATTAAATTTGTTTTATTATTTATGCTTATTTATTTTTGTAATTGATAAATATTATAAGAAAGGTCAAATCAAGAGGAAACAAATGTCATTGACTTATCTCGATGAGTTCTATTAAATTAGATATTATTTTTTAATATTTTTTTTAAATTTTTAATTTTCTAAGGTTTTAGCATCCTTTCAAAGATATTTCAATTTGTTTTCTTATTTTATGATCCTCAACATTTCTCTTGATCTTCTTAGTATCTTAGAATGCATCTTTTCCTCACAATTTATCATATGTTTTAAATATATTTTTTTGATTTCATATATTATTATGAAACTCTAATTCTCTATTCCTTTGACATTTATATCACTTAGGTTTGGATAAATTAAGTAGATCACTTGAATTTATCCCATTTTAACTTTAATAAATATATTCTTAATATTATAATATTTTTTAATATATATGTTTTTTACTTTTTATTTAGCAAAAATTCTTTCTAAAATTTGATTGAAATGAAACAGATACTCTTGAAATTTTCTCAATGAATTCTAACAAATAATGTTTTTTAATATTTTACTACAAGGTTTTATCAACTTTTATGAGTCATTTAAATTTGTGCATGACTTGCTAATCGAAATTGTTATGCTCAATATCCTTAATATCTAGCAATGAAACTTTATCATAGAGCTTATGTCCATTTTCAAAATGTTTTCTTTCATTTTTGTTTATTGATATTATATACATTCCTTTAATTTTTTTTATCATATATTATTCTGATTTATCATAATTTAAATTTAATATACATTCACTTAATATTAGAATATTAATTTTTTATTATTTATTTTAGTCATTTTTTGTATTTCTAAATGAGGTGTGATGGGAAAAAACATTCAATGACTTAGTCTTGACGAGATCTATCAAACTATATATTCTTTTTCCAAATTTTTTTAATATTTTATTTTTAAAATTTTCTCATGTTTTATGAGTCATTTAAACATATGTTTGATTTGATGATAATTATGTTATACTCATTGTTCATATTTCTAGCAACGTACTTTTTAAAAATAATTTATCTCATTTCTTAAAATAGTTTTCTTTGATTCTATTATATGAGTATAAAATGCTATATATTTAGCATGTTTCTTTTATATCACTTTTCTTTGGTTATATTACATTATTTTAATTTATCACTTTTTAGTTTTAATATATTTTTACTTAATCTTCACTTAATTATTTTTTATTATTTATTTTTTGTTACTTTTATATATCATAATAATTCCAAATGAGATTCAATAAGATTGAAAGAAGGATTGAAGAACTAGTCCAGATGAGCTCCATCAAAATAAATATTTATTTTTATAATTTTAAATATTTTATTTTAAAATGTTTTAACATGCTTTTTAGTATAACTTGATTTCCTTTAGTATGACTTGATTTGTACATTATTTGATGATAAAGAATATTACACTTGATCTCCTTAAGGTCATGAAATGCAAATTTTTCAATTAATTTATCATATTTCTTAAAGGTTTTTACTTTGATTTGCCTATATTACAATATAAATCCAAACATCTTCTCTAATAATATTTTCATCACCTTGATTCGATTATAATATATTATTTTTATTTTTCTCATTTTAGTAATATTATTTTTTTAACATCAAAAATATTATTTTATTATTATTTATGCTTCTTTACTATGCTAGTTTAAAGTTATTATAATAGAGTTTAAGTTGAAATGCAATAAATGCCTTTTAAGTTTTATTGAAGAGTTTTATTTAGTTAAATAGCTTTTTTATATTTTTAAACAATTTTGCTTTAAGGTGTTGACATGTTTTACGAGGTATTTCAATTCATAAATGATTTGATCATCGAGATTGTTAGACTTGACCCCATTAGTATCTTGATTGCACTTTCAAAAGAAAATTTTCTCATTTCTTCAAATTTTTTGTTTTGAAGTTTATATTTCATTCTAATTATAAATCATTTGTTGCATGACCCATATATTATTACATTTTTGTTATATTACATTGTTTTAATTTATCTTATTTGACCTTTAAATTATATTTATTTATTATTTAATTAATAAAATATTGTTATTTATGCTTGTTAACTTTTGTAATTCCAAAACAAATATGGTCAATATTAAATGAATGTCATGGACTTATCTTGCTAAGTTTTTATCAAATTTTTATGTTTATATTATTAAATGTTTTTTTTTCTATGGTATTAGCACTCTATATTAGTTAATTTCTATTTGTAACTAATTTTTTGATTGAGGATGATACACTCAATCTCGTCAATATCTTGGAAAGTAACTTTCTTATACAATTTATATTATTCCTTGAAATGTTTTTCTTTGATTTGGTCATATGGTTACGAAGCTCTGATTCTTCTCTTTTAAGACCATTACAACATTTTTATTTGCTTATATTACATTACTTCAATTCATCTAATTTAAAATTTAATATATCTTTTTTTAATATAAAAAAATAATATTTTTATTAATTATGCTCTTTTAACTTCAGTATTTCGAAGAAATTCTATTTGAGCTCTAATTAAAGAAAATGGATATTAAACTCATGAAAATGAGCTCCACCAATTATATATTAATTTCTTTTATTTCAAATATTTTCTTTTTTTGGGATTTTTAGATACTTTACAAGACTTTTTGTTTAATGACTGATTTGATGATCAAAGATGTTATTCTTGATCACCTTAGTATCTTGGAATGTAAATTTTCATAATAATTCATTTCATTTCTTCAATTTTTTATTTTGTGATTTGCTATGCAACTTCAAATTTATTATAAAATGACCTTTAAATAAGTATAATTTGGTTGCATTACATTTTTCAATTTTTGTCATTTTCAGTTTTAATATATTTTTTCTTCATATTAAAAAATACTTTAATATCATTTTTGCTTATTTTTTTTAATTTGTAGTTATTATGAACAAGGTTTGATAAAGGTTAAACAAATCTTGTTTCACATATCACTATGAGTTGTATCTCATTAAATATTAATTTAAAATTTTTTAAAAATTTTTTAGATTTTTTGCATTCTTTATTAGGCACTTTTATCTGTACTTAATAATCGACAATGTTTCACTTAATGTCCTTAGTATCGTTGATTAAAAATTTCCTAAGCAATTAGTGTCATTTCTAAAATACTTTGATTTTAATTTTTATATATTACTATGAAAAAACAACTCTTTTATTTGGTGATTTTAAAATCACTACAATTTTTTTATGTTATATTCAAGAGTTTATCTCATTTTAGCTTTGTTATATTTTGCTTTGTTTGTATTAACTATTTACAAGGTTTGAGTGAGATGATTCAAACTTTATTAGACTCAATTGGATGAGAACTACCAAATTATGCCATTATTTTTATATTTGTTTTTTTATTTTATAATGATTTGGCATACATTACAAGATATTTAGATTCATATTTTATTTGAAGATGAAGAATGCTATTTTTGATCTACTTTGTGTCTTTGACAACAACTTTTCCAAAAATTTATGTAATTTTCTAAAGTAATTTTCTTTCATGTTCTAATGTTTCTGTGTAACTCTAAATCATCTCTTATTTTTATTTATAGGTTTGTTGATTATGCTATATTATATTATTTTAATTTATTTCATTTTTGAATTAACATTAATTTAATAATTTTAAAATAATAATTTATTTATTTATTTTTTATTTAATTCATTAATCCACTATAGACCAAAATAAGTTCTAATCAAGATAAAACAAACCTTATTGAGCCCTTCTAGATGAGTGTTATCAAATTAAATATTCAATTTTATATTTTACTTACTTTATTTTCCATGATTTTAGCATATGTCATAAGTAATTTTTGATTTGTACATGATTAGATTACTCATGATGTTACACTTAAACTCCTTAGTATCTTGGAATGTAAATTTTCATAATAATTCATTTCATTTCTTCAATTTTTTATTTTGTGATATTGTTATGCAACTTCAAATTTACTATAAAATGACCTTTAAATAAGTATAATTTGGTTGCATTACATTTTTCAATTTTTTTCATTTTAAGTTTTAATATATTTTTTCTTCATATTAAAAAATAGTTTAATATTATTTTTGCTTATTTAGTTTGCAATTTGTTATTATCAACATGGTTTGATAAAGGTTAAACAAATCTTGTTTCACATATCATTATGAGTTGTATCTCACTAAATATTAATTTAAAAATTTTTAGATATTTTTTTAGTATTTTTGAATTCTTTATTAGGCATTTTTGTTTGTACCTAATAATCGACAATGTTACACTTAATGTCCTTAGTATCTTTGATTAAAAATTTTCCATGCAATTAGTGTCATTTCTAAAATACATTGATTTTAATTTTTATATATTACTATGAAAAAATAACTCTTTTATTGGGTGATTTTAAAATCACTACATTTTTTATGTTATATTCAAGAGTTTATCTCATTTTAGCTTTGTTATATTTTGCTTTTATTGTATAAACTATATACAAGGTTCGAAGGAGATGATTCAACTTTTATGGACTCAACTGGAAGAGAACTACCAAATTCTGCCATTATTTTTATATTTCTTTTTTTATTTTATAAGGATTTGGCATACATCACAGGACATTTAGATTCATACTTTTTCATTTCATTTTTTTAGTATATGATTTCTTATATTAAACTAATAAGTTATTATTATTTATGTTTATTTATTTAGAAAATTCATAGTTATTCCAAAAAAATTTTGGGAAAAAATAGACATCATTGCACTTGCTTTATTCAACTTTAATCAAATAAGATATAATAAAGATGAAATAAATGTCATTGAACATATCTTGTTGAGGTCAAATAAAATAAATACTAATTTATATATTTCTAAAAATTTCTTTTATAATTTTTATACGTTTTGAGACATTTCAATTTACACTTGATTTATTGATCGAGGATGTTACATTTGGTTACTTTAGTATCAAGGAATCAACTTCATAATATAATTTATCCCATTTTTTAAAATTTTTAGCTTTAGTTGTCTTGTAATAATATAAAAATCTAAATAATCATGCATGACATCATTAAATCACTTTGATGTTGTTTTATTAGATTTCTTTAATTTACTTCATTTCAACTTCAAAAAATATTTACAAAATATTTAAATTATATTTATTATTTTTTATTTTTTTACTTTGATAATTTGTAGTAATTCCAAAAATCCTTTGATTAAGAAGAAATAAGCATCTTTTGAGTCATCTTGATGTGCTCTAACTAGTTTTATATTGATTTTTTAATTTGTAAATATTTTATTTTTTGTGGTATTTGCATTCTTTAGTGCCATTTTGAGTCTTACAACATTTGACTATTAAGTATATTACATGTGATCTCCTGAGTATCTTGGAATGCAAATTTCTTATATAATTTATTTTAGTACTTCAAATTTATTGTTTTAGTTTGGTTACCTTACTATCTAACCCTAAAGCTCATATCATGTTACTTGCACATTGCTTCAATTTTTTTATGTTACATTACTTTAATATTGCTCATTTTAATGTTAAAATATACTTAATATTAAAATAAAAAGTCATTATTATTTATGCTTATTTTCATTAGTAATTTGTAATAATTCCAAATCATGTTTGATTAAGATGAAATAGATGTCAATTGACTCATCTAAACAAGCTCCATATAAATAAATATTTATTTTCTATACTTCTAGATATTTTATGTTCTAGGGTTTTGGCATGCTTTACAAGTCATTTTTATTTATACATGTTTTTGTGATTGAGGTGGTCACACCCAATCTTGTTAATATCGTAGAACTGAATTATCCCATATATTTTCAAACATTTCTTTAAATATTTTGCAATGATTCGATTAGATTACTATATAACATATAATCTCTTTTTATATGACTTTTATAATTATTTCATTTGGTTATATTATATTTATTCAATCAGTCTCATTTTCACACACACACACAGATATATATATATATATATATTCTTAATATTTTAAAAAATAATTTATTATTTTTTGTTCTTATTAATTCAATAATTCTTAGTAATTCCAAGTGATGTCTAATCATGGCAAAACAAACATCGTTGGACTGCTATAAAATGCAATTTTTCATATTTTTTGTCCCATTTTTTCAAATGCTTTACTTTAGTTATGTTATATTACTATGTTACATGAAATCTCTTATTTGTGTGTCCCTTATATCACTTTGATTCAATTACGTTTCATTGTTTCAACTTATCTCACTTTATTATGAACATATATTTATTTATCTTTAAAAAAGTATTTTTTTAATTATGTATACTTTTGGTAACTTCCATAGTTAGGAATGATGTCTGATTGAGATGAAACACATGTTCTTGGACTCATCTAGATGACCTCTATCCAATTAAGTAAATCATTTTATATTTAAAAAAACTCATTTTATAGTATTTTGGCATGCTTTAGATGATATTTTGACTTGTACCTAATTCAAAAATAAAGGATGTTACACTCAATTTATTTAGCATTTCAGAAAACAACATTAACTATAGTTTTTCTCATTTGATTTGGATGTATTTCTTCTTAACTCTAAATCATTACTCATATAACATTTGAATATCATTTTTATTATGTTACATTGTTTCTATTTATGTCAGTTTAACTTTAAGTTATATTTACCTAACGTTAAAATAATAATTTAATATTATTTATGGTAATTTTTTTTGAAATTCATAATAATTACAAATCAAATCCAATTGAGATGAAACAAATTTATTTGGAATCATCCCAATGAGCTCTGTCAAATTACTAATTTTTAATGTTTTTAAATATCGTATTTTCTAAGGTTTTGGTATGCTATATTAGATATTTTGATTCGTGTCATATTTAAAGAATAAGAATGCGGCACTAAATCTCCATAGTATCTTATAATGTAACTTTCGTAGATTATTTATGTTATTTCAAATTTTTCATTTTTATAAGGTTATTTTAAAAAGTTAATCTTGTCTCGTGCAATAATTACATCTTTTTAATTTTGTTATATTGTCTTGCTTTAATTTATTACGTTTTAGCTTTAATATGTTATTTTTAAAAATTTACATAATAATTTTTTATTTTTTATATTAACTTAATTTATAATTAGCAAAATTTCCAAGGGTTGTCCAATTGTTACGAAACGAGCGACTCTCCTCTATAAGCCCTATATCTAAATTAATTTTCTATTTTTAAATATTTTATTTTTTAGGGTATTTTACAATTTTTAAGAAACTTTGGTTCACTTTTATTTGATGATTGAATGCATTATACTTGACCTCCTTAGTATCACTAATGCACCTTTTACGTACAATTTATCTCATTTTTTTAATGTTTTCTTTTCATGATATTTTATTTCTATGTAACTCTAATTACCTTATAATGTTGTCTTTCCATTGCTTTCATTATGTTATATTGTATTATTTCAATTCGTCTAAGTTTAGCTTTTTCATATATTAACTTAATATTTAATTCATATTTCATCATTGTTTAAGATGATAATTTTTTAGTAATACACAGAAATTCAAAATGAGGCATGATAAAGACAACACAAATGTCATTAGGCTTATATCATTGAGCTCTATCCAATTGAATATTCATTTTCATGTTTTTATATATTTTATTTTTGAGTGTTTTATCATTCCTCATGAGCTGTTTTAATTTGTTACATAATTAATGATCATGGAGGTTAGCCTTAATCTCCTAAGAGGATTTAAACTCTAAATCTCCTCTCGTGTGACATTTTCAACACTATAAATAAGAAATATAATGTTGCTTCAATTTATTTAATTTTGGCATTACTAAATATTTATTTGAGAATTAATATAAAAACTTGTTATTTTTATATGCTTATTTAATTTTTTGTTTCTCTAAATGTGGTCTAATCGAGATGAAACAAACTCGTTGGACTTGTCTCAATGAGTATATTGTAATTTTAATTTTATTTTATTTTTTAAATTTTTTTTTTGATATTATTTTTTACAATTTATTAGATGTTTTGATTTGTGTCGTATTTAATGATTGAGGATGAAATACTTGAAAAACAAAGTACCTTATATTCTAATTTTCTTGCACAATTTATCTTCTTGCCAAAGAAGATTTGTTGTCAATTAGTTACAATACCATGTAACTCAAAATCTCCTTTCATTTGACCTTTACATTGCTTTTTTTTCATATTACATTGCCCTAACTATCTAACTTCATTGTTTTTATATATTTACTTAATATTTAAAAAATAATATTTTTTTAGATATTCTTATTTTAAAAATTTATAATAATTCAAAATGATATCCAATTGAGACAAAAAAAAATAATTGGACTTGTCTGAACGTGCTCCATTAGTTAAAAACTTATTTTCATATTGTAAGGAATTTTATTTTCTATCACCAAGGCATAACTTATGAAATTTTTTATTTTTACTTAATATGATGATCAAGAATATAATATTCAATCTCCTTAGTATTTAAAACGAATGCTTCTTATAGAATTTATCATATTTCTTAAAATTGTTTTGTTTAATTTTGTTATGATCCATTGAAACTCAAATCTTTTGTAGTGTGGCCTATTTATTATATTATATTTTCTAAATTTATCTCACTTAAGCTTAAATATATATGTACTTAATTGTAATGTAATAATTTATTATTATTTATTCTTATTTACTTTGACAATTCATAGTAATTTTTATTGAGGTCAATTCAGACAAACTAAATATTATTAGATTTTTCTTGATGGGATCTATTCAATTAGATATTCAATTAAATATATATTTAAATATTTTATATTTTAATGATTCTGAATGTCTTGAGGGAATTTAATTAGTATGTGATTTAACAATTGATTATGTTTCCCTCCATTTCTTTAGCATCATGGGATGCAACTTTCACATCCATTGTTTCTTTTTTTTAATTTTTGCTTTCTTTTGGGTACATTACAATTAAATTATAATTATCCTCTCATGTGACCTTTGCATTGCATAGCTTTGCTTATATTATACTTCCATAATTGAGCACATTTCAAAGGTATTATATATTTTCATAATATTTCAAAAATAATTTTATTTGTGCTTATTTATCGTAGTAATTTTTAGTAATTCAAAATTATGTCTAATTGAGTCAACAGAAGCTTTGTTATGCTCATCAAGTTGGCTCCATTCAATTAAATATTAATTTATTTTCGATATTTTATTTTGTAGGATTTGGCATGTTGTACACTCAATCTTTTTTATATCCTAGGATGCAACATTAGCTCAGAATTATTTCTAATTGTTTAAGTTTTTTCACTTTGATTTGACTTTATTCCAACTTAGCTTTAAATTTATTATTGTGCGGCCTTTAAATGATTTTTTATTTGGTTATGTTACTTTGTATCACTTGATCTCTTTTCAAATTTAATATAAGTTGACATAACATTAAAATAAAAATTTAATAACATTTACGATTTTTAACTTTGGTAATTTACAAAACTTCACGACTTATTTGATCAGGACAAAATAGACGTAGTTGGAAACATTTTCATAAGTTCTATCCAATTAAAAATTCTTTTTAACATTTTAAAAAACTTTATTTTTAGTGTTTTGAGATACTTTATGGGACTTTCCAATTTAGACCTGATTTTACAATCGAGGATGCTACATTTGATCTCCTTAATATCTTGGAATATAACTTTCTCATGAGATTTACTTAATCCATCAAATTTTTCCCTTTGACTTGGTTATAGAAGTATATATGTCTAAATTTTATCTCATGTGACCTATGCATCACTTTGATTTAATTATATAATATTACTTTAGTTTATCTTATTTCAATTATAATGTATATTTACTTAGTATTAAATTATTATTTTTTCCTTTTTTATGCATATTCACTTTTGTTATCTACAATAATTCTTAGTGAATCATTTTTGGGATGACGAGCATCACTAACTCATCTCAAATGGCTCTATGGCTGTGTTAAGATTTATTAAACATTTTGATTTGATTATATTATAATAAAACTTTAATTAACCACCCATGCATTTTTTACACTAGTTTAGTTTATATTGATTTATCTTATTATATATTTAATTAATATAAAAAATGTTAATTTATTATTATTTATGCTTATTTATTTTGTGAACTTACAGTAATTATAAACAATGTGAGCTTGAGATGAAAAAAGTTGTTGCATTTGCTTAAAAAAGTTATATACAATTAAATATTTATTTTATATTTTATATTAATATTATTTTTTATATATTTAGTCTTTTCCACAATAGGCTTGAAATCTTATAAAATTTGATCATCAAAGGTGTTACTTTATATCTCCTTAGTATCTTAAAAAAATATTTTTCATATAATTAAATTTATTTCTTCAATTTGTTTACTTTGATTTGGTTATGTCATAATAAAACACTAGTTCAACCCTCCATGACCTTTACATTATCTTTATCTGATTATGTTACATTTTATTAATTTATCTCATTTATGCATTAATATATAATCACATAACATTAAATTAATAATTTTAATGAAAGGTGATGTTTCACCAAGTTTATTTAATATCCTGAAATGGAACTTGCCATAAAATTTACCTTCGATTTTTAAAATTGTTTTACTTTGATTTAGTGATATTAATTTGAAACTATAAATCTACTCTCAAGTAATCTTTACATTGATTTTATATGGTTGCATAACATTATTTTAACATATCTCATTTTAGATTTAGTATATATTTATTAAATATTAAAAAATAATTTATTATTATTTATGCTTATTTATTATTGTAATACATAGTAATTCTTTATGAAGATTTAATGAGGCTAATTAAACATTGTTGGACATATTTCAATGGGTTCTATCTAATTAAATATTTATTTATAAATTTTAAAATATTTTATTATTTATACAATTAGTATACTTTACATGTCATTTTAATTAATATTGAATTGATGAACTATGATGTTACACTTGATATCCTTAGAATCTTTGAATGCAACGTTCTTATGAAGTTTGTTTTACTTCAAATGTTTCACCTAATTTGCCTATATTTTTGTAAAACCATAATTCTCATCTTGTGTGGCCTTGGTGTCACTTCAAATTAGTTATATTATATTATTTCAATATATCTCATTATTTTCTTTAATGTATATTTACTTAATATTAAAATAATAAGTGTTAGTTATTTATGCATTTTAATTTTGTTAATACATAGTAATTTACAAAGGAGTTTTGATTTAAGCTAAACAATATCGTTTGACTCCTTTAGACAAACTATATCGAATTAAATAGTCAATTTTTAAATTATAAATATTTTATTTTCAATGACCTTTGGCATGCCTTATGAGAAATTTTAATTCATATAAGATTTGATGATCAAGGATGTCACACTCAATCTAATTAGAATGTTGGAATACCAATTTCCCATTCAATTTGCATTATTTATTCAAATGTTTCACTTTAGTTATGTCATATTACTACTAAACACTAATTTACTTCTCTTGTAAAGTTGCCATTTCTTGATTGTGATAAATTATATTGCTTCAATTCAATTAACTTTAGGTTTATTATACATTTACTCTATTATAAATTAATACTTTGTAATTTTTTATGATAATTGATTTATGTAATTCATAATAATTTCAAATGAGATTTGATTGAGATTAAAGAAATATTATTGGACGTTTTTGTAATTACATTTTTTTAAAAATTTTAAAATTTTTTTATGGCTTTATCAAGTTTTATGTGGAATATTAATTTATATTTGATTTTAATAATCGAGGATATTACTCTAGATCTCCTTACTATCATGGAATATGACTTTCTTATACAAAGTTTCTCATTTATTTATATTTTTGTATTTATTTTCTTATATTGCCATTTAACTCTAATCTCTTATCATGTGTCCTTTAAATCAATTTGATTTTAATATATTACATTGCTTCAACTTATCTCATATCAACTTTGACATATATTTACTTAATATTAAAATATTAACTTGTTATTATTTATGCTTATTTACTTGGGTTATTCTCAGTAATTTCAAACAAGATTGATTGATATGAAATAGACGTCATTATATTTGTCTACAAGAGCTTTACCTAATTAAAAATGCATTTCGATATTATTAGAGTTTTTATGTTCTAGGCTTTTATCAGAATTTACAAGTCATCCAAATCAAAGGTGGTATTACAATTGAAGATGTAACACTCGATCTCCATAGTGTGATATAATTTAACTTTCATTATTTAATTTGTACCATTTCTTTAAATGTTTTAATTTATTTTTTTTATCTTCCTACATAACTCTAAAAACAATCTTATGTGACCTCTTAAAGTTTTTTATTTCATTAAATTATATTACATGAACTTGTCTTAATTAAACTTTAAATAAACATATATACACTAAATATTTAAAAAGTAATTTAATATTTTTTGCTTTTATTTCGTTATTAATTCCCTATAACTCTAAGCAATATGTGATTGAGATGAAATAAGAATAAATGAAGCCCTCTAGGTAATCTCTATCCATTTAGATATCTATTTTTAAATGCTTATGGCTTTGGCATGTTTTATGAGATATCTTAATTTATGCCTAGTTTGACAATTAACAATATTACTTTAGATCTTATTGTAATCTTGCAATAGAATTTTTTTCACAACATTTGTCTTATTTTTTCAAACTTGACACTTTGATTTGGTTAACTACCATGCCACTTGAAATCTCTCATAGTGTGGCCTTTATATCACTTTGTTGTAGACTATTGTATTCTTTCAATTTATTTGATTTCAATTTTAATATATCTTTATTTATTATAAGAATGATAATTTATTAATAATTATAAATATTTACTTTTGTATCTTATGGTAATTTCAAACAATGCCTCATTAGAATAAAATAAATATTGCTACACTAAACTCTATGACATCTATCCAATTCAATAATCCTTTTTATATTTTAAAATAACTCATTAGAAGTTTTTTCACATCCAATATTTACTTTAGTTAAAATAACTTAATTTCGTGTGCTTTTGTGGGTTTTACGAGAAATTTTGATGCATACCAAATCTAATCATGGTTACACTCGACTCCTTTTGCATCTAATGATGCAACTTTCTTGTATTATTTAACTAATTTTTCTAAATTCTTTCCTTTGTTTTTGTTATATCATTATCTAGCTCAAAATCTCATCTCATGTGACCTTTGCTTAGCTTTTATTTGACAATATTACATTACTTCAATTTATCATATTTCAACTTTGATTTGTATTTGCTTAATTTTTAAACATTTATTTGTTTATCTTTATCTTCACTTGTTTTTATAAGTCATAGTATTATAAACGAGGTCAAATTAATAAACAAGCAAATTAGATTTGACTCGTCTTGACGAGCATTATCTAACTAAATATTCATTTTTATATTTTTAAATATTTTTTCTATGACCTTGGCATTCTTTAAAAGTTATTTTAGTTTGTGACATATTTGATGATTGAGGCTACTATAATTCATATACATAGTATCTTGGTATGCAACTTTGTATTATAGAATTTAACTCATTTTTTCAATTTTTTTCTTTGATTTGGTTAATGTAACTTTAAATCTCCTGTCATTTGACATTTACATCGCTTTAATTTATTTTATATTGCATTACTTAAATTTATCTCTTTTAAAATTTAATAAATATTTTTTAATGTTATAAATAAAATTATTATTTATATTTATTTTTTTATAAGTTGTAATAATTCTAAATGAGGCCCAATTATGACAAAATTAGACATGTGACTTGTTAAATAATCTCTATCCAGTTAAATATTCTTTTTAAGCATTTGTTTAGATATTTTATATTTTATAGTTTATGTATGTTTTGCAAGACATTTCAATTTCAACATTATTTGATGATATAAGATATTATAGAAGATCACTTTAGAATACTGAAATGAAACTTTTTTGTATAATTTATCTAATTTCTCTAAATAGTTTACTTTCATTTAGTTTGTATTACTATATAACTATAAATATCCTCTTTTGTAATATTTTCAAAACTTTTTATTTTTTTATAATACTTTTTTCTATTTTTTCCCCATTTAAGTTATAATGCACATAAACATAATATTAAAATAATAATTTAGTATTATTTAAGTTTATTTACTTTGGTAAGTCATAGTACTTGCAAATTTTTTCCAATTAAGAAGAAAATAATATTGTTTGTATTATCTCACTGACCATTATCAACCTAAACATTCTTTTCTCAATTTCTTTATATTTTAATTTCTAAGATTTTGACATTGATTAGTAGAATTTTTTAATCTTACTTTTTTTATTATCAAAGATGTTACACTAGATATCCTAATTATCTTTGTATGCAACAATCCTATAAAATTTATCTCATTTCATTAATTATTTTGTTTAAATTTCATTATATTACTATGTGACTCTAAATCTCATCACATGTGACCTTAATGATTTTATTTTGGTTGTGTTATATTGCTCTAATTTATCCCTTTTCAATTTTAATTTATATTTATTTAATACTAAAATAATAATTTATTGTTATTATTCTTATTTAATAGTCTAACTAACATTAATTTTGAATGATGACATTTCAAGGAGCAACAAATGCAAATGGACAAACCTCAATATGCATTGTGCAATTTAATATTAATTTGTATTTAATTAAATATTTTATTTTCTATAGTTTTTTTATATTTAGTATGATATTTTGACTCATACATTTTTTGATAATGAAGGATGTTATACTTGATCTACTTAGTATCTTTTACTAGAACTTCCTTATATAATTTTATTTTATTTCTATGAATGTTTTACTTTGCCTTATTTATAATACTATGTAAATAAAAATCTCCCCTCCTACGATTTTCATCATGCTTTATTTTTTACATTACATCACCTTATTTTTGTTCATTTTAGATTTTTGTTATTTACTAAATATTAAAATAATAACTTATTATTATTTATACTTATTTACTTAATAATTCAAAATAATCCCAAATGAATTTTGATTGAGATGAAACAAATATTTTTTGACAAGTCTTAACAAGTTCTCTTAAATTAAATATTTAATTTTGATGCATATTTAAGTATTTATTATTTTAGTGATTTAAAAACTTTTATGACACCTTTTAATTTGTGCCCAATTTGACAATCAAGACTATTACACTCCATCTCTTTAGTACCTTGGATGCAACTTTCCCATAAACTTTTTGCTATTTCTTTCAATCCTTTTTAATTTTGATATTTTACAATGAAACTCTAATTATCATCTCATGTTACCTTTACATCACTTAGATTTAGTTATATTACATTTGCTCAATTGATCTCATTTCAGTTTCACTATATATTTATTAAATATTTATGAATATTTAACTTGGTAATTCATAGTAATTCAAAGAGATGTTTGATTAAAAAAATAAATGTCACTAGACTCATCTTATCAAGTTCTATCCAATTAAGTATTGAATTTGATCCATTTTTTATATGTTTTAATATTTTATTTATAAGACTTTATCATGTTTTATGTGTTATTTTGATTTGTACCTAATTTATCTAGCAATGATGTTACAATAGCTCTTCTTAACACCCTTTAATAATACCTTTAAAAATTTATCTCATTTTATTAAACTTTTTTCCTTAGATTTTATTATATTACAATGCAACTCTAAATATCCCATCATTTGGCCTTTACATTATTTTGACTTACTGATTTAGATTATTTCAATAATTCTCCTTTCACTTTTAATTTTTATTTACTAAAAATTTGAACAATAATTTTCTAATATTTTTTCTTATTTACTTTGGTAATTTGGAGTACTTTAAAAGAGGTCTAATTAAGATGAAACAAACATCATTGGGCATGTATCAATGAGCTGTATCCAATTAAATTTCTTTTTATAAATATTTAGATACTTTATTTTCTAGTGTGTGGCATACATTACTGGGAAATTTTGTTGGTATCCTACTTTGATGAGTGAGATCCTACACTTGATCCCTTTAATATCTTAGAATAATACTTTCACATATTGTTTTTTGTAATTTCTTCAAGTTTTTTGTTATGATTTAGTTGTACTACTATTTAGTTATAAGTTTGATCTCATATGACCTATACATCACCTTCATTAAGTTATATTATAATGCTTCAATTTAACTCAATTTAGTACTAAATATCTTTAATTAAGTTAAAAATAATAGTTTCTTATTTTTTATTCTCATTTATAATGATAATTAGTGGTAATTCCTAACTTTGTCTGATCAAGATGAAAAAAAATGTCATTAGAATTGCCTTGAAAAGATCTATGTAATTAGTTTTCTAAAATTTTAAATAATTTATTATCTATGATTTTTTCATACTTTATGGGATATTTGGTTTCTACATGATTGAACAGTCAAGGATGTTACAATAAATCTCCTTAGTAACTTCAAATGCAACTTTGCCTTAAAATTTATCTAATTTGTTCAACTTTTTCACTTTGATTTTGATATATTATAATGAAACACTAATTCTTCTCTCATATGACCTTTACATTACATTGATTTGGTTGTTTTAAATTTCTTCAGTTTATCTCATTTCAACATCGTTATATATATATTTACTCAATTTTTTTTAAATAATATTTTTTATTATTTATGCTTATTTATTATTGCAATTTTTAGAAATTCAAAATAAGATCTCCTTGAGATAATACATACATCATTACACTCATCTGGATGTGCTTCATATAGTTAAATGTTCATCTCTAAATTTTGTAATATTTTATTTACTAAATATTTGGCATGTTTTATGAAACATTTTAATTCATACCTAATTTTATTGTCTAAGATGTTTCTCTCAGTGCCTTTGAATAAAAAATTCTTATATAATTTGTCTATTTTCTTCAATATTTTTGTTTTGATTTGGTCATATTTCTATGTAACTCTTATTCTCTTCTCATATGATCTTTAAATTGTCTTTTTTGGTTATGTTATGCTACTTCAATTTAACACATTTAAGCTTTCAGATATAATCACATAATGTTAAAATAATCCTTTAATATTAATTTTTACTTATCTACTTTTATATTTTGTGGTAACCTTAAACGAGGTTTAGTTGATACAAAACAATCATCGTTGAACTTGTCTTAAGGTCCTCTATCTAATCGAATCTCATTTTAAACTTTCAAATAATTTATTTTCTATAGCTTTGGTAAGAAGTATTTCAATTTGTACTTGATTTGGCTATTAAGGAAGTTACTTTACATTCATTAGGTCCTTGAAATATTATTTTCCTATATAATTTATCCTATTTGAACATTTTTACTTTGATTTAGTTATATTACTATGACACAAAAAAATATTCTCTTATATTGACTTTACATTATTTTAATTTAATAATATGACATTACATCAATTTGCCTCCTTTAAACTTTAATATTTATTTACTTCATATAAATACAATAACTTATTATTATTATCCTTTTTTGCTTTGGCAATTTACACTATACGATCCTCAAAATACCTTACGTTTCTCTCTAGGCATAGTACTTTCTCCTTCTCTTACTATCGTAATTATACAATAGATGTCTTTGGTAGCTGTACCATCAAATGTTACTTGAATGAACTCTCTATTTTGCTACTATTGTCCATGTACCCTAGGGCGATTACTAGCATGTTATGTTCCTATTAACAACTTCGTATTTTTGTAGTAAATGACATCACATTATGTATGGTGGTCAAACTATATTATTTCAATTCACTATCCAATGGAGCCAAACTTAGTGTTTACACAACTATTATACTTAAATGTTAACCAAGTTGTACTTGTACAAAAATTATTTACTATTTTAGCCTTTTCACACTTGCATCCCAATTGCTATTATTGTAAGATTCTACTATAAATTTGATTAAAATCATGATAACTAATTTTTGTAATAGAGACTTTATACTAGTTTCTTAAATCGTCATGTCATACAATTCGACCCATAAAAGGACGATAGCCTTTAATATATGCACTCACTCATATGCTTTTATTAATTTATGTATGAAATTGCATAGGAGAGAGTTAGTGGTGATAAAAGCCAATTGCATTTTGCTTTGATGGTGAGGTTGTCCTCAATGCAGATTCTATCTACTCTTTGAGTGATAAGTGATCATGTTGTTCTCAATTATTTTTAATGAACTTATTTGATTATTTTTATGGAATTTAAAATCATGTTTGGAATGGAATTAATAACCTAACATAGTGTGGTGATCAATTTCTAGGAGGCAAAAATTCACATCAAAATGACAAATTTAGATGATCTTCTATAATTTTTAGTTAACTACTAAATTTTGATATTATCAACCCTTTAGAATTTAGCTTTAATTTATAAAGGCTATATTGGTTGGTTTGCATTCATATTCGATTCCTTACTTATGACACAAATGCTATAGGATACCTTTATAGTTAAGGATTATCTAAACATTTTCTATAAGAATTTCTTGTTTTACAAGTATTAAGATTTTTAAAGTTTTTTATTGACTTGAAGCATGGAGCCATTCTCGTTACAGAGGCATCATATTGCAAGGTTCTAAATGAACTTCATGACTTCAAGGTCCCATTGTACAGTGTTGAAAGTAAGAGATTGATTAGCCTTAGTTCTTCACCAAGCAAAGTTTCTATTCCCCCCTTAGAAAGAAGGATGGGTGTTTAAGCATATTACCAAGAATTTAAAAAGGTGACTCTTATCCAATATCATACATAGATGACTTATGTAATCAATAATAAGATCATAATCCTTTTTAAACAATAATTTTTAATATGGGTTTTATCAAATAAGAATTAGCGAAGAGGATGCCCCTAATAAAAGTTTCAAGACTTGACTTAGATATTTTGAGTTGTAGTTTTATTTTTTGACATATTAAACACACCAATTACCTAGCTCATGATTTGTATTAGCATTTATTGTATTAGATAGTAGATAGTGTGTCCCTAAATGTCAAGGATTAAGAAAGAGCCTATTAAAGGTGCTTAAAGATCTGGAAACATTCACTTTCAAATATTTATAGAATTTGCATAAAAGAATGAGTACAACTCATTGATTTTGCATGGCATACCATCCTTGGGCTATTAAGCATCTAGAGAGTGTAATACAAACTTTAGATTATCTTTTCAAACTTAGTGTATAGTCTAACTCTAGATATTAGTTTAGACATTTTCCATTGCTAAAATTTGTGTAAAACAACTGGTATAGGCCATTGGCATGACACTATATAAGGATTTATAAGAATATAGGCAAGTCTATTAAGAACTTTTAGAAATTGGAGGTAAGCTGCATCAGATCGACCCAATTTGATGATTATTTACTTTTAAAAATTATTCCAAATTAAGACTCAGGTGCATTGGACATTATAAAAATATCGAAATGACTATATATATGGTAGGTACAATTTTGTTTCAAGATACTACGGCTGAGATACATTATATTTTCCTTATATCTAATTTGAAGAATAAGGACTAATGAAATCTCAAGTCCTTTAAAAGAAGCCTAAGGTTTATTCAATTACAATTAGATGAGTCCAATCAATGGTACCTAGTTGAGTTTATTAATAGGCCTTCAATAAATCAATGTCTACTTATGATCAAAGTTCTTTGGAACAACCATGATGAATGAAAGGCTACTGAGAGTAGAAAAGCAAGGTTCAATACAAATGGCCAAGCTTATTTTCTTTATTTCTAAGGTGAATTCCAAATTAAGGTAAGTAAATTACTATATCTTTTATAGCTAGCCAAGTTACATTAATTACATCTTGATTTTATTAAATTTATGCTTGTAATGTTTTAAATTTACTTTTCTAAATTATGTTATTAATAAGAACTATAATGGGTGATGGTAATGATCATATAGTATGATGAGCAAGAAATTAGGTTGAAAGTTTAGCAATGAATATTTCATGGAATAATATTAAATGATATCACTATACTATGATGCAAAAGAACCACTAGGGGTACAAATGCAATAAGTCCAAATATTTTCATATGACAATGACTTGTGGTTGTATAAGTGTATTGGTGTTGTTGATATGAGTACTTATTTGTATCTTATAACTTAAAGATGAACTTTTGGAATCATACAAGTATAATATAGGCACATAGAATACTATATCATCATGGAAGAGATTGATGTTGGACACAAAACTTATTTAATGATCATATAAGTCTGATCACACTGCTAAGATGGTAATTGAATGAGAGAATTAATATATTCAGAGATGAGAGAGGTATTCATTGTTTAGTTAACTCATGAGACCTTGTACATGATATGATATGGTAAGCACAACTAAATAAGTATGATTAAGCTAAGTGAAATATTGGACATTGCATTAATTACATAATAATAGGTGATTTTTGTGAATAATGCATCACACTTATATGAATATTATATCACATAATTAAGATCTAAGGAATTGTTAATAAAAAAAATGGATTTGAATTATCTTATAATAAAATTAAACTATAGTACTAGTATAGTAAAACATTGTTGAACAAATAACTATAACTAAAAAATAAATTATTAGCTCAATATTATGCAAATACTTATTAAAACTAAAATGACATAAATTGATGCAAAGTAATATAATGAAATTAATATTATGTAAAGGTCATACAATAGAAGATTTAGAGTTTTCAAATAATATAACCAAATAAAATCAATAAATTTTAATAAATGAGATACATAATACATAAAAGTTGTATTCTATGACATTAAGCAAATGAAGGGTAAAATCCTTGATGATCTAACCAGGTATGCAAATTAAGGATTTGGAAAGTGTGCCAAACAAACAAAATAAAAGTTCTTTTTAACTATAAAAAAATAATTTATTACGCTTAATTAATATTAAAATAATATTTTTTATTTTTGGTTCTTATTTAGCTCGATAATTTGTAACTATTATAAATATGATCTGATCAAGAAGAAATAAATGTTATAAGACTTGTCAATGTACTTTCTGAAATTAAATATTGATTTTTATTTTTTAAAATTTTATTTGCTAGACTTATAACATGAATTAAAAGATATTTTAATATATGCATGATTTGTTCATTAAGGACATCATGCTTGGTCTTCTTAATATCTTTGGATGTAACATTCCTAAACAAGTTAACTTAAACTTATTTACATTCATAAGTCATAGTCATTCTTAACATTTTTTGATCAAATGAAACAAACATCGTTGGACTTGCTTAAACAAACTTAATCTAATTAAATATTTTTTAAAAATATTTTTTAAAAGTTTTACTTTTGATAATTTTGAAATGATTTGTTTAATATTGTGACTCATGCTTTATTTGATGATCGAAGATATTCCAATCAATCTATTGAGAAACTTGAAATGTAGTTGTCACTATAACATATCTTATTTAATAAATTTTTTCACTTTAATTTAGATATATTACAAGGAAACTCTAATTTTACTCTGGTATAATCATTGTAGTACCTTAACTTGTTATATTATATTGCTTAAAGTTTTCAATTTTGTTTTAATGTATAAACTTCTCAATATTAAAATTAAATTTATTTATTATTTGTACTTATTTAATTTGATATTTCATTTTAATTTAAAATGAAGTTCAATGGAGATAAAATAAATGTCGTTTGACTCATCGAGTTACACTTAGAACAAATAATTTTTTTATTTTATTTAAAAATTGCTTCTAGTATTTTAGCATTCTTTATGAAGTGTTACATATTATACCCAATTTAACACCCGAGGACGTTGCACTCAATCTCCTTGATATCTTCAGATGCAACATTCTCATATAAATTTTTTTCATTTTTTCAAAAGTTTTTTACATTGATTTATTTATAAAACTATGTTACACTAAATCTCCTCTCCTTTTTCATTTACAATGCTTTAATTTTTTATTTTATTATTTTTTAAGTTTATCCCATTTTAGATGGAACTTATGTTTTCTACATATTAAAGTGAAATTTTATTATTAATTTTTCTTATTTAAATTTTTAATTCATAGTTATTTTGAATTGGGTTTGATCAAAATGAAACAGACCTTGTGAGTATTATCTTGAAAAGATCTATCTATTGAAATATTAATTTTAAACTTTTTAAATGTTTTATTTTCTTAGATTTTTAAAATGTTATGAAAAATTTATATTTTTACCCTTTGTAATGTTCAAGAATATTACACTCTATCTTCTTGCTATTAAAGAATGCAACTTTACTAAGTAATTTATCTCATTTTTTCAAATTATTAGCTTAGATTTGGATATATTATAGTGAAACACAAAATCTCCATTTATTTGACTATTAAATCAATTTTATTTTGCTATATCATATTTCATATATTTATCTTATTTCACCTTTGATTTATTTCTTCAAATTATTTATATAATTATTAATTACTAATTATTTTAGTTAACTTTGGTAATCTCCCAAAGTTCCATTTTAGATCTGATCGAGATGAAACAAACATCATTAGACTCATCTCTATCATATTTGTAAAATTAAATATTCATTTATAAATATATATATATATATATAACATAGTATTCTAACATGATTTATGAACAATTTTTACTTGTACCTATTTGATTATCAAGGAAGTTATGTATGGTCAAGCTTCTTTGTATTTTGGAAAGAAGCTATCCTGTAAAATGATCCCATATATTCAACGTTTTCAGTTAGCATTAGTTATATTCTAATGAAAATCTTACTCTCCTCTTGTGGGACCATTACATCACTTTGATTTGGTTATATCATATTTTAAATTTATCTCATTTCAAGATTGGTATATATTAACATAAACAATTAATTATTCATTATTTATGTTTTTTTAATTGATAATTCATAAAAAATTACAAATGATGTTTAATGGAGATAAACAAAACATTATTGGACTTATCAAGTTAGACTCATTGCAGTTAAATATTCATTTTTTATATTCTAAAATGTTGTTTCTAGAATTTTTGCTTGTTTTAAGCAATATTTCATTTTGTACCTCATTTGATGATTGTGAATGTCACACTCAATCTTCAAGGTATCATAGATTGCAAACTTCTCTTACAATTTGTTTTTTAATTTCATTTTTTAATTAATTTATAAAACTATGTCACTCTAAATCTCTTCTCATATGACATTTATAATACATTAATTTTGTTATATTATATTATTTATGACATTTTTAACTTTAATATATATTTTTTATATTAAAAAATTTTTTTTGATTTCTTTTTTTCTCACTTAATTTGGTAATAAAAAATTTCTTTAAATGGGGATCGATTGAGAGAAAGCAAACATCATTGGACTTATCTCGTTTAGATTTATCTGTTGAAATATTTATTTTTAAATTTTTAAAGAAAGAACTAGATAAATTGAAGAAACATAATCTAAATAACTAAAAGTAATGTAAAGATCACAAGAGAGAAGAATTATTATTTCAAAATTTATATAACAAAACGAAATTAAAAATTTGAAAGAAATTAGATTAGTATAGGAATAATACACTACAAATACTACAAAGATCAAGTGCAACATTCTCGATCATAAAATCAAGTATAACACTAAATGGGTTACAAATTGTGCAAAAACATTCTAAAATAAAATTAGAAATGAATACTAATTGTATAGAGTTTGCTTGATTGCGTTTAATAACTTGTATTTCATTGCCATCAAACCATGCTTGGAATTACTATAAATTACCAAATCAAACAAATATAAATATTAATAATAAAGCATTAGTTTAACATAAATAAAAAATGCATATAAACTACAATTTGATAACTTAATGCAAAAAAAATATTAAGATATCAAGGTGATATAATGTCCAATAAGAGGAGAATAAAGTTTCATAATAATATAATAAATGTCCAATAAAACAATTTAAAAATATGACATAAATAGTACAATAAAGTTGTATTTTAGGATACTAAGTAGATCAAATGTAACATTCATGATTATCAAATCAGATATGAATTAAACTTTTATGTAAAATCTGCCAAAACTTAAGAAAACAAAATATTTGCAAAATATAAAGTTGAATATTTAATATGATAGAGTTTATCTAGATGAATTTCATGATGTTTGCTATGTCTCTATCAGACCTTATTTTAAATTTCTATTAATTTCCAAAAAAAAGTAAGCATAAATAATAATAAAATTCTATTTTAATATTAATGAAATATATATTAAAAAACAAATGTGATAAATTAAATTAATAAGATATAACCAAATAAAATTAATGTAAAAGTCACATGAGAGAGTTTTAGAGTTATATTATAACATAACCAATTTCAAGCAAAACATTCCAAGAAATAAGGTAACTACACGAGAAAATTTCATTCCAAGATACTAAAGAACTTGAATGTAACATGCTCAAATGCCAAATAATATAAGGATAGAAATATCTTATAAAATGTCACAAAATTTTTAGAAAATTAAATTTTTTAAAATATAGAAAAGAATTTTTTAATTAGTTAGAGCTCATTAACACAAGCCTAATGAGACTTTTTTCATCTCCATCAAACCTCAATTAAAATTTAAAAAATTAACAAACTAATTAAACATAAAAAATAATAAAATATAATCCAATATTAAGTGAATACATATTAAAGTTAAAATTTGATAAATTAAAGTAATACAACATAATAAATAAAATATGATGTAAAGGTAAAATGAGAGAGGAATTAGAGCATTATTGTAATATAACAAAGTTAAAGTGAATTTTCTTTCTAAATGGAATAAATTTCATCCAAAAATTAGAATTCTAACATAATATATTAATAAATAGTAAAACTATTGAACATCAAATTAATTACAAATAATAGTATTTCACAAAATGCACAAACCAATAAAAAATAAAATATTTAACAACCTTAAAATTAATATTTAATTGGATAGAGTTTATCAATGCTAGTGACATAACATTTGTTTCATCTAAATGAAATCTTATATGGAATTTTTGTGAATCAATAAATGAAATAAGCATTAAAAATACTAAATAGTTATTTTTTAATATTAGTTAAATATATGTTAAATTTGAGTAAGATAATTTCAAGCAATGTAATATAGGAAAATAAAAATAACGTGAAGGTCATATTAGAAGGTTTTTGGAGTTGCATAGAAATACAATCAAATCAAAAAAAAACTTTTAACAAATGAGATAAATTATGTAAGAAAGTTGCATTCCAATATACTAAGAAGATCAGGTATAATATCCACTATAGCAGAATTAGATACAAAATAAAAATTTCCACAAAAACTATAACCAAATAATAGGGTATAGTTTAGACTTTTTATGAATTATTAAAGTAAAAAAGCATAAATAATAACAATAATAATAATAATAATAAGTAAACATTTATTGAAGCAATGTAATATAAAAACTCATTGTGATGTAAATGTCAACTATAATGAGAATTACAATTTCATGCTATTGTAACCTAATCATAATAAAACATTTGAAGAAATTAATTAATTTGTATAGGAAAATTTCATTACGAGCTACAAAAGGGTTTGATTGTAACATTCTCATCTATCAAATTAGATAAGAATCAAAATGTCTTATAAATTATTAAAAATTCTACAAAAACAATATTTAATAATATTAAAAGGAACATTTAATTGAATATAATTCGCTAAGTTAAGTCTAATGATGTTTCATTTATCTCCATCTAGCCACGATTGAAATAACTTGAAATTACCAAAGCAAAGAAGCATAAATAATTATAAATTAATATTTTTTTAATTTTAAGCATATATATATATTAAAGTTGAAATTAATTAAATTATGGTAATGTTATATAAACAAAGTAAAGAAATTTGAATGTCACACCATAAGACATTTAGAGTTATCTGAAAATTTAACTAAATTAAAGTAAAACATTTAAGGAAATGAGATACATTGTTTTGGAAAAGTACTTTCAAAGACTATAAGGAGTTTGAATGCCACATATTCAAGCCTTAAAACTATAGAAAATAAAATATTTAAAAAATATAAAAATATATTTCTCTTATTGGATAATGCTTATAGAGAAGAGTCTAATAACATTTGTAATGTAGTTTCGACCTAGTTTTTAATTAAAGAAACTTATTAATTTAAATTAAAATAAATAATTATAAATTATTATTTTAGTACAAATTAAATATATATTAAAGCTAAAAAGAGATAAATTTAAATAATATAATACAACCAATTCAAAGACATGTAAAGTTACATATGTGAAGAATACAAGAATTACATAGTAATAAAACCAATTTAAAGTAAAACTTTTTAAAAAATGATTTAAATATTGTGGAAGGTTGCATTCCAATAAATTAAGGATAATGAGGGTAACATACTCGATGGTCAATTCAAGTCCAAATCAAAATATTTCACAAAGAATGAAAAAAACCCTAAAAATTTAAATATTTAAAAATAATAAAAATAAGTATTTCACATATATAAACTAGTCCAATGACATTTATTTCATCTCCAATAGACCTGGATTTGATATACTCTAAATTACAAAAAAATATAAAAAACTAATAACAAATTATTACTTTAATATTATGTAAACATATATTGAAGCCAAAATGAGATAAATTGAAGTAGTATATGCAACCAAATTAAGACAATATAACGGTCATAAGGGAGATTTAGAGTTATATAGCAATATAAATAATTCAAATTGAAATATTAGATGAAAAAAGATAAATTATGTGAAAAAGATACATTACAAGATATTGAGGAGATAGTGTAATATCCTTGATCAAAAAAGCAAGCATAAACTAACATATCTTGTGAACCATGTCAAAATCCCATAAGATAAAATATTAAAAATTATACATAAAAGGACAATTTAATAAGGCAGAGCTTTTTCGGATTAGTCTAGTGACATTATTTTGTCTTAATTAGGCATCATTTAAAATTGATGTCAATTATAAAATTAATTAATAAAAAATAATAATAAATATTACTTAAATATTCATTGAATATATATAAAAAACATAAAATTAGATGACTTGTAGTATTATAATATTACCAAATTAAAGAGGTGTAAAATTCATATGAGAAGTGAATTAAAGTTTCATCGTAATATAACCTAATCGAAGAAAAAAATTTAAAGATATTTCATAAATTATACATTAATACAACATGCCAGAATACTAAGGTGATCAAGTGTAATATCACTAACATGAAATCAGATATAAATCAAAATGTATAAAACATGACAAAACCTTTAAAAATAAAAATATTAATGATATAAAAATAAATATATAATTAGATAGAGCTCACACAGATGAGTCCAACAACATTTGTAAAGTCCTGATCGAACCTTTGTGTGTAATTATTATAAATTACTTAAAATGAAGAAAAAATAATAATAAACTATTATTTTAATATATATATATATATATATATTAAAGAAGAAATGAGTTAAAAAAAAGTTATACAATATAACAAAATCAATGTGAGTGAAAGTCATAGAAGTGGAGCATCCTTGTGAAATGTTTTATGAGAAAGATGCATTAAAAATACTAAAGTCATCAAGTGTAGCATCCTTGATTGTAAGATCATGTATGAATCAAAATTACTCAAAAAACATTCCAAGTTTTTTGAAAGATAATATTTGAACATATCGAATTGAATATGTAATTTGATATGGCTCATCGAGAGTAGTCCCTTGGTGTTTGCATTACAATGGTTAGACAAATTTTTTAATTAAAAAATAATACAAAAAATGTAAGCATAAATAATAATAATAATAATTATAATAATATCAAAGTTAAAAAGTACTAAAAGTTAGATGATGTAAGTTGAAAAGATATAATATAAACTAATAAAATAGATGTAAGGATAAAAGGAGAGGAGAATTACAGTTTCTTTATTGTCAAGTGACATATGAATCAAAGTGACTAATAAAACATGCTAAAACACTATAAAATTAAACATTTAAAAAATATATAAAAGAACATTTAATTTGATAGAGCTCAATGAAACGAGTCCATCGATATTTATTTCATCTCGATCGAACCACATTTGGAATCGTTGAAAATTATCAAATTAAATAAACATAACCATTAATTATTTATCAATTCTAATATTAAAACATATATACTAAAGCTAAAATAAGATAAAGTAAAGCACTTTAATATAGCTAAATCTAAGAGATCTAATAGTCACCCTTTAAGATATTTAGAGTTATATAGTAACATAACAAAATCAAAACCAAAATCTTAAAGATCTTAAGAAAATTGTTCAAGAAAGTTTCTTTCCAAGATATTAAGTAGATCAAATTGAATATCCTTGAAAACAAAATCAGCTATAAAATTATATTTCTAACAATAGTTACTAAAATAATAAAAATAAATAAATTTAGAAATATATAAATTAATATTTAATTTGATAGAGCTCATTGAGATGAATTTAATAACTTTTTTCATTTGAGTTAAGCTTCGTTTTAAATTACCATAAATTATTCACGTAAATACGCCTAGATAATAAGAAACTATAGTTTTGAAGTTAAGATAATGTATATTATGGCTAAAATAATTTAAATTGAAATAACTGAGTAGAACAAACTCAATGACATGTAATTGTCACATGATGTGAAAATTAGAGTTGTGTATTAATAGAAACAAATAAAAAATATAATAAATGAGACAAATTTTATGGAAAAGAGTGGCAAAATATTAGAAAATAAAATACTTAAAAATTAAATATTTAATTGGATAGAGCTCATTGAGACGTATTCAACATCATTTGTTGTCTAAATCAGACCACATTTAGAATTATGACATCTTACCAAATTAAAAAATCATTAAAACAATTAAATTAATTTTTTATGTTTAGTAAATAAATAATAAAATTAAATAAAACTAATTAAATGAATATTATACAAAAATAAAAAATTTAAAAAAATTAAATAAATAGTTTAGTAAAGATTCATTTATAGAGATTTGGAACATTGTTTATAACATCATAGATCAACAAATCATTTATTAAATGAAAATATCTCATAATGTGTATCCAATATATATATATATATATATATATATATATATATATATATATATATATATATATATATATATATATATATATATATATATATATATATATATATATATATATATATATATATATATATATTAATCTCTAAAACCACTTAGTATAATAGAATACAACATTTTCACAAACAATTTTTATTTATTCATTGGTTCACTTTGATTTTTTATAGAATGATGAAAATCTATTTCACCACTCTTGTGACATTTACATCACATTTGCTTTGTTATATTAATTTTTCAAATGAGTTGTAGTCAAACTGAAAAATGAGTCATTTGACTAGTCTCGATGAGCACTATTCCAATAAATAAACATTTCTATACATTTAAAATTTTAATTTTTGTAAGGTTTTTGAACACTTCATGATACATTTTTAATTTGTACCATATTTAATGATAGAGGATATTATAAATGATTCCTTTATTCTCTTGTAAATATAACTTAATATTATAATTTATCTCATCACTTAAAAATATTTAAGGTTGATTTGGTTGTATTACTATATAACTTTATGTCTCTTCTCACATGACCCTTATATCACTTTAATTTGGTTATATTAAATTATTTTTTTATCAAATTTTAGATTTAATACATATTTTCTTAATAATAAAATTATATTTTTTTTTATTTTTTAAGCTTATTTAAATATGTAATTCATTGTAATTTTGAACAAAAACTGATCAAGATAAAAAATAAGTCACTAGACTCATCATGGAGAGCTCTATAAAATTAAATATTTATTTTTAAATGTTTAAAACTTTATTTTCTATGGTTTGGCATTCTTTACAAGATATTTTGATTTGTATCTTGGAATGTAACTTTGCCATGCAATTTATTTCAAGTTTTCAAAATTTTTGCTTTGCTTTGAATATATTATAATATAATTATAATTCATAAATTATTTTGCAATTATATCACTTTGATTTTGTTACATTACATTGCTTTGAATTATCATATTTCTACTATAACTTATATTTACATAAAATTAGAAATACTAATTTGTTGTTATTTAAACGAGCTCTGATCATGACAAAAAAAATGTCCTTTGACTCCTCTAGATGAGCTTTATGAAATAATATATTCATTTATATTTTTTTCAAATTATTCTTTTTGAAGGGTTTTCTATATGTTTCAAGAGATATTATGATTCTTACCTAATTTGTTGATCGAGTATGTGACACTTGATCTCGCTTTCATCGTGGATTGTAACTTCTAACTTCTATTTTTGCCAATTCTTCAAATTTTTTGAATTAATTTTATTCTATGACTATGTTACTCGAAATCATGTCTCATGTGAACTTTATTTTTACTTTATTTTACTATTTCTATAGTTTATCTCTTTTTAGTATTAAAATATATTTATTTAATATTAAAAGAGTAATGTATTTTTATTTATGGTTATTTACTTTCTTAAATTCCCATAATTTTAAATAATGCCCCATCGAGATGAAAAAAACATCATTGGAATCTTCATGATAAGCTATATCCTATTAAATATTTATTTTTAAATTTGTGCATATTAAATTTTTTTTGGTACATTTTGAGTCATTTTAATTCCTACTTTATTTGATGATAAAGTATGCTACACATGAACTCCTTAGTATCATGGTTTTCAAATTCTCATATAGTTTATCTCATTTTACAAAGTTTTTTCTTTGTTTGAGTAACATTAAATTGCTTTTGTTTACTTTATTTAAGCTCTAACTACATTTCTTGATATTTAAAAGTAATTTATTGCTATTCATGCTTATTTACTTTGCTAAATAATTATAATTCCAAAAGTGTTACCATCTAGACAAATTTTTTTTTCTTATACTCTTCTTAATGAACTCTATCCAAACAAATATTCATTTTATATATTTAAAAAAAATTTAATAGTTTACTTATGTTTTATGAACTATTTTGACGTGTACCTAACTTGATGATCGTGGATGTTACTCTCGATTTCTTTAGTATTTTAGAATGCTATTTTTTGCATCATTAATTTTATTGCCTCTACTCTTTTTTAATATTCTTGTATTATTTTGTTTCAATTTATCGCTTTTTCATCACCAAAAAATTCCTACTTTTTAAAATAACATATTATTTTTATTATTTGTTCTCTTATTTGTTTATGTAATTTATAATTATTTTAAATGAGTTTTTATAGAAGTGAAACAAACTTCATTGGAGTCATCTTAATGATTTCTATCAAATTGAATATTCATTCCTATATTTCCATGTTTTTTCTTTTAGAGGTTTCGATATGAGTTTTTAGTGATTTTGATTTGTACATTATTTGACAATATAGAATGTTACATGTCATCTCTTTATTATCAATGAATTCAACCTTTTAACACAATTTATTATGTAACTTTACATTCCCTCTCAAGTGTCCTTTACACAACCATTACTTGCTTATATAATTTAAATTCTAATATTTATTTCATTAACTAAAAAACTAGAATTTATTATAACTTTTGCTTATTTACTTACAATTAAAATAATAATTAATTATGATTTATGCTTATTTTTTAATAGGCCAAAGTAATTTAAAAAGAGATCTATTCATGAATAAACAAGCATTATTGGACTAGTCTGGATGGCCTCTATCAAAACATATTAATTTCTTTAATTTTAAAAACATTATCTTTTAGTTTTGCAAGCTTTGTAAGATATTTTGATTCGAACTTGATTTAATGATTAAGGACGTCACACTCGATCTCTTTATTAGATTTGATTAAAATGCTCCCATGTAATTTATCTAATTTTTGTTTATATTTTACTTTGATTTGGATATATTACTATGAAACTCTAAATCTCTTTTAATGTGACATTTATATCACTTTCATTTGATTATCTTACATTGATTGAACTTATCTAATTTATTGATCAATATAATATTTACATAATATTAAAATAATACTATAATTATTGATTTTTTTTATTTAACTATAATTTGAAATGAGGTCCATTCAAAATGAAACAAATATTATTATACTTCTCTTGAACAAGCTTTATCTAATCAAACATTCATTTCTATATTTTCTTAAAAATATTTTATACTAGAGTTTTTTTTGCTTTACGAGAAATTTTAATTTACATCAAATTTGATGATTTTGGATAACACAGTCGACATCCTTTATTTTTTGAAATATAAGTTTCTCATACAATTTATTTGATCTTATCAAACCTTGCATTTTGTTTTGGTTTATATTACAATGTAACATTAAAACTCCTCTTGTGTGATATTTATATTGCTTAGATTTAGTTATATACTATTGCTTCAATTTATATGATTTAGCTTTAATATATGTTTACTTAACATAAAAAATTAATTACTAATATTACTATTTAATATTTAGGTAATTCATAAATATTTAAAATGAGATTTGATCAAAAGGAAGAAAACTACATTGGGCATGTGTCAATTAACTTATCTTAAACAACATTCATTTCTATATTTTTAATATTTTATTTTCAATATTTTTGTTAAGTTTTATGAGAAATTTTTATTTTTACCAAAGTTGATGATTGTTTATGTCACACTCGATCTCTTTAGTAAATTATAATGCAATGTTGGTGTGCAATTTATCTCATTTTTTTAAATAATTTTCTTTATTTACGTTATATTACTATGAAACTCTAAGTTTATTCTCCAGCGGCATGTAAATCTCTTTGATTTTGTAGTATTACATTGCTTTAATTTATCTTATTCATCTTTAAAATATATTTAGTTAATAAAAAATATTATGTTTATTATTATTTATGCTTTTTTATTATGGTAATTAGAAGTAATTCCAAATTAGGTCTTATTGAATGAAAAAATAAGGACTCATCTCAATGAGCTCTATCTAATTAAATAATCATTTTTATATTTTTAAAGTATTTATTTTCAAGTGTTTTAACTCATTTTATGAGACAATTTGAGTGTATTTGTTTTGATGATTGAAGTTGTTATACTTGATCTTTTTAGTATTCTTGGAACGCAAGTTTTTCTTATATTTTATCTCATTTCTTCAAATGCTTAACATTGATTTGATTATATGACTATGAAACATTTACATTTCTTTGATTAAATTATAAGATAGGGATTTATTATTCACTTTTAAACATTAATATATATTTAAATATTACTATATTAGCAATTTTTTATTATCTATACTTATTCACTTCAATAATCTATAACAATTATATAAAAGTTTAGCTTAAAGAAAAAAAAACATCAATAAACTCATCTAGACAAGCAATATCTAATTATTTTTTAAAAGTTTTTTTTTCAAGGGTTTTACATGCTTTAAGATTATTTTGATTCCTACCTAATTTGATGATTAAGGATTTTAAATTTGATGTCCTTAATATCTTAGATTATTGATTTCTTAAATAACTAAAATCATTTCTTCAAAATTTTTCTTTCATTTGGTTATTTTTTTATTTAGCTTTATATCTTCCCTTGTGCGAGCTATGCATAAGTTTTTTTATTATACTACATTACTTTAATTTATGTCATTTTAGATTTAATACATATTTAATTAATATTGAAATAATAATTTGTTATTTTATGATATCTACATTAGTAAATTGGAATAATTCAAAACCAAGTCTAACACAGAACAATTGAATGTTGAGAACTAGTCCATATGAGTTTTATCCTTCTTATTATACATTTCTAGATTTTTAAACTTGGTTGCCATACTATCTTGCAATGTAAATTTCCCAAACAATTTATCTCATTTCTTATAATATTTTTTCCTAATTTGGTAATAATACTATCCAACACTAAATCTCTTCTCATACATCCTTTATGTTACTTTGATTTTGATATATTATATTGATTTATTTTATTTATTTTAGCTTTAATATATGTACTTTTGATATTAAAATAATAATTTATTATTATTTAAGCTTATCTACTTTGATTGTTTGTAGTAATTCCAAATTGGATCTAACCAAGAAGTAACAAATATCATTAGATCCATCTCAAAAGATTATATCTTTTTATATTTTTAAATATTATATTTTTTATGGATTTGGTATGTTTTATGGAACATTTTAATTTATACCTAATTTTTGTTAGAAAATCATACACTCAATTTCTAAATGAATTGGAATATAACTTTGTCATAGAATTTTTTTTACTTCAAATTTACTAAGGACATAGTTGTCTTAAATTGCTTCATTTTTTCTCATTCTAACTTTAACATATTATAACATAATGTTAACATAATAATTTATTATTATTTCTGCATACATATTTTGATAATTTGTAGTAACTCCAAATGTGGTCTATAAGAATGAAACTTTGTTTGACTCTCTCCTTGAACTCTATCAAACTAAATTCATATCTAAATTTTCTAAAGTTTTATTTTCAATGGTTTTGACTATTTTATGAGGCATTTTAATTTGTAATTTGTTTGACAAATAAGAATGAGGCATTTTAATTTGTACTTCATTTGACAAATAAGAATGCTATATTCAATCTCATCAATATCATTAATTTATAATGATGTTCTATTAACATGAAACAAGTATCATTTGATTATGTCAAAGAAATCTAACAACTAATATTGTTTTCCTTTACTTATGAATGTCTTTCTATAGTTTTGGCAAGATTCATGAGGCATTTTAATTTGTACCAAATTTAACAATTGTGGAGGTTACACTAAGACTCCTTAGAATTATGGAATGTAACTTTCCTATATGACTATATAACTCTAAATTTCTTATTATGTGGCCTTTATCTCACATTGATTTGGTTAAATTACATTACTTCAATTTATCTAATTTAAGCTTAAATATGTATTTTCTTAATATTAAATTAAAACTTTACTATTTTTCAAAAAATTAATTTGTAATCCATAGTAACTACAAATGAAGTCCATTCAAGATGAAATGAATTTCAATGGGCTCACCTAGATAAACTAGGTCCAATTAACTATTCCTTATAATGTCTTTAATTATTTTATTCTCTAAAGTTTCCACATATTTTATGAGATAATTCAATTTAAGCATGATTAAAGTCATCTTGAGATGAAATAAACATCATTAAAGTTCTCTTCATGAGCTCTATCTAATTAAACATATACTATTATATTTTTAAACATTCTATTTTATAAGGTTTTGGTCCATTTTATATGCCATTTTGAGTCATATCTTATTTAATGATTAAGGATGTTGCACTTGATAAACCTAGAGCCTTGGAATGTAACTTTCACATACGATTTACCTCATTTATTCAAAATTTTGAATGCAATTTTTTAAATATGTAAGTTTAAAACCTCCTATTTTGTGATGTTCACTTTTTTTTTTAGTTATGTTACGTTGCTTTAATTTACCACATTTTAGCTTTGGAAAATATTTTCTTAATAGTAAAATAATTATTTACCATTATTTTTGCCTTTTATCATAGCAATTCAAAGTAATTCCAAATTAGATTTGAATGAACCAAACCTTACATTGTTAGTCTTGCCTCGAAGAACATTATCCAATTAAAATGTTTTTTATATTTTTATGTATTTTATTTTATATTATTTTTAATGCTTTATGAGGTATTTTAATTCAAATCTACTTTGATGATTGAAGATGTTACATTCAATTAATTTAGTATTTTGGAATGAAATTTTCAAATAAAACTTATCTTATTTTTTAGATCTTTTCCTTGATTTGGTTATATTATTATTTTACTCTAATTCACCACTCATGTGATTATATATCTTTCATTTGGTTATATAATAGTGCTTCAATTAATATCAATTTAACTTTAATATATATTTACTAAATTTCCAAATAATAGTTTTTTAGTATTTATGCTTAGTTTTTTTAGAAACTAATAACAATACCAAATGAGGCCTGATCATGATAAAATTAACATCATTTGACTCATCTAGATTGGCTTTATCCATTTAAATATTGATTTTAATATTCTGACGACTTAGTTTCTATGATTTTTGCATGTTTTATGACATATTTTTATTCATATCTTATTTTATAATTGAGAATGTCACGCTTAATCTCCATAGTATCTTTGAATTAAACTTTGTTGCATAATGTATGTCATTTATTCAAATATTTTTCTTTGATTTGGTTATATTACTATGAAACTCTAATTCTCCTCTTGTTTAACCTTATAATGTTTTTTTGTTGCATTACATTATTTCAATTTATCTCTTTTTAGCTTTAATATATTTTTCTTTATTATTAAAATAATACTTTATTGGTGTTAATTTTTTTTATTTTCATAATTTTTAATAACTATAATTGTGGTTAGATGGAGATGAAAACAACTTTGTACTCATCTTAAAGAGCTCCATCTCATTAATTATTTCTTTATCTTCGTTAAATATTTAATTTTAAACCATGTTGGCATGTTTAAATACACATTTCCATTCGTATTGGATTTGAGGATCGATGATGTTACACTCAATGTCCTTAACATCTTGAAACGAAATTTTCTCATAACATTTATCTAATTTCTCAATATTTTCACTTTTATTTGGTTTTATTACTATGTAAATCTAAATCTCATCTCGTGTGCCCTTTATGTCAAATTGATTTTATTATATTATATTTCTTTAATTTATCACATTTTAGCTTTATTATATATTTACTCAATGTTACAATAATTGTTTTTTATTTTTATTGTTATTTTATTTGGTAATTTTATGTAAATCCAAACATCATGGGATCGAGATGAAATTAACATTTTGGACTCATCTTGAAGAGCTCTATCAAATTAAATATTTATGTTTTATATTTTTAATATTTTATTTTCTATTTTTTTGTATTCTTTAAGAAGAAGAAATAGAAGGAGATGATGGAGAAGAAGAAGAAGGAGAAGAAAAAGAAGAAGAAGAAGATAAAGAAAAAGAAGAAGAAGAATTTGATGAAGAAGTATAAGGAGAAGGAGGAGGAGGAGGAAAAGAAGAAGAAGAAGAAAAAGAAGAAGTAGAAGAAGAAGAAGAAAATGAAAAGGGAAAAGTAGAAGAATAAGAAGAAGAAGAAGGAGGAGAAGAGGAAGACGAAGAAGTTGAAGGAGAATTAAAAGAAGAAGAAAAATAAGAAGGCGAAGGAGAAGAAGATGATGTTGATGAGGAAAAAGAAGAAGAAAAAGAAGAAGACGAAGAAGAAGGAGAAGTAGAAGAATAAGAAGAAGAAGTAGAAGAAGAAGACGAACAAGTTGAAGAAGAAGAAGATGTAGAAGAGTAGGAAGAAGATGATGAAGAAGAAGTTGAGGAAGATGTAGAAGAAGAAGGGGAAGAAGAAGAAGAAGAAAAAGAAATAAAGACGAAGAAGAAGAAAAAGAAGAAGAAGATGAAGATAAAGTAAAAGAAGAAGAAGAAGAAGAAGGAGAAGAAGAAAAAGAAGGAGAAGAAAGAGAAAGAGAAGAAGAAAAAGTTGACGAAGAAGAAAATGAAGGAAAATGAGAACAAGAAAAAGTAGAAGAAGATGAAAAAGAAGGAGATGAATAAGAAGTACAAGAAGTTGAATTGGAAGGGGAAGAAGAAGAACTAGAAGTAGAAGAAGAAAAAAAAGAAGAAGAAGATGAAGAAGAAAGAGGTAAAGAAGTAGAAGAAGAAGAAGAAGAAGAAGAAGAAGAAGAAGGAGAAGAAGAAGAAGAAGAAGATGAAGAAGTTGAAGGATATTTTAATTCATACTTCATTTAACAATCCATGATGTCACACTTGAACTCCTAATATCTCAAAATATAATTATCTAAATCTTCTATCCTTTGCCTTATGTTACAATACTTTTCTTGAATTCATTTCATTTCAAATTTAGTATATACTTGCTTATTATCAAAAGAATAATTTATTATTATTTATAGTTTTTTATTTTAGAAAATTTTAGTAATTCCAAAAGAGTTCTCATAAAGATAAAGCAAATGTCTTTGTACTCTTCCTAATGAGCTCTTTCTAAATAAATATTCATTGTTATATTTTTAAATATTTTACTTTCAATGGTGTTGATATGTTTTATGTAATATTTTAGTATGTGCTTGATTTGAAAATTAAGAATGTCATCGTCGATCTCCTTAATATCTTTGAATACAACTTTCTCATGCAATTTATTTTTTGCTAAAATTTTTTGTTTTTTATTTTTTATATTATACTGAATTTATTATTGTCCTCTTGTGTTACCATTACAGCTCTTCAGTTCAGTTATATTATATTACATCAATTTATCTTATTTTTGTTTTATTATATATTTACTAAAAAACAATTAGTTTCTTATTAATTATTTTTATTTACATATTGCAATCCTTGGTATATTCAAATAATTATTGATTAAGTTGAAACAAATTTATCTCATTTTTTGAAATTATTTTTCTTGATGTTACTTTAAATCTCTTATAGAATGAAGTTTACATTGCTTTGATTTAGTTACTTTACTTTGCTCAAAGTATCTCATTTTAGCTTCAATATATATCCACAAAATGTTACAACAATAATTTTTATTATTTATGATTTTTCTATGATTCTTTACAATTATTCCAAGCATAGTCTAATGCATGAGAATCAAATATCATTGGACTCATCATGATGAGCTCTATCAAATTAAATATTAATTTTTATATCTTTTAAATATTTTACTTTTTAAGATTTGGTGATACTTTACAATGCATTTTTTTTCATTGCAAATTTGATGGTCAAATTCATTAGACTCAATCTCCTTATTATCTTGGAATGTAACCACTCCACACAATTTATCTCACTTCTTCAAATTTCTCACTTTTAGTTGCCTATATTGCTATAAAACTCTAATTCTCATCTCTTGTGAAATTTACGTCATTTTCATAGAGTTATATTACATTACATCAAATTATCTCTTTTTAGATTAATTTTATATTTATTGGATTTAAAATTAATAATTTATTATTATTCATGTATATTTAAATTTGTTTTTCATAGTATTTCCAAACGAGGTCTAATTTATAAGAAACAAAGATCATTTAACTCACCTCATTGATCTCTATTTAATGAATTGCTCTCCTCATTAATCTCATTAATAATTTATATTTTCTTTTTTAATGCAATGTTTTCTAATAATTAATTTTTTTCTAAACTATTTTCCTTTTGTTTTGTTATGTTAATTTGAGTCTCTATATCACCTCTTCGATGGCCTTACATAGTTTTGATTTGGTTATATAACAATACTTCAATTGTTTCTCATATTAGTTTCAACATATGCTTATAGACTTTTAAAAAAAATATTATTAATTATTATTGTTTTCATTAGTTCTGAAAGAGGTCGAATCAATATGGAATAAACATCATTAGACACATCTCAATATGCTCTATCGAATTAAATATTTATTTGATAATTACAATTTTCTTATTTTTTATTATTTTGTGATGCATCATAAGACATTTTGATTTGTAACTTATTTAATAATTAACAATGCTACATTTGATCAGCTCAGAATCAAGGAAAGACCTTTTTATCAACAATTTATATTATTGTTTCAAATTGCTTTGCTTTAATTTAGTTATTTGATTGTGCAAATCCAAATAACATATAATGTGACTTTTATATCTCTTTAATTTTGTTATATTATATTACTTTAGTTTTTCTCATTTAAATTTTATTATATATTTAATTAATATTAAAATAATAAGTTTTATTATTTTACTTATTTAATTTACTAACTAATATCAATTTTAAAAGAGGTCCGATCGACATGAAATAAACTTAATTAGACTCTTCTCAACGAGCTCTATTAAACTAAATATTAATTTTTAAATTTTTAAATTTTTTTTTGAATTTTGAAATATTTTATGATATATTTTTATTTATACATGATTTGATGATCATGAATATTACACTTGATCTACATAGAATCATGGAATATAACTTTCCCTAATGAATTAATAAATTTATTTGCTCAAATTGTTTTCTTTGATTTATGGATTATTGCTATGAAACTCTAATTCTCTACTTGTATGATCTTTACATGACTTAGATTTACTTATACTATGATGCTTCACTTTATCTCATTTATATTTTAATATATATTTAGTAAAAAACAATATTATTTTTTATTCTTATTTAATCTATTAATTTATTGTAATTCTAAATGAGGTCAAATTAAGATTAAAGAATGTCATTAAACTCATCCCAGTGACCTCTCTCAAATTAAATATTTATTTTATATTTGAAAATAATTTTTTGGCTATGCTCTAGACCACTTTATTAGAAATTTTTATTTGTACCCATTGTGATGATCAAGTTTATTACACTTGTTCTCTTTATTATCTTGTAGTGTAATTCTCTTATATAACATATTTTATTTCTTCCATCTTGTGACCTTTATGTTATTTTTTTTGTTATATTACATCACTACAATTTTTCATAGTTAATCATTTTTATTTATTTTCCATATGTTAAAAGTGTAATTTATTTTTATTTATTCTTATGACATTTTTTCATATTATTTCAAAAATAAGCTCCAATCAAGATGAAATAAAACTCATTAAACTCATCTTGAAGAGTGTCATCTAGTTAAATATTTTCATTTAAATTTTAAAATATTTTATTTTCTAAGGTTAACATATGTTATGAAATATTTTGATTTATACTTAATTTGGTAATTGAGGATGTTATCCTTGATTTCCATAGAATTATGGAAAGAAACTTTCCCATCTAATTTATTAAAGAATTTTACAATGATTTGGTTATTTTAATATGCAACTTTAAATCTCATATAATGTGATATTTGCTTCTCTTTGATATGGGTATATTACATTGTTTCATTTTTTTCTTATTTTAGCTTTAAAATATAGTTATTTAAGGCAAAATATATTTTTTTATTTATGCTTTTTTACTATAGTGATTTGTTGTAATTCTAAAGAAGGTTTGATATAGACAAAACTAATGTCCTTATACTCATCTTGATGGCATCCAGCCAATTATATATTCATTTAATTAAATATTAATGTCTCATTTTCTATGGCTTTTGTAATCTTTATGTGATATTTCAATTTGTCTTTGACTTGGTAAACAAGGATATTTCTCTAAATCTCATATAACCATAAATTATTACTATTTTGATTTGGTTATATTATATTACATTTAATTATCTCATCTCAACATTAATATATATATATACACACACACACAATATTGCAATTATAATTTATTATTATTTATGTTTACTTACTCACTAATTTATAGTAATATAAAAGTTTTTTCAAATGATGTGAGGCAAGCATTGTTGGACTAGTCTCAATAAGCTCTATCAAATTAAATATGTAATTTCATATTTTTAAAAAATTGTTACACTTTTAGATTTTGGATGCATTATGAGGTGTTTTAATTCACACTTAATTTGATAATCAAGTTTGTTATACTCGATCTCTTTATTAACTTAGAATGTATCTTTCTTAAATAATTAATCCATTTTCTCAACTTTTTTCTTTAAATTAATAATATTACAATGAAACTCTAATTCTTCTCTCTTGTGACATTGCTTTTTTTTTAATTTTTCTATTTTTAATTGCTTCAAATTGTCTCATTATATGCTTATTTTATATTTACTAGACATTAAAATAGAAATCTATTATTTAATATGCATATTTAAATTAATTTTTCATAATAATTCAAAAAAAAGTTCAATCATGATGAAACAAATATTGCTTATCTCACATGATTTCTATCAAATTAATAATTCACTTTAATTTTTTTATTTTTGTTTTATTATATTACATTATTTTAATTTTTCACATTTCTATTTTGATATATATTTAGTTCAACTTAAAATAATATTTGTTTATTTTTACTTCTTTAATATAGTAATTCATAATATATTCAAATGGGGTCTTATGGAGACAAGACAAACATCTTTATACTATTCAAAAAATATTAATTCTTATATTTTTATAATATTTTACTTTTTATGGTCATGAAATGATTCATAAGATATTTTAATTCATACCCAATTTTATGAACGTGATTATTACATTCATCTCATTAGTATGTTGAACTACTACTTTTTCATACATCTTATCTCATTTTTTTTTACTTTTTTAAAATTTTTTTATGTTACTATGAATCTCAAATTCGTCTCTAATGTTTTATTTTTCTTATATAATAGAGATTTAATTTATCTCTTTTAAGCTTTGTTATATATTTACTAGATTACTAAATAATAATTTACTATTCGTTATAATTAGTTAATTAAGTAATTCATAACAATGTTATTTGAGGATTAATTCACACAAAATAAATATAATTATACTCCTCTTAATAAACCATATCAAATTAAATATTCCACTTTTTCCCTTTTAAATAAATCTTTTCTAGAGTTTTTACATACTTTGTGACATATTTTGGCTTGTACCTAATTTGATGCTCAAGATTTCTATTCTTCATCACCTTAGTATCATGAAATATAACTTTCCCTTTCTATTATCTCATTTTACCAAATATTTTAGTTTGGTTTGGCTATGTTGATATGTAACTAAAAATATCCTCTTATGTGATTTTTATATCACATTGATTTAATTATATTTTATTGCTTCAATTTATCTCATTTTAGCTTTAAAAATAATTACTTAATAATAAAATAATAATTTTATTAATTATTATTATTTAAATTTACATTTCACAATAATTCTAGACATGGTTTTATTGAGACAAAACAAACATTGTCAGACATTTCTCGACAAGCTCTATCTAGTTCAACATAAACTTTATATCTTTAAATATTTCTTTTTAAGGTATTTAGCATTGTTTAAGGGGCATTTTGAATTTTTTCTCATTATATTATTATGAATGTTACATTTAATCTCTTAAGTATATTGAATGAAGCATGACCATATAATTTATCTTATTCTTAAAGTTTTTACTTTTATTATGTTATATTATTTTGAAACTCTAATTCTTTTCTTATTTAACCATAGCATCACTTTTATTTTATTTTATTACAATTTTTTTCAAATTAAAAAATTTATAAAAATTTTTTGGTGATATTATTTTGTAATTTGTAGTAATTCTAAATGTTTGATAGAGTCCAAAAAATGTCATTAGACTTGTCTCAATGAGCTCCATCAAACTAAATATTCATTCTTATTTCTTGGTGTTTGGATATGTTTTATGGTATATTTTGATATATTGTTGACTTCATGACCCAGGATGTTATATTTGAACTTCTTAATATCATGGAACACAATTTTCTTTTATAATTTATCTTCTCTATTAAAATATTTTGTATTGATTTGGTATATCAATATAATACCATAAATATGTTTTCATTTGATATTTACCTAGCTTTAATTTGGTTATATTATATTGCTTCCATTTATATAATTTTAGCTTTAATACATATTTAGATAACAATAAAATAATAATTTAATATTATTATAATTACTTTGTTTGTTAATTTTAGTAGTCTTAAAAGAGCTCTAATCAAGAACAAGCAAGTCTTATTATACTTGTCTTAACAAGCCCTATCCAAATACATATCTTTTCATATAATTTTAAATTATTTACTTTTTAAGATATTGGCACATTTTATGAGACATTTTGCATTGTACTTGATTTGACAATTGAAGATGTTAAATTAAATTTTCTTAGTATATTATAATACAACTTTCATACATAGTTTGTCTTATTTATTCAAAATTTTTTCTTTGATTTGGTTATGATTTCATATAAGTGCAAATGCTTTATTGTGTGACCATTACAATGCTATAATTTGGTTATATTATATTACTTCAATTTTTCTCATCATAATATTAACATATATTTATTTAATATTTGAAATTCAATGCAACATTTTTATGCATATTTAGAATAGTAATTTCTAGTAATTCAAAATTAGGTTTGATCAAATTGAAACAAATGTAGCTTGATAAGTCTAGGCGAGCCATGTGTTATCCACATATTACAAGACATTTAAATATTTAGTTGATTTGATAATTATTGATGTTATAGTTAATCTATTTTGATTCTTGGAATCAAATGTTTTCATATAATTTGTCTCATTTGCTCAGATATTTTTCTTGTATTAGGATATATTACTATAAAACTTTAATTCTTCACCCTTTTGACCAAAGCATTATTTTTATTTGGATATTGTACATTGCTTTTATTTATCTCATTTCATATTTATTAGGTGTTTAAAAATTATTTAAATACAAATTTATTATTATTTATGATTATTTAATTATTTAAATTTTAGTAATTATAAACTTAATCTAATTGATATAACATAAACATCATTGGATTCATTTTAATGAGCTATATTTAATTAAATGTTAATTTTTATATTTTTAAAGAATTTCTTGGATTATGGAAAGGATTATATGATACTAAAAATAATAATTGATTTAATAATTAATGATGCGGTACTCGATCTTCATAATATTTTTAAGTGTGACTTTCTTGTAAAAATTATCTCATTTCTTTTATTTATTGTTTTTTATTTAGTTATATTACTATGAGACTTTACTTCTCCATTGATGTGACCTTTACATTACTTTGATTTGGCTATATTATATTTTGTTTTATTTTTCTCATCATAATTTTAATATATATTTGCTTAATACTAAAAAAACTTTACTAATATTTATTCTTATTTATTTTAATAATTCATAATAATTTGAAATAACAATGTATCATTAGACTCATTTCAATGAGCTTATTCTAATTAAATTAACATTTTTGAATTTTTAATTTCTTTGGATTTAGTATATTTTATATAATAGTATAATCCATACCACATTTGAAAATTAAGATTGTTATACTCGATCTCCTTAGTATCTTAGAATGCAACTTTTTCTTACAATTTAAACCATACTTCCAAATGTTTTTTATTTTATTTACAACTACTTTTTTTTTAGAATGCTTTATAAGACATGTCAATTTCTACATAATTTAATCATTAAAGATATTACAGTTGATATAATTTTGTACCTTGGAATGCAAATCACCCACACAATTTGATGTTTTTGAAAATTTTTCTTTGATTTGGTTATATTACTATATTACTCTGAATGTTTTACCATGTGACATTTACATTGTTTTGATTTAGTTCTCTTACATTGTTTTAATTTATCTTATTTGTACTTTAATGTATATTTTCTTAAAATTGAAATGATAGTTTTTAATTATTTATGTTTATTTATATTGGTAATTCATAAAAATTCTTATCAGGTTCTAATCAAGCCAAACCAAATGTCTTTGGACTTATCTTCATGTACTCCACAAAATTAAATATGCATTCCCATATTTTGTTTGATATTTTATTTTCTATGATTTTTCAATAATTTAAGAAACATTTCCATTCACTTAAAATTATGATCGAGGATGTTACATACACCTTAATTATTTTCATTTCTAAGGCTTTAATACACTAGAAGAAATATTTTTATTTGTACTTGATTTCATAATCCAGAATGTTACTTTTAATCTTCTCATTATCCTAGAGTAAAATAGTCTTATACAATTTATCTCATTTTTTTATAATTGTTCTCTTTTATTTTGTTAATTTTTATGAAACTATAATTCTCCTTTCATGTCACATTTAGATCATTTTTATTTAGTTATATTATATTACTTTAATTTATCTTCTTTTAGATTTACTATTTATTTGTTAAAAATTAAAATACTAATTTATTATAATTTATACTAATTTAATTTAATAATTAATAGTAGTTGTAAATGATGTCCTATGGAGATGGAAGTAACATCATTGGGCTCTTCTCGATGAGCTCTATTAATATAAATATTCATTTTTAGAGATTTAAATATTTTACTTTTTAGTGATTTTGTATACTTAAGAGATATTTTAATTCGTACTTGATTTGATGATTGAGTGTTATAGTGGATCACATCAATGTTTAGAAATTCAATATTTTCATGCAATTTTTCTGGTTTCCTTAAATTTTTACACTGATTTGGTTACGTTGTAATGTATTTCTAAATCTGCTTTAGTGTGAATGTTACATAACCTTGATTTGGAAATATTAAATTATTTAAATTTATCTTATTTTAATAAAAACATCTTTTTACTTCATACTAAAATATTATTTCATTATTATTTATGATCATTTAATTTGGTAATTCTTATTAATTCCAAATAATCTCCAATTAAGATGAAAAGAACATCATTAAGCTTGTCTTGATAAAATTTACCCACTTAAATATAAAGTTTTATATTTCTAAATTTTTTACTTTTTATGGTCCTGACACACTTTGTGAGGAAATTTGATTTGTACCAAATTTGATTTTTAAGAATGCTACAATTGAACTTCTTAGTAATTTGAAATGCAACATTTTTGTAAAATTTATCTCATTTATTTAAATATTTTTCTTTAATTTGGTTATATTATTATGCAACTTTGTATTCCTTCTAGTTTGTGCATTACACTACTTTGAATTGAATATATTATATTATCTAAATATGTCTTATTTTGCTTTAAAATATATTTAAAAAATATTAGAAAAACTAATTTATTATTATTTAGGCTTATTGGTTTTGGTAATCCATAGTAAGTCCAAAAGAAATTTGATTGAGATGATAAAAATATCATTGGACACTTCGTGATGAGCTCTATCCAACTATAAATTCAATTTATATTTTAAAATATTTTGTATTCTAGGTTTTATGTGTATTTTACAAGTTTTTTCTTTCAAACTTTATTTGAATATTAAAGATGTTACACTCAAACATCTTACCTTGGAATGTAACTTTTTGATAGACTTTCTCTGATTTCTTCAATTTTCTCACTTTGATTTACTTTTATTGGTTATATTGGATTATTTTAACTTATTTCTTTTCTACATTAATATACACTATCTTAAAATTTAAAAAATAATTTATTATTATTTATGTTTAATTAAATTTTTAATTCATATTAATTCTAAATGAGGACTTGAGTTGAAACAAATCTTTTTGGAGCCAACTAAATAAGTTCTATCTAATTGAATTTTTTTATATATTTTTAAATATTTTCTATGGTTTTAGTAAGCTTATGAGACCTTTCAATTTGTATCATATTTGGGGATTGAGGATATTGCACTTGATCACCTTGGTACCTTGAAATGCATGTTTTCTATATAATTTAACTAATATTTTCAAAGTTTTCACTTTCATTTAGTTATATTTCTATGAAACTCTTACTCTCCATATTTGTGACATTTACATCATTTTAACTTTGATGTATTACATTGCTTTATTTTACCTTATTTTAGCATTATTATATATTTACTAAACATTAAAATTATAATTTATTGTTATTTATACTTATTTTATTTTATAATTAGTAGTAATTCTAATTAATGTCTCATACAAGAAGGAAGAAATGTCATTTGGTACATCTCAATGAGGTCTATTAAATTAAATATTTATTTTTAAATTTTTAAATATTTTTTCTATGGCTTCACTATACTTTAAGAGATTTTAATTCTTGCTTGATTTGATGATCAAGAATGTTATGCTGGATCGCCTTACCATCTTGGAATGCAACATTTCCATAAACTTCATCTAATTTTTTCAAACATTTTTCTTATATTTAGGTATATTATATTAATTAAATTTATATCATTTTAGATTTAGGGTTTCTTTACCAAATGTTAAAATAATATTTTTATTCTTTATGTTTATTTATTTTGATTGTTTATAATAATTTGAAAGAAGTTCCAATCTCGATGAAAATACATAATTTAACTCCTCTCAACAAACTATATCCTACTAAATATTTAATTTTATATGTCTAACTATTTTATTTTCAATAATCTGAAGAAGCTTTATAAAAAAGTTTGATTGATACAACATTTGACAATCTTAGATGTTACACTCGATATACTTAGTAATTTGGAATGAAACTATTTTTTAAACCTTTTGTCATTTATTTTAATATTTTGTTTTTATTTTATTATATTACTAATTAACTTTAAATCTTCTTTAGTGTGAGTATTACATCATTTTGATTTGGTTATAATATATTATTTAAATATATCACATTTCGAGTTCCATATATATTTACTAAATATTGTAATAATATTTTAGTATTATTTATGCTTATTTAATTTGGTAGCTCATAATAATTCTAAGAAAGGTCTAATTGAGATGAAATAACTTTTCTTGGACTCTTCTCGATGAACTTTATCGACATAAAGATTCCCTTTATATTTTTCAATATTTATTTTCTAGCATTTATGCATATTTTTTAAAATATTTTATTTGTACCTAATTTTATGATTGAGAATTACACAATTATTTTTGTATTTTGGAATGCAGCTTTTTAGTAAACTTTATCTCATTTCCTCAAACTTTTTACTTTGGTATAATTAATTATGTTGAAACTCTCATTCTCCTCTCATGTCACCTACTTGATTTTGTTATATTATATATCTTTAATTTTTCCCTTTTATGCTTTAATAAATATTTTTTAAAAATTAAAATAATATTTTATTATTGTGTATGCTTATTTAATTTTTTAATTTATAATAATTCTTAATGAGATCTTATTATGATGAATAAAATGTCATTAGACTTACTTTCAAGAGCTCTTTCGAATTAAATTTTTATTTATATATTTTTAGGTATTTTATTTTCAATTATTTTTACATGCTTTAAGTGATAATTTGATTCACATCTTATTTGAAATTGAGATTATTGCAATCGATCTACTTAGTATCTCATAATACAACTTTCTAGTATAATGTATCTAATTTCTTCATTTTATTTCTTTATTCTTGATATACAGGTTTGAATCTCTAATTCTCCTCTTGTATGAACGTTACATTATTTTGATTTTATTGTATTACATTGTTTTAATTTATCTCATTAGAATATTATTATATATTTAATTTTTTTAAATCAATAATTTATTATTATTTATGCTTATTTACTTTGTCTAGTTCAAAATAATTAAAAAAGAGGTCTCATGAAGAAGAAATAAATGTTCTTAGACTCATATCAATGAGCTCTATCTAATTAAATTTTTATTTATATAATTCCAAATATTTAGATTTATAAAGTTTTGGAAAACTTTATTATCAATTTTTATTAGAACCTTATTTGATAATTGATAATGTTACCCTTGATCACCTTAGTATGTTTGAATTCAAATATTTTACTTTGATTTTGTTATATTACTAGATAATTATAAATCTCCTCCCATGTGATGTTTATATTATTTTAATTGTAGTTACTTTTCATTATTTCAATTAATTTTTTTTAAGCTTTAATATCTATTTTCTTATTACTAGAATAATATCTTATTATTATTTAAGCTTATTTGCTTTTTTAATCCATAGTAATTGCAAATGAGACCTAATCAAAAGAAAAAAAAAATCTCATTAGACTTGTTTTGATAATCTATATCTAATTAAAGATTTATTTTTCAAAATTTCTTATGTATACTTTACAAGGAATACTAATTTTTACTTAATTAAAATAATGAGGATATAATACTTGGTCTATTTAATATTTCAGAATGCAATGTTTTTGTATAATTTATAAACTTTCTTTAAATATTTCACATTGATTTGTTACATGACAATCGAACACTAAATGTTAAAATAATAATTTATTATTATCTATGCTTATTTACTTTGATATTTCTAAGTAATTCTAATTATGTTCTAATTGGCACAAAACATATGTTTTTAGACTTGTCTTAATGAACTTTATTTGATTAAATATTTAATTTATTTTTTTAAATATTTAAAAAAACAAGGAATTGTGCCCACTTTTTGTGTCCTTTTGATATCTAATTGAATTAATGATCAAGGATGTTTCACTTTATCTACTTAGTACCTTGGAATGCAATATTACAAAATAGTTTATCTCATTTCTTCAAAAATATTTTATTGATTTAGTTATCTTATAACATAACACAAACTCTCCTCCTATATAACCCTTATAATTCTTAGATGTGGTGTTATTACATTATTATATATGCTTATTTACTTTCGCAATTTAGCGTGATTCCAAATGAGGTGTGATAGAGATGAACAAATATAATGGGAATCACATGGACAAGCTATAGATTTTATTTTAAATTTCTAATATATTTTATTTTTCTAAATTTTAGAACACTTGAAGAATCATCTTAATTTGTACTTGATTTAATGATTGTTGATGTTGTACTGGAACTCTTTAACACATTGGAATAAAACTTTCTTTTACAATTTTTCTATTTTTTTTCAAATTTTTTACTTTTATTTGCTGATATTGCTATGAAACTCTAATTCTTCTTTGATGTTTTCATTAGATTATGATTTGGTTATATTATATTTCTTAAATTTATTTTATTTCAGATTTAATATATATTTTCATGTTATTAAAATAATAATTTGTTATTATTTTAGCTTATTTAATTTAGTAATTCATAATAATACAAAATAAGGTTTGATGAAGACAAAATAAACTTCTTTTGGCTCATATCAATGACATCTAATTAATTAAATATTTGTTTTAATATTCTTAAAATTTTATTTTCTTAAGTTTTTGAATGATTTATGTGGAATTTCAATTCATACCAAATTTTTAGGTCGAGAATTTTACATTGGATCTTTTTAGTATCATAAGGAACGAAGGTTTGGTAGACCTTATGTCATTAATTCAAGTCTTTTGCATTAATTTTCTTTATTACAATGCTAATATAAATATCCTCTCATGCGACCTAGACATAACATTGACTTTATGATATCACATCGATATTTATCTAATTTAATTCAATAATTCATAATAACTATAAATGAGGTCCAATCTACATGAAATAAATATTACTACACTCATCTCAAAAAACTCTATCCAATTAATTTTTTATTTAGATAGTTTTAGATACTTTATTTTGTAAGATTTTTGCATGCTTTATGAGATATTTTAATTCGTACTTTATTTCACTATCACAGTTTTTTAACTCGTTCCTCTTAGTACCATGGAATGTGGTTTTTTAGTACAATTTATCTCATTTTTTTAAATGTTTTTAATAAGGCTATATTACAATAAAACTCTAATTCTCATATTATGTGACCATTGTGCTGCATTGATTTGATTATATTACATTACTTCATGTTATTGTAATTTTATTTTGTATTTACTTAATTTTGAAATGAGAATTTACATTATTATTGAATTTTTATATTTCAAGTTTGAAATAATTCAAAATGTGGTTTGATCTAGTCTAAACAAACATCATTGGACTCCCCTCGATATGTTTTATTGAAAAAATAATAAATTTTTATAATTATAATTGTTCAATTATTTAGGAT